>CAWVNO010002094.1:0-411000 GCA_963930645.1 Salticus scenicus | reverse complement strand
ACCGACCCCATATGTAAGCAAAGACGTGAATGTAAACAAAGACCCTAAATGTAAACAAATACGTGAGTGTTAACAAAGACCTAAATGTAAACAGACCCCATATGTAAAGCAAGACGTGAATGTAAACAAAGACTCTAAATGTAAACAAAGACGTGAATGTATCGAAGAGCTAAATGTAAACAAAGGCTATAAATGTAAACAAACACTACAAATATAAACAAAGATCTAAAAGTCAACAATGACCCTAAATATAAAAAATCCCTAAATGTGCACAGGCATGAAATTTAAACAGAGACACTAAATGTAAACAGAGACACACTAAATGTAAACAAAGACATAAATGTAGACAAACAGCTAAATGTAAACAAAGACTATACATGGAAACAAAGAACCTAAATGGAAACAAAGTCTACAATAATAAACAGAGATCTAAAAGGAAAGAAAGACCTTAATTAAAAATAGACTTTAAATGTAAAAAGACCCCATATGTAAACAAAGACCTAAATGTAAACAAAGACTATAAATGTATACAAAGATCTAAATGTAAACAAAGGCTATAAATGAAAAAAAAGAACCTAATTAAACAAAGAACCTAATGAAAAAAGAATATAAATGTAAATAAAGACTACAAATGTAAACACAGATCTAAAATTAAACAATCACCCTAAATATAAAAAATCACTATATGTAAACAAAGACATAAAAGTAAACAGATCCCATATGTAAACAACAACCCTGAATGTAAACAAAGACGTGAATGTAAACAAAGACCCTAAATGTAAACAAAGACGTGAATGTAAACAATCACATAAGTGTTAACAAAGTCTATAAATGTATACAGAGACCTAAATATAAATAAAGGCTATAAATGTAAACAAAGGTTATAAATGTAAATAAAGACTACAATTATAAACAAAGATCTAAAAGTCAACAATGACCCTAAATGTATACACAGGAATAAAATGTAAACAAAGACACTAAATGTAAACAAAGACCCTTAATGTAAACAAAGACGTGAATGTAAACAGTGATATTAGTGTAAACAAAGGCAATAAATGGAAACAAAGTACCTAAATGGAAACAAAGACTATAATAATAAACAGAGATCTAAAAGGAAAGAAAGACCTTAAAGAAAAAGATTTAAATGTAAACAGACCCAATATGTAAATAAAGACGTGAATGTAAACAAAGACTTTAAATGTAAGCAAAGACGTGAATGTAAACAAAGACCTAAATGAAAACAAAGACAATAAATGAATACAAAGATCTAAATGTAAACAAAGGCTATAAATGTATACAAATAACCTAATTAAACAAAGAACCTAATGAAAAAATATTATAGATGTAAACAAAGACTACAAATATAAACAAAATCTAAAAGTAAACAATGACCCTAAATTTAAAAATTCCTAAATGTAAACAAAGACCTAATTGTAAACAGACCCCATATGTAAAGGAAGACTTGAATGTGAACAAAATCTCTAAATGTAAACAAAGACGTGAATGTATCGAAGACCTAAATGTAAACAAATGCTACAAATGTAAACAAAGACTACAATTATAAACATAAATCTAAAAAAAAGAAAGGCCTTAAATAAAAACAGACTTTTAATGTAAACAGACCCCATATGTAAACAAATACGTGAATGTAAACAAAGACCCTAAATGTAAACAAATACGTGAATGTTAACAAAGACCTAAATGTAAACAGGCCCCGTATGTAAAGCAAGACGTGAATGTAAACAAAGACTCTAAATGTAAACAAAGACGTGAATGTATCGAAGACCTAAATGTAAACAAAGGTTATAAATGTAAATAAAGACTACAAATATAAACAAAGATCTAAAAGTCAACAATGACCCTAAATGTATACACAGGAATAAAATGTAAACAAAGACACTAAATGTAAACAAAGACCCTTAATGTAAACAAAGACGTGAATGTAAACAATGATATAAATGTAAACAAAGGCAATAAATGGAAACAAAGTACCTAAATGGAAACAAAGACTATTATACAAAACAGAGATCTAAAAGGAAAGAAAGACCTTAAAAAAAAAGACCTAAATGCAAACAGACCCCGTATGTAAAGCAAGACGTGAATGTAAACAAAGACTCTAAATGTAAACAAAGACGTGAATGTATCGAAGACCTAAATGTAAACAAAGGCTATAAATGTAAACAAACACTACAAATATAAACAAAGATCTAAAAGTCAACAATGACCCTAAATATAAAAAATCCCTAAATGTGCACAGACATGAAATATAAACAGAGACACTAAATGTTAACAGAGACACTAAATGTAAACAAAGACCCTAAATGTAAACAAAGACATAAATGTAGACAAAGTCCTAAATGTAATCAAAGACTATACATGGAAACAAAGAACCTAAATGGAAACAGTCTACAATAATAAACAGAGATCTAAAAGGAAAGAAAGACCTTAATTAAAAACAGACTTTAAATGTAAAAAGACCCCATACGTAAACAAAGACCTAAATGTAAACAAAGACGTGAATGTAAACAATCACATAAGTGTTAACAAAGTCTATAAATGTATACAGAGACCTAAATATAAATAAAGGCTATAAATGTAAACAAAGAACATAGATAAACATAGAACCTAATGAAAAAAGTTTATACTTGTAAACAAAGATCTAAAAGTAAACAATGACCCTAAATTTAAAAATTTCTAAATGTAAACAAAGACCTAAATGTAAACAAATACGTGAATGTTAACAAAGACCTAAATGTAAACAGACCCGTATGTAAAGCAAGACGTGAATGTAAACAAAGACTCTAAATGTAAACAAAGACGTGAATGTATCGAAGACCTAAATGTAAACAAAGGCTATAAATGTAAACAAACACTACAAATATAAACAAAGATCTAAAAGTCAACAATGACCCTAAATATAAAAAATCCCTAAATGTGCACAGGCATGAAATATAAACAGAGACACTAAATATAAACAGAGACACTAAATGTAAACAAAGACCGTAAATGTAAACAAAGACATAAATGTAGACAAAGACCTAAATGTAAACAAAGACTATACATGGAAACAAAGAACCTAAATGGAAACAAAGTCTACAATAATAAACATAGATCTTAAAGGAAAGAAAGACCTTAATTAAAAACAGACTTTAAATGTAAAAAGACCCCATATGTAAACAAAGACCTAAATGTAAACAAAGACTATAAATGTATACAAAGATCTAAATGTAAACAAAGGCTATAAATGTAATCAAAGAACCTAATTAAACAAAGAACCTAATGAAAAAAGAATATAAATGTAAATAAAGACTACAAATGTAAACAAAGATCTAAAATTAAACCATCACCCTAAATATAAAAAATCACTAAATATAAACAAAGACATAAAATTAAACAGATTCCATATGTAAACAAAATCTCTGAATGTAAACATAGACGTGAATGTAAACAAAGACCCTAAATGTAAACAAAGACGTGAATGTAAACAATCACATAAGTGTTAACAAAGTTTATAAATGTATACAGAGACCTAAATATAAATAAAGGCTATAAATGTAAACAAAGTGCATAGATAAACATAGAACCTAATGGAAAAAGTTTATACTTGTAAACAAAGATCTAAAAGTTAACAATGACCCTAAATTTAAAAATTCCTAAATGTAAACGAAGACCTAAATGTAAAATGGCCCCATATGTAAACGAAGACGTGAATGTAAACAAAGACTCTAAATGTATACAAAGACGTGAATGTATCGAAGACCTAAATGTAAACAAAGGTTATAAATGTAAATAAAGACTAAAAATATAAATAAATATCTAAAACTCAACAATGACCCTAAATGTATACACAGGCATAAAATATAAACAAAGACACTAAATGTAAACAAAGACCCTTAATGTAAACAAAGACGTGAATGTAAACAGTGATATAAATGTAAACAAAGGCAATAAATGGAAACAAAGTACCTAAATGGAAACGAAGACTATAATAATAAACAGAGATCTGAAAGGAAAGAAAGACCTTAAAAAAAGATTTAAATGTAAACAGACCCCATATGTAAATAAAGACGTGAATGTAAACAAAGACTTTAAATGTAAGCAAAGACGTGAATGTAAACAAAGACGTAAATGTAAACAAAGACAATAAATGTATACAAAGATCTAAATGTAAACAAAGGCTATAAATGTATACAAATAACCTAATTAAACAAAGAACCTAATGAAAAAATATTATAGATGCAAACAAAGACTACAAATATAAACAAAATTTAAAGTAAACAATGTCTCTAAATTTAAAATCCCTAAATGTAAACAAAGAACTAATTGTAAACAGACCCCATATGTAAACGAAGACTTGAATGTAAACAAAGTCTCTAAATGTAAACAAAGACGTGAATGTATCGAAGACCTAAATGTAAACAAATGCTACAAATGTAAACAAAGACTACAATTATAAACATAAATCTAAAATAAAAGAAAGGCCTTAAATAAAAACAGACTTTTAATGTAAACAGACCACATATGTAAACAAAGACGTGAATGTTAACAAAGACCTAAATGTAAACAGACCCGTATGTAAAGCAAGACGTGAATGTAAACAAAGACTCTAAATGTAAACAAAGACGTGAATGTATCGAAGACCTAAATGTAAACAAAGGCTATAAATGCAAACAAACACTACAAATATAAACAAAGATCTAAAAGTCAACAATGACCCTAAATATAAAAAATCCCTAAATGTGCACAGGCATGAAATATAAACAGAGACACTAAATGTAAACAGAGACACTAAATGTAAACAAAGACCCTAAATGTAAACAAAGGCTATAAATGTAAACAAAGAACCTAATTAAACAAAGAACATAATGAAAAAAGAATACAAATGTAAATAAAGACTACAAATGTAAACAAAGATCTAAAATTAAACAATCACCCTAAATATAAAAAATCACTAAATGTAAACAAAGACATAAAATTAAACAGATTCCATATGTAAACAAAAACCCTGAATGTAAACATAGACGTGAATGTAAACAAAGACCCTAAATGTAAACAAAGACGTGAATGTAAACAATCACATAAGTGTTAATAAAGTTTATAAATGTATACAGAGACCTAAATATATATAAAGGCTATAAATGTAAACAAAGTGCATAGATAAACATAGAACCTAATGAAAAAAGTTTATACTTGTAAACAAAGATTTAAAAGTTAACAATGACCCTAAATATAAAAATTCCTAAATGTAAACAAAGACCTAAATGTAAACAGGCCCCATATGTAAACGAAGACGTGAATGTAAACAAAGACTCTAAATGTAAACAAAGACGTGAATGTATCGAAGACCTAAATGTAAACAAAGGTTATAAATGTAAATAAAGACTACAAATATAAACATAGATCTAAAAGTCAACAATGACCCTAAATGTATACACAGGCATAAAATGTAAACAAAGACAATAAATATAAACAAAGAGCCTTAATGTAAACAAAGACGTGAATGTAAACAGTGATATAAATGTAAACAAAGGCAATAAATGGAAACAAAGTACCTAAATGTAAACAAATGCTATAAATGTAAACAAAGACTACAATTATAAACATAAATCTAAAATAAAAGAAAGGCCTTAAATAAAAACAGACTTTTAATGTAAACAGAACCCATATGTAAACAAAGACGTGAATGTAAACAAAGACCCTAAATGTAAACAAATACGTGAATGTTAACAAAGACCTAAATGTAAACAGACCCTATATGTAAAGCAAGACGTGAATGTAGACAAAGACTCTAAATGTAAACAAAGGCTATAAATGTAAACAAACACTACAAATATAAACAAAGATCTAAAAGTCAACAATGACCCTAAATATAAAAAATCCCTAAATGTGCACAGACATGAAATATAAACAGAGACACTAAATGAAACAGAGACACTAAATGTAAACAAAGACCCTAAATGTAAACAAAGACATAAATGTAGACAAAGACATAAATGTAATCAAAGACTATACATGGAAACAAAGAACCTAAATGGAAACAGTCTACAATAATAAACAGAGATCTAAAAGGAAAGAAAGACCTTAATTAAAAACAGACTTTAAATGTAAAAAGACCCCATATGTAAACAAAGACCTAAATGTAAACAAAGACGTGAATGTAAACAATCACATAAGTGTTAACAAAGCCTATAAATGTATACAGAGACCTAAATATAAATAAAGGCTATAAATGTAAACAAAGAACATAGATAAACATAGAACCTAATGAAAAAAGTTTTTACTTGTAAACAAAGATCTAAAAGTAAACAATGACCCTAAATTAAAAAAAATTCTAAATGTAAACAAAGACCTAATTGTAAATAGACCACAAATGTAAACGAAGACTTGAATGTAAACAAACTCTCTAAATGTAAACAAAGACGTGAATGTAGCGAAGACCTAAATGTAAACAAATGCTACAAATGTAAACAAAAACTACAATTATAAACAAAAATCTAAAAAAAAGAATATCCTTAAATAAAAACAGACTTTTAATGTAAACAGACCCATATGTAAACAAAGACGTGAATGTAAACAAAGACCCTAAATGTAAACAAATACGTGAGTGTTAACAAAGACCTAAATGTAAACAGACCCCATATGTAAAGCAAGACGTGAATGTAAACAAAGACTCTAAATGTAAACAAAGACGTGAATGTATCGAAGAGCTAAATGTAAACAAAGGCTATAAATGTAAACAAACACTACAAATATAAACAAAGATCTAAAAGTCAACAATGACCCTAAATATAAAAAATCCCTAAATGTGCACAGGCATGAAATTTAAACAGAGACACTAAATGTAAACAGAGACACACTAAATGTAAACAGAGACACACTAAATGTAAACAAAGACATAAATGTAGACAAAGAGCTAAATGCAAACAAAGATTATACATGGAAACAAAGAACCTAAATGGAAACAAAGTCTACAATAATAAACAGAGATCTAAAAGGAAAGAAAGACCTTAATTAAAAATAGACTTTAAATGTAAAAAGACCCCATATGTAAACAAAGACCTAAATGTAAACAAAGACTATAAATGTATACAAAGATCTAAATGTAAACAAAGGCTATAAATGAAAAACAAGAACCTAATTAAACAAAGAACCTAATGAAAAAAGAATATAAATGTAAATAAAGACTACAAATGTAAACAAAGATCTAAAATTAAACAATCACCCTAAATATAAAAAATCACTATATGTAAACAAAGACATAAAAGTAAACAGATCCCATATGTAAACAACAACCCTGAATGTAAACAAAGACGTGAATGTAAACAAAGACCCAAAATGTAAACAAAGACGTGAATGTAAACAATCACATAAGTGTTAACAAAGTCTATAAATGTATACAGAGACCTAAATATAAATAAAGGCTATAAATGTAAACAAAGGTTATAAATGTAAATAAAGACTACAATTATAAACAAAGATCTAAAAGTCAACAATGACCCTAAATGTATACACAGGAATAAAATGTAAACAAAGACGTGAATGTAAACAGTGATATAAATGTAAACAAAGGCAATAAATTGAAACAAAGTACCTAAATGGAAACAAAGACTATAATAATAAACAGAGATCTAAAAGGAAAGAAAGACCTTAAAGAAAAAGATTTAAATGTAAACAGACCCAATATGTAAATAAAGACGTGAATGTAAACAAAGACTTTAAATGTAAGCAAAGACGTGAATGTAAACAAAGACCTAAATGAAAACAAAGACAATAAATGACTACAAAGATCTAAATGTAAACAAAGGCTATAAATGTATACAAATAACCTAATTAAACAAAGAACCTAATAAAAAAATATTATAGATGTAAACAAAGACTACAAATATAAACAAAATCTAAAAGTAAACAATGACCCTAAATTTAAAAATTCCTAAATGTAAACAAAGACCTAATTGTAAACAGACCCCATATGTAAAGGAAGACGAATGTGAACAAAATCTCTAAATGTAAACAAAGACGTGAATGTATCGAAGACCTAAATGTAAACAAATGCTACAAATGTAAACAAAGACTACAATTATAAACATAAATCTAAAAAAAAGAAAGGCCTTAAGTAAAAACAGACTTTTAATGTAAAAAGACCCCATATGTAAACAAAGACGTGAATGTAAACAAAGACCCTAAATGTAAACAAATACGTGAATGTTAACAAAGACCTAAATGTAAACAGGCCCCGTATGTAAAGCAATACGTGAATGTAAACAAAGACTCTAAATGTAAACAAAGACGTGAATGTATCGAAGACCTAAATGTAAACAAAGGTTATAAATGTAAATAAAGACTACAAATATAAACAAAGATCTAAAAGTCAACAATGACCCTAAATGTATACACAGGAATAAAATGTAAACAAAGACACTAAATGTAAACAAAGACCCTTAATGTAAACAAAGACGTGAATGTAAACAATGATATAAATGTAAACAAAGGCAATAAATGGAAACAAAGTACCTAAATGGAAACAAAGACTATTATAATAAATAGAGATCTAAAAGGAAAGAAAGACCTTTAAAAAAAAGACCTAAATGTAAACAGACCCCGTATGTAAAGCAAGACGTGAATGTAAACAAAGACTCTAAATGTAAACAAAGACGTGAATGTATCGAAGACCTAAATGTAAACAAAGGCTATAAATGTAAACAAACACTACAAATATAAACAAAGATCTAAAAGTCAACAATGACCCTAAATATAAAAAATCCCTAAATGTGCACAGACATGAAATATAAACAGAGACACTAAATGTAAACAGAGACACTAAATGTAAACAATGACCCTAAATGTAAACAAAGACATAAATGTAGACAAAGTCCTAAATGTAATCAAAGACTATACATGGAAACAAAGAACCTAAATGGAAACAGTCTACAATAATAAACAGAGATCTAAAAGGAAAGAAAGACCTTAATTAAAAACAGACTTTAAATGTAAAAAGACCCCATATGTAAACAAAGACCTAAATGTAAACAAAGACGTGAATGTAAACAATCACATAAGTGTTAACAAAGTCTATAAATGTATACAGAGACCTAAATATAAATAAAGGCTATAAATGTAAACAAAGAACATAGATAAACATAGAACCTAATGAAAAAAGTTTTTACTTGTAAACAAAGATCTAAAAGTAAACGAATGACCCTAAATTAAAAAAATTCTAAATGTAAACAAAGACCTAATTGTAAACAGACCCCAAATGTAAACGAAGACTTGAATGTAAACAAACTCTCTAAATGTAAACAAAGACGTGAATGTAGCGAAGACCTAAATGTAAACAAATGCTACAAATGTAAACAAAGACTACAATTATAAACATAAATCTAAAAAAAAGAAAATCCTTAAATAAAAACAGACTTTTAATGTAAACAGACCCCATATGTAAGCAAAGACGTGAATGTAAACAAAGACCCTAAATGTAAACAAATACGTGAGTGTTAACAAAGACCTAAATGTAAACAGACCCCATATGTAAAGCAAGCCGTGAATGTAAACAAAGACTCTAAATGTAAACAAAGACGTGAATGTATCGAAGAGCTAAATGTAAACAAAGGCTATAAATGTAAACAAACACTACAAATATAAACAAAGATCTAAAAGTCAACAATGACCCTAAATATAAAAAATCCCTAAACGTGCACAGGCATGAAATTTAAACAGAGACACTAAATGTAAACAGAGACACACTAAATGTAAACAAAGACATAAATGTAGACAAACAGCTAAATGTAAACAAAGACTATACATGGAAACAAAGAACCTAAATGGAAACAAAGTCTACAATAATAAACAGAGATCTAAAAGGAAAGAAAGACCTTAATTAAAAATAGACTTTAAATTTAAAAAGACCCCATATGTAAACAAAGACCTAAATGTAAACAAAGACTATAAATGTATACAAAGATCTAAATGTAAACAAAGGCTATAAATGTGAAAAAAGAACCTAATTAAACAAAGAACCTAATGAAAAAAGAATATAAATGTAAATAAAGACTACAAATGTAAACAAAGATCTAAAATTAAACAATCACCCTAAATATAAAAAATCACTATATGTAAACAAAGACATAAAAGTAAACAGATCCCATATGTAAACAACAACCCTGAATGTAAACAAAGACGTGAATGTAAACAAAGACCCTAAATGTAAACAAAGACGTGAATGTAAACAATCACATAAGTGTTAACAAAGTCTATAAATGTATACAGAGACCTAAATATAAATAAAGGCTATAAATGTAAACAAAGGTTATAAATGTAAATAAAGACTACAATTATAAACAAATATCTAAAAGTCAACAATGACCCTAAATGTATACACAGGAATAAAATGTAAACAAAGACACTAAATGTAAACAAAGACCCTTAATGTAAACAAAGACGTGAATGTAAACAGTGATATAAATGTAAACAAAGGCAATAAATGGAAACAAAGTACCTAAATGGAAACAAAGACTATAATAATAAACAGAGATCTAAAAGGAAAGAAAGACCTTAAAGAAAAAGATTTAAATGTAAACAGACCCAATATGTAAATAAAGACGTGAATGTAAACAAAGACTTTAAATGTAAGCAAAGACGTGAATGTAAACAAAGACCTAAATGAAAACAAAGACAATAAATGAATACAAAGATCTAAATGTAAACAAAGGCTATAAATGTATACAAATAACCTAATTAAACAAAGAACCTAATGAAAAAATATTATAGATGTAAACAAAGACTACAAATATAAACAAAATCTAAAAGTAAACAATGACCCTAAATTTAAAAATTCCTAAATGTAAACAAAGACCTAATTGTAAACAGACCCCATATGTAAAGGAAGACTTGAATGTGAACAAAATCTCTAAATGTAAACAAAGACGTGAATGTATCGAAGACCTAAATGTAAACAAATGCTACAAATGTAAACAAAGACTACAATTACAAACAGAAATCTAAAAAATAGAAAGGCCTTAAATAAAAACAGACTTTTAATGTAAACAGACCCCATATGTAAAAAAAGACGTGAATGTAAACAAAGACCCTAAATGTAAACAAATACGTGAATGTTAACAAAGACCTAAATGTAAACAGGCCCCGTATGTAAAGCAATACGTGAATGTAAACAAAGACTCTAAATGTAAACAAAGACGTGAATGTATCGAAGACCTAAATGTAAACAAAGGTTATAAATGTAAATAAATACAAATATAAACAAAGATCTAAAAGTCAACAATGACCCTAAATGTATACACAGGAATAAAATGTAAACAAAGACACTAAATGTAAACAAAGACCCTTAATGTAAACAAAGACGTGAATGTAAACAATGATATAAATGTAAACAAAGGCAATAAATGGAAACAAGGTACCTAAATGGAAACAAAGACTATTATAATAAACAGAGATCTAAAAGGAAAGAAAGACCTTTAAAAAAAAGACCTAAATGTAAACAGACCCCGTATGTAAAGCAAGACGTGAATGTAAACAAAGACTCTAAATGTAAACAAAGACGTGAATGTATCGAAGACCTAAATGTAAACAAAGGCTATAAATGTAAACAAACACTACAAATATAAACAAAGATCTAAAAGTCAACAATGACCCTAAATATAAAAAATCCCTAAATGTGCACAGGCATGAAATTTAAACAGAGACACTAAATGTAAACAGAGACACACTAAATGTAAACAAAGACATAAATGTAGACAAACAGCTAAATGTAAACAAAGACTATACATGGAAACAAAGAACCTAAATGGAAACAAAGTCTACAATAATAAACAGAGATCTAAAAGGAAAGAAAGACCTTAATTAAAAATAGACTTTAAATTTAAAAAGACCCCATATGTAAACAAAGACCTAAATGTAAACAAAGTTTATAAATGTAAATAAAGACTACAAATATAAACAAAGATCTAAAAGTCAACAATGACCCTAAATGTATACACAGGCATAAAATGTAAACAAAGACAATAAATATAAACAAAGAGCCTTAATGTAAACAAAGACGTGAATGTAAACAGTGATATAAATGTAAACAAAGGCAATAAATGGAAACAAAGTACCTAAATGTAAACAAATGCTATAAATGTAAACAAAGACTACAATTATAAACATAAATCTAAAATAAAAGAAAGGCCTTAAATAAAAACAGACTTTTAATGTAAACAGAACCCATATGTAAACAAAGACGTGAATGTAAACAAAGACCCTAAATGTAAACAAATACGTGAATGTTAACAAAGACCTAAATGTAAACAGACCCTATATGTAAAGCAAGACGTGAATGTAAACAAAGACTCTAAATGTAAACAAAGGCTATAAATGTAAACAAACACTACAAATATAAACAAAGATCTAAAAGTCAACAATGACCCTAAATATAAAAAATCCCTAAATGTGCACAGACATGAAATATAAACAGAGACACTAAATGAAACAGAGACACTAAATGTAAACAAAGACCCTAAATGTAAACAAAGACATAAATGTAGACAAAGACATAAATGTAATCAAAGACTATACATGGAAACAAAGAACCTAAATGGAAACAGTCTACAATAATAAACAGAGATCTAAAAGGAAAGAAAGACCTTAATTAAAAACAGACTTTAAATGTAAAAAGACCCCATATGTAAACAAAGACCTAAATGTAAACAAAGACGTAAATGTAAACAATCACATAAGTGTTAACAAAGCCTATAAATGTATACAGAGACCTAAATATAAATAAAGGCTATAAATGTAAACAAAGAACATAGATAAACATAGAACCTAATGAAAAAAGTTTTTACTTGTAAACAAAGATCTAAAAGTAAACAATGACCCTAAATTAAAAAAAATTCTAAATGTAAACAAAGACCTAATTGTAAATAGACCACAAATGTAAACGAAGACTTGAATGTAAACAAACTCTCTAAATGTAAACAAAGACGTGAATGTAGCGAAGACCTAAATGTAAACAAATGCTACAAATGTAAACAAAAACTACAATTATAAACAAAAATCTAAAAAAAAGAATATCCTTAAATAAAAACAGACTTTTAATGTAAACAGACCCATATGTAAACAAAGACGTGAATGTAAACAAAGACTCTAAATGTAAACAAATACGTGAGTGTTAACAAAGACCTAAATGTAAACAGACCCCATATGTAAAGCAAGACGTGAATGTAAACAAAGACTCTAAATGTAAACAAAGACGTGAATGTATCGAAGACCTAAATGTAAACAAAGGTTATAAATGTAAATAAAGACTACAAATATAAACAAAGATCTAAAAGTCAACAATGACCCTAAATGTATACACAGGAATAAAATGTAAACAAAGACACTAAATGTAAACAAAGACCCTTAATGTAAACAAAGACGTGAATGTAAACAATGATATAAATGTAAACAAAGGCAATAAATGGAAACAAGGTACCTAAATGGAAACAAAGACTATTATAATAAACAGAGATCTAAAAGGAAAGAAAGACCTTTAAAAAAAAGACCTAAATGTAAACAGACCCCGTATGTAAAGCAAGACGTGAATGTAAACAAAGACTCTAAATGTAAACAAAGACGTGAATGTATCGAAGACCTAAATGTAAACAAAGGCTATAAATGTAAACAAACACTACAAATATAAACAAAGATCTAAAAGTCAACAATGACCCTAAATATAAAAAATCCCTAAATGTGCACAGGCATGAAATTTAAACAGAGACACTAAATGTAAACAGAGACACACTAAATGTAAACAAAGACATAAATGTAGACAAACAGCTAAATGTAAACAAAGACTATACATGGAAACAAAGAACCTAAATGGAAACAAAGTCTACAATAATAAACAGAGATCTAAAAGGAAAGAAAGACCTTAATTAAAAATAGACTTTAAATTTAAAAAGACCCCATATGTAAACAAAGACCTAAATGTAAACAAAGGTTATAAATGTAAATAAAGACTACAAATATAAACAAAGATCTAAAAGTCAACAATGACCCTAAATGTATACACAGGCATAAAATGTAAACAAAGACAATAAATATAAACAAAGAGCCTTAATGTAAACAAAGACGTGAATGTAAACAGTGATATAAATGTAAACAAAGGCAATAAATGGAAACAAAGTACCTAAATGTAAACAAATGCTATAAATGTAAACAAAGACTACAATTATAAACATAAATCTAAAATAAAAGAAAGGCCTTAAATAAAAACAGACTTTTAATGTAAACAGAACCCATATGTAAACAAAGACGTGAATGTAAACAAAGACCCTAAATGTAAACAAATACGTGAATGTTAACAAAGACCTAAATGTAAACAGACCCTATATGTAAAGCAAGACGTGAATGTAAACAAAGACTCTAAATGTAAACAAAGGCTATAAATGTAAACAAACACTACAAATATAAACAAAGATCTAAAAGTCAACAATGACCCTAAATATAAAAAATCCCTAAATGTGCACAGACATGAAATATAAACAGAGACACTAAATGAAACAGAGACACTAAATGTAAACAAAGACCCTAAATGTAAACAAAGACATAAATGTAGACAAAGACATAAATGTAATCAAAGACTATACATGGAAACAAAGAACCTAAATGGAAACAGTCTACAATAATAAACAGAGATCTAAAAGGAAAGAAAGACCTTAATTAAAAACAGACTTTAAATGTAAAAAGACCCCATATGTAAACAAAGACCTAAATGTAAACAAAGACGTGAATGTAAACAATCACATAAGTGTTAACAAAGCCTATAAATGTATACAGAGACCTAAATATAAATAAAGGCTATAAATGTAAACAAAGAACATAGATAAACATAGAACCTAATGAAAAAAGTTTTTACTTGTAAACAAAGATCTAAAAGTAAACAATGACCCTAAATTAAAAAAAATTCTAAATGTAAACAAAGACCTAATTGTAAATAGACCACAAATGTAAACGAAGACTTGAATGTAAACAAACTCTCTAAATGTAAACAAAGACGTGAATGTAGCGAAGACCTAAATGTAAACAAATGCTACAAATGTAAACAAAAACTACAATTATAAGCAAAAATCTAAAAAAAAGAATATCCTTAAATAAAAACAGACTTTTAATGTAAACAGACCCATATGTAAACAAAGACGTGAATGTAAACAAAGACCCTAAATGTAAACAAATACGTGAGTGTTAACAAAGACCTAAATGTAAACAGACCCCATATGTAAAGCAAGACGTGAATGTAAACAAAGACTCTAAATGTAAACAAAGACGTGAATGTATCGAAGAGCTAAATGTAAACAAAGGCTATAAATGTAAACAAACACTACAAATATAAACAAAGATCTAAAAGTCAACAATGACCCTAAATATAAAAAATCCCTAAATGTGCACAGGCATGAAATTTAAACAGAGACACTAAATGTAAACAGAGACACACTAAATGTAAACAGAGACACACTAAATGTAAACAAAGACATAAATGTAGACGAAGAGCTAAATGCAAACAAAGATTATACATGGAAACAAAGAACCTAAATGGAAACAAAGTCTACAATAATAAACAGAGATCTAAAAGGAAAGAAAGACCTTAATTAAAAATAGACTTTAAACGTAAAAAGACCCCATATGTAAACAAAGACCTAAATGTAAACAAAGACTATAAATGTATACAAAGATCTAAATGTAAACAAAGGCTATAAATGAAAAACAAGAACCTAATTAAACAAAGAACCTAATGAAAAAAGAATATAAATGTAAATAAAGACTACAAATGTAAACAAAGATCTAAAATTAAACAATCACCCTAAATATAAAAAATCACTATATGTAAACAAAGACATAAAAGTAAACAGATCCCATATGTAAACAACAACCCTGAATGTAAACAAAGATGTGAATGTAAACAAAGACCCAAAATGTAAACAAAGACGTGAATGTAAACAATCACATAAGTGTTAACAGTCTATAAATGTATACAGAGACCTAAATATAAATAAAGGCTATAAATGTAAACAAAGGTTATAAATGTAAATAAAGACTACAATTATAAACAAAGATCTAAAAGTCAACAATGACCCTAAATGTATACACAGGAATAAAATGTAAACAAAGACGTGAATGTAAACAGTGATATAAATGTAAACAAAGGCAATAAATGGAAACAAAGTACCTAAATGGAAACAAAGACTATAATAATAAACAGAGATCTAAAAGGAAAGAAAGACCTTAAAGAAAAAGATTTAAATGTAAACAGACCCAATATGTAAATAAAGACGTGAATGTAAACAAAGACTTTAAATGTAAGCAAAGACGTGAATGTAAACAAAGACCTAAATGAAAACAAAGACAATAAATGACTACAAAGATCTAAATGTAAACAAAGGCTATAAATGTATACAAATAACCTAATTAAACAAAGAAACTAATAAAAAAATATTATAGATGTAAACAAAGACTACAAATATAAACAAAATCTAAAAGTAAACAATGACCCTAAATTTAAAAATTCCTAAATGTAAACAAAGACCTAATTGTAAACAGACCCCATATGTAAAGGAAGACGAATGTGAACAAAATCTCTAAATGTAAACAAAGACGTGAATGTATCGAAGACCTAAATGTAAACAAATGCTACAAATGTAAACAAAGACTACAATTATAAACATAAATCTAAAAAAAAGAAAGGCCTTAAGTAAAAACAGACTTTTAATGTAAACAGACCCCATATGTAAACAAAGACGTGAATGTAAACAAAGACCCTAAATGTAAACAAATACGTGAATGTTAACAAAGACCTAAATGTAAACAGGCCCCGTATGTAAAGCAATACGTGAATGTAAACAAAGACTCTAAATGTAAACAAAGACGTGAATGTATCGAAGACCTAAATGTAAACAAAGGTTATAAATGTAAATAAAGACTACAAATATAAACAAAGATCTAAAAGTCAACAATGACCCTAAATGTATACACAGGAATAAAATGTAAACAAAGACACTAAATGTAAACAAAGACCCTTAATGTAAACAAAGACGTGAATGTAAACAATGATATAAATGTACACAAAGGCAATAAATGGAAACAAAGTACCTAAATGGAAACAAAGACTATTATAATAAACAGAGATCTAAAAGGAAAGAAAGACCTTTAAAAAAAAGACCTAAATGTAAACAGACCCCGTATGTAAAGCAAAACGTGAATGTAAACAAAGACTCTAAATGTAAACAAAGACGTGAATGTATCGAAGACCTAAATGTAAACAAAGGCTATAAATGTAAACAAACACTACAAATATAAACAAAGATCTAAATGTCAACAATGACCCTAAATATAAAAAATCCCTAAATGTGCACAGACATGAAATATAAACAGAGACACTAAATGTAAACAGAGACACTAAATGTAAACAATGACCCTAAATGTAAACAAAGACATAAATGTAGACAAAGTCCTAAATGTAATCAAAGACTATACATGGAAACAAAGAACCTAAATGGAAACAGTCTACAATAATAAACAGAGATCTAAAAGGAAAGAAAGACCTTAATTAAAAACAGACTTTAAATGTAAAAAGACCCCATATGTAAACAAAGACCTAAATGTAAACAAAGACGTGAATGTAAACAATCACATAAGTGTTAACAAAGTCTATAAATGTATACAGAGACCTAAATATAAATAAAGGCTATAAATGTAAACAAAGAACATAGATAAACATAGAACCTAATGAAAAAAGTTTTTACTTGTAAACAAAGATCTAAAAGTAAACGAATGACCCTAAATTAAAAAAATTCTAAATGTAAACAAAGACCTAATTGTAAACAGACCCCAAATGTAAACGAAGACTTGAATGTAAACAAACTCTCTAAATGTAAACAAAGACGTGAATGTAGCGAAGACCTAAATGTAAACAAATGCTACAAATGTAAACAAAGACTACAATTATAAACATAAATCTAAAAAAAAGAAAATCCTTAAATAAAAACAGACTTTTAATGTAAACAGACCCCATATGTAAGCAAAGACGTGAATGTAAACAAAGACCCTAAATGTAAACAAATACGTGAGTGTTAACAAAGACCTAAATGTAAACAGACCCCATATGTAAAGCAAGACGTGAATGTAAACAAAGACTCTAAATGTAAACAAAGACGTGAATGTATCGAAGAGCTAAATGTAAACAAAGGCTATAAATGTAAACAAACACTACAAATATAAACAAAGATCTAAAAGTCAACAATGACCCTAAATATAAAAAATCCCTAAATGTGCACAGGCATGAAATTTAAACAGAGACACTAAATGTAAACAGAGACACACTAAATGTAAACAAAGACATAAATGTAGACAAACAGCTAAATGTAAACAAAGACTATACATGGAAACAAAGAACCTAAATGGAAACAAAGTCTACAATAATAAACAGAGATCTAAAAGGAAAGAAAGACCTTAATTAAAAATAGACTTTAAATTTAAAAAGACCCCATATGTAAACAAAGACCTAAATGTAAACAAAGACTATAAATGTATACAAAGATCTAAATGTAAACAAAGGCTATAAATGTGAAAAAAGAACCTAATTAAACAAAGAACCTAATGAAAAAAGAATATAAATGTAAATAAAGACTACAAATGTAAACAAAGATCTAAAATTAAACAATCACCCTAAATATAAAAAATCACTATATGTAAACAAAGACATAAAAGTAAACAGATCCCATATGTAAACAACAACCCTGAATGTAAACAAAGACGTGAATGTAAACAAAGACCCTAAATGTAAACAAAGACGTGAATGTAAACAATCACATAAGTGTTAACAAAGTCTATAAATGTATACAGAGACCTAAATATAAATAAAGGCTATAAATGTAAACAAAGGTTATAAATGTAAATAAAGACTACAATTATAAACAAAGATCTAAAAGTCAACAATGACCCTAAATGTATACACAGGAATAAAATGTAAACAAAGACACTAAATGTAAACAAAGACCCTTAATGTAAACAAAGACGTGAATGTAAACAGTGATATAAATGTAAACAAAGGCAATAAATGGAAACAAAGTACCTAAATGGAAACAAAGACTATAATAATAAACAGAGATCTAAAAGGAAAGAAAGACCTTAAAGAAAAAGATTTAAATGTAAACAGACCCAATATGTAAATAAAGACGTGAATGTAAACAAAGACTTTAAATGTAAGCAAAGACGTGAATGTAAACAAAGACCTAAATGAAAACAAAGACAATAAATGAATACAAAGATCTAAATGTAAACAAAGGCTATAAATGTATACAAATAACCTAATTAAACAAAGAACCTAATGAAAAAATATTATAGATGTAAACAAAGACTACAAATATAAACAAAATCTAAAAGTAAACAATGACCCTAAATTTAAAAATTCCTAAATGTAAACAAAGACCTAATTGTAAACAGACCCCATATGTAAAGGAAGACTTGAATGTGAACAAAATCTCTAAATGTAAACAAAGACGTGAATGTATCGAAGACCTAAATGTAAACAAATGCTACAAATGTAAACAAAGACTACAATTACAAACAGAAATCTAAAAAAAAGAAAGGCCTTAAATAAAAACAGACTTTTAATGTAAACAGACCCCATATGTAAAAAAAGACGTGAATGTAAACAAAGACCCTAAATGTAAACAAATACGTGAATGTTAACAAAGACCTAAATGTAAACAGGCCCCGTATGTAAAGCAATACGTGAATGTAAACAAAGACTCTAAATGTAAACAAAGACGTGAATGTATCGAAGACCTAAATGTAAACAAAGGTTATAAATGTAAATAAAGACTACAAATATAAACAAAGATCTAAAAGTCAACAATGACCCTAAATGTATACACAGGAATAAAATGTAAACAGACACTAAATGTAAACAAAGACCCTTAATGTAAACAAAGACGTGAATGTAAACAATGATATAAATGTAAACAAAGGAATAAATGGAAACAAGGTACCTAAATGGAAACAAAGACTATTATAATAAACAGAGATCTAAAAGGAAAGAAAGACCTTTAAAAAAAAGACCTAAATGTAAACAGACCCTGTATGTAAAGCAAGACGTGAATGTAAACAAAGACTCTAAATGTAAACAAAGACGTGAATGTATCGAAGACCTAAATGTAAACAAAGGCTATAAATGTAAACAAACACTATAAATATAAACAAAGATCTAAATGTCAACAATGACCCTAAATATAAAAAATCCCTAAATGTGCACAGGCATGAAATTTAAACAGAGACACTAAATGTAAACAGAGACACACTAAATGTAAACAAAGACATAAATGTAGACAAACAGCTAAATGTAAACAAAGACTATACATGGAAACAAAGAACCTAAATGGAAACAAAGTCTACAATAATAAACAGAGATCTAAAAGGAAAGAAAGACCTTAATTAAAAATAGACTTTAAATTTAAAAAGACCCCATATGTAAACAAAGACCTAAATGTAAACAAAGGTTATAAATGTAAATAAAGACTACAAATATAAACAAAGATCTAAAAGTCAACAATGACCCTAAATGTATACACAGGCATAAAATGTAAACAAAGACAATAAATATAAACAAAGAGCCTTAATGTAAACAAAGACGTGAATGTAAACAGTGATATAAATGTAAACAAAGGCAATAAATGGAAACAAAGTACCTAAATGTAAACAAATGCTATAAATGTAAACAAAGACTACAATTATAAACATAAATCTAAAATAAAAGAAAGGCCTTAAATAAAAACAGACTTTTAATGTAAACAGAACCCATATGTAAACAAAGACGTGAATGTAAACAAAGACCCTAAATGTAAACAAATACGTGAATGTTAACAAAGACCTAAATGTAAACAGACCCTATATGTAAAGCAAGACGTGAATGTAAACAAAGACTCTAAATGTAAACAAAGGCTATAAATGTAAACAAACACTACAAATATAAACAAAGATCTAAAAGTCAACAATGACCCTAAATATAAAAAATCCCTAAATGTGCACAGACATGAAATATAAACAGAGACACTAAATGAAACAGAGACACTAAATGTAAACAAAGACCCTAAATGTAAACAAAGACATAAATGTAGACAAAGACATAAATGTAATCAAAGACTATACATGGAAACAAAGAACCTAAATGGAAACAGTCTACAATAATAAACAGAGATCTAAAAGGAAAGAAAGACCTTAATTAAAAACAGACTTTAAATGTAAAAAGACCCCATATGTAAACAAAGACCTAAATGTAAACAAAGACGTGAATGTAAACAATCACATAAGTGTTAACAAAGCCTATAAATGTATACAGAGACCTAAATATAAATAAAGGCTATAAATGTAAACAAAGAACATAGATAAACATAGAACCTAATGAAAAAAGTTTTTACTTGTAAACAAAGATCTAAAAGTAAACAATGACCCTAAATTAAAAAAAATTCTAAATGTAAACAAAGACCTAATTGTAAATAGACCACAAATGTAAACGAAGACTTGAATGTAAACAAACTCTCTAAATGTAAACAAAGACGTGAATGTAGCGCAGACCTAAATGTAAACAAATGCTACAAATGTAAACAAAAACTACAATTATAAACAAAAATCTAAAAAAAAGAATATCCTTAAATAAAAACAGACTTTTAATGTAAACAGACCCATATGTAAACAAAGACGTGAATGTAAACAAAGACCCTAAATGTAAACAAATACGTGAGTGTTAACAAAGACCTAAATGTAAACAGACCCCATATGTAAAGCAAGACGTGAATGTAAACAAAGACTCTAAATGTAAACAAAGACGTGAATGTATCGAAGAGCTAAATGTAAACAAAGGCTATAAATGTAAACAAACACTACAAATATAAACAAAGATCTAAAAGTCAACAATGACCCTAAATATAAAAAATCCCTAAATGTGCACAGGCATGAAATTTAAACAGAGACACTAAATGTAAACAGAGACACACTAAATGTAAACAGAGACACACTAAATGTAAACAAAGACATAAATGTAGACGAAGAGCTAAATGCAAACAAAGATTATACATGGAAACAAAGAACCTAAATGGAAACAAAGTCTACAATAATAAACAGAGATCTAAAAGGAAAGAAAGACCTTAATTAAAAATAGACTTTAAATGTAAAAAGACCCCATATGTAAACAAAGACCTAAATGTAAACAAAGACTATAAATGTATACAAAGATCTAAATGTAAACAAAGGCTATAAATGAAAAACAAGAACCTAATTAAACAAAGAACCTAATGAAAAAAGAATATAAATGTAAATAAAGACTACAAATGTAAACAAAGATCTAAAATTAAACAATCACCCTAAATATAAAAAATCACTATATGTAAACAAAGACATAAAAGTAAACAGATCCCATATGTAAACAACAACCCTGAATGTAAACAAAGACGTGAATGTAAACAAAGACCCAAAATGTAAACAAAGACGTGAATGTAAACAATCACATAAGTGTTAACAAAGTCTATAAATGTATACAGAGACCTAAATATAAATAAAGGCTATAAATGTAAACAAAGGTTATAAATGTAAATAAAGACTACAATTATAAACAAAGATCTAAAAGTCAACAATGACCCTAAATGTATACACAGGAATAAAATGTAAACAAAGACGTGAATGTAAACAGTGATATAAATGTAAACAAAGGCAATAAATGGAAACAAAGTACCTAAATGGAAACAAAGACTATAATAATAAACAGAGATCTAAAAGGAAAGAAAGACCTTAAAGAAAAAGATTTAAATGTAAACAGACCCAATATGTAAATAAAGACGTGAATGTAAACAAAGACTTTAAATGTAA
The DNA here is from genome assembly GCA_963930645.1 of Salticus scenicus. Classification (NCBI taxonomy): domain Eukaryota; kingdom Metazoa; phylum Arthropoda; class Arachnida; order Araneae; family Salticidae; genus Salticus; species Salticus scenicus. Next base: position 388,110 of record CAWVNO010002094.1, on the reverse strand, counting down.
GCAAAGACGTGAATGTAAACAAAGACCTAAATGAAAACAAAGACAATAAATGAATACAAAGATCTAAATGTAAACAAAGGCTATAAATGTATACAAATAACCTAATTAAACAAAGAACCTAATAAAAAAATATTATAGATGTAAACAAAGACTACAAATATAAACAAAATCTAAAAGTAAACAATGACCCTAAATTTAAAAATTCCTAAATGTAAACAAAGACCTAATTGTAAACAGACCCCATATGTAAAGGAAGACGAATGTGAACAAAATCTCTAAATGTAAACAAAGACGTGAATGTATCGAAGACCTAAATGTAAACAAATGCTATAAATGTAAACAAAGACTACAATTATAAACATAAATCTAAAATAAAAGAAAGGCCTTAAATAAAAACAGACTTTTAATGTAAACAGAACCCATATGTAAACAAAGACGTGAATGTAAACAAAGACCCTAAATGTAAACAAATACGTGAATGTTAACAAAGACCTAAATGTAAACAGACCCTATATGTAAAGCAAGACGTGAATGTAAACAAAGACTCTAAATGTAAACAAAGGCTATAAATGTAAACAAACACTACAAATATAAACAAAGATCTAAAAGTCAACAATGACCCTAAATATAAAAAATCCCTAAATGTGCACAGACATGAAATATAAACAGAGACACTAAATGAAACAGAGACACTAAATGTAAACATAGACCCTAAATGTAAACAAAGACATAAATGTAGACAAAGACATAAATGTAATCAAAGACTATACATGGAAACAAAGAACCTAAATGGAAACAGTCTACAATAATAAACAGAGATCTAAAAGGAAAGAAAGACCTTAATTAAAAACAGACTTTAAATGTAAAAAGACCCCATATGTAAACAAAGACCTAAATGTAAACAAAGACGTGAATGTAAACAATCACATAAGTGTTAACAAAGCCTATAAATGTATACAGAGACCTAAATATAAATAAAGGCTATAAATGTAAACAAAGAACATAGATAAACATAGAACCTAATGAAAAAAGTTTTTACTTGTAAACAAAGATCTAAAAGTAAACAATGACCCTAAATTAAAAAAAATTCTAAATGTAAACAAAGACCTAATTGTAAATAGACCACAAATGTAAACGAAGACTTGAATGTAAACAAACTCTCTAAATGTAAACAAAGACGTGAATGTAGCGCAGACCTAAATGTAAACAAATGCTACAAATGTAAACAAAAACTACAATTATAAACAAAAATCTAAAAAAAAGAATATCCTTAAATAAAAACAGACTTTTAATGTAAACAGACCCATATGTAAACAAAGACGTGAATGTAAACAAAGACCCTAAATGTAAACAAATACGTGAGTGTTAACAAAGACCTAAATGTAAACAGACCCCATATGTAAAGCAAGACGTGAATGTAAACAAAGACTCTAAATGTAAACAAAGACGTGAATGTATCGAAGAGCTAAATGTAAACAAAGGCTATAAATGTAAACAAACACTACAAATATAAACAAAGATCTAAAAGTCAACAATGACCCTAAATATAAAAAATCCCTAAATGTGCACAGGCATGAAATTTAAACAGAGACACTAAATGTAAACAGAGACACACTAAATGTAAACAGAGACACACTAAATGTAAACAAAGACATAAATGTAGACGAAGAGCTAAATGCAAACAAAGATTATACATGGAAACAAAGAACCTAAATGGAAACAAAGTCTACAATAATAAACAGAGATCTAAAAGGAAAGAAAGACCTTAATTAAAAATAGACTTTAAATGTAAAAAGACCCCATATGTAAACAAAGACCTAAATGTAAACAAAGACTATAAATGTATACAAAGATCTAAATGTAAACAAAGGCTATAAATGAAAAACAAGAACCTAATTAAACAAAGAACCTAATGAAAAAAGAATATAAATGTAAATAAAGACTACAAATGTAAACAAAGATCTAAAATTAAACAATCACCCTAAATATAAAAAATCACTATATGTAAACAAAGACATAAAAGTAAACAGATCCCATATGTAAACAACAACCCTGAATGTAAACAAAGACGTGAATGTAAACAAAGACCCAAAATGTAAACAAAGACGTGAATGTAAACAATCACATAAGTGTTAACAAAGTCTATAAATGTATACAGAGACCTAAATATAAATAAAGGCTATAAATGTAAACAAAGGTTATAAATGTAAATAAAGACTACAATTATAAACAAAGATCTAAAAGTCAACAATGACCCTAAATGTATACACAGGAATAAAATGTAAACAAAGACGTGAATGTAAACAGTGATATAAATGTAAACAAAGGCAATAAATGGAAACAAAGTACCTAAATGGAAACAAAGACTATAATAATAAACAGAGATCTAAAAGGAAAGAAAGACCTTAAAGAAAAAGATTTAAATGTAAACAGACCCAATATGTAAATAAAGACGTGAATGTAAACAAAGACTTTAAATGTAAGCAAAGACGTGAATGTAAACAAAGACCTAAATGAAAACAAAGACAATAAATGAATACAAAGATCTAAATGTAAACAAAGGCTATAAATGTATACAAATAACCTAATTAAACAAAGAACCTAATAAAAAAATATTATAGATGTAAACAAAGACTACAAATATAAACAAAATCTAAAAGTAAACAATGACCCTAAATTTAAAAATTCCTAAATGTAAACAAAGACCTAATTGTAAACAGACCCCATATGTAAAGGAAGACGAATGTGAACAAAATCTCTAAATGTAAACAAAGACGTGAATGTATCGAAGACCTAAATGTAAACAAATGCTATAAATGTAAACAAAGACTACAATTATAAACATAAATCTAAAATAAAAGAAAGGCCTTAAATAAAAACAGACTTTTAATGTAAACAGAACCCATATGTAAACAAAGACGTGAATGTAAACAAAGACCCTAAATGTAAACAAATACGTGAATGTTAACAAAGACCTAAATGTAAACAGACCCTATATGTAAAGCAAGACGTGAATGTAAACAAAGACTCTAAATGTAAACAAAGGCTATAAATGTAAACAAACACTACAAATATAAACAAAGATCTAAAAGTCAACAATGACCCTAAATATAAAAAATCCCTAAATGTGCACAGACATGAAATATAAACAGAGACACTAAATGAAACAGAGACACTAAATGTAAACAAAGACCCTAAATGTAAACAAAGACATAAATGTAGACAAAGACATAAATGTAATCAAAGACTATACATGGAAACAAAGAACCTAAATGGAAACAGTCTACAATAATAAACAGAGATCTAAAAGGAAAGAAAGACCTTAATTAAAAACAGACTTTAAATGTAAAAAGACCCCATATGTAAACAAAGACCTAAATGTAAACAAAGACGTGAATGTAAACAATCACATAAGTGTTAACAAAGCCTATAAATGTATACAGAGACCTAAATATAAATAAAGGCTATAAATGTAAACAAAGAACATAGATAAACATAGAACCTAATGAAAAAAGTTTTTACTTGTAAACAAAGATCTAAAAGTAAACAATGACCCTAAATTAAAAAAAATTCTAAATGTAAACAAAGACCTAATTGTAAATAGACCACAAATGTAAACGAAGACTTGAATGTAAACAAACTCTCTAAATGTAAACAAAGACGTGAATGTAGCGAAGACCTAAATGTAAACAAATGCTACAAATGTAAACAAAAACTACAATTATAAACAAAAATCTAAAAAAAAGAATATCCTTAAATAAAAACAGACTTTTAATGTAAACAGACCCATATGTAAACAAAGACGTGAATGTAAACAAAGACCCTAAATGTAAACAAATACGTGAGTGTTAACAAAGACCTAAATGTAAACAGACCCCATATGTAAAGCAAGACGTGAATGTAAACAAAGACTCTAAATGTAAACAAAGACGTGAATGTATCGAAGAGCTAAATGTAAACAAAGGCTATAAATGTAAACAAACACTACAAATATAAACAAAGATCTAAAAGTCAACAATGACCCTAAATATAAAAAATCCCTAAATGTGCACAGGCATGAAATTTAAACAGAGACACTAAATGTAAACAGAGACACACTAAATGTAAACAGAGACACACTAAATGTAAACAAAGACATAAATGTAGACGAAGAGCTAAATGCAAACAAAGATTATACATGGAAACAAAGAATCTAAATGGAAACAAAGTCTACAATAATAAACAGAGATCTAAAAGGAAAGAAAGACCTTAATTAAAAATAGACTTTAAATGTAAAAAGACCCCATATGTAAACAAAGACCTAAATGTAAACAAAGACTATAAATGTATACAAAGATCTAAATGTAAACAAAGGCTATAAATGAAAAACAAGAACCTAATTAAACAAAGAACCTAATGAAAAAAGAATATAAATGTAAATAAAGACTACAAATGTAAACAAAGATCTAAAATTAAACAATCACCCTAAATATAAAAAATCACTATATGTAAACAAAGACATAAAAGTAAACAGATCCCATATGTAAACAACAACCCTGAATGTAAACAAAGACGTGAATGTAAACAAAGACCCAAAATGTAAACAAAGACGTGAATGTAAACAATCACATAAGTGTTAACAAAGTCTATAAATGTATACAGAGACCTAAATATAAATAAAGGCTATAAATGTAAACAAAGGTTATAAATGTAAATAAAGACTACAATTATAAACAAAGATCTAAAAGTCAACAATGACCCTAAATGTATACACAGGAATAAAATGTAAACAAAGACGTGAATGTAAACAGTGATATAAATGTAAACAAAGGCAATAAATGGAAACAAAGTACCTAAATGGAAACAAAGACTATAATAATAAACAGAGATCTAAAAGGAAAGAAAGACCTTAAAGAAAAAGATTTAAATGTAAACAGACCCAATATGTAAATAAAGACGTGAATGTAAACAAAGACTTTAAATGTAAGCAAAGACGTGAATGTAAACAAAGACCTAAATGAAAACAAAGACAATAAATGAATACAAAGATCTAAATGTAAACAAAGGCTATAAATGTATACAAATAACCTAATTAAACAAAGAACCTAATGAAAAAATATTATAGATGTAAACAAAGACTACAAATATAAACAAAATCTAAAAGTAAACAATGACCCTAAATTTAAAAATTCCTAAATGTAAACAAAGACCTAATTGTAAACAGACCCCATATGTAAAGGAAGACGAATGTGAACAAAATCTCTAAATGTAAACAAAGACGTGAATGTATCGAAGACCTAAATGTAAACAAATGCTACAAATGTAAACAAAGACTACAATTATAAACATAAATCTAAAAAAAAGAAAGGCCTTAAGTAAAAACAGACTTTTAATGTAAACAGACCCCATATGTAAACAAAGACGTGAATGTAAACAAAGACCCTAAATGTAAACAAATACGTGAATGTTAACAAAGACCTAAATGTAAACAGGCCCCGTATGTAAAGCAATACGTGAATGTAAACAAAGACTCTAAATGTAAACAAAGACGTGAATGTATCGAAGACCTAAATGTAAACAAAGGTTATAAATGTAAATAAAGACTACAAATATAAACAAAGATCTAAAAGTCAACAATGACCCTAAATGTATACACAGGAATAAAATGTAAACAAAGACACTAAATGTAAACAAAGACCCTTAATGTAAACAAAGACGTGAATGTAAACAATGATATAAATGTACACAAAGGCAATAAATGGAAACAAAGTACCTAAATGGAAACAAAGACTATTATAATAAACAGAGATCTAAAAGGAAAGAAAGACCTTTAAAAAAAAGACCTAAATGTAAACAGACCCCGTATGTAAAGCAAAACGTGAATGTAAACAAAGACTCTAAATGTAAACAAAGACGTGAATGTATCGAAGACCTAAATGTAAACAAAGGCTATAAATGTAAACAAACACTACAAATATAAACAAAGATCTAAAAGTCAACAATGACCCTAAATATAAAAAATCCCTAAATGTGCACAGACATGAAATATAAACAGAGACACTAAATGTAAACAGAGACACTAAATGTAAACAATGACCCTAAATGTAAACAAAGACATAAATGTAGACAAAGTCCTAAATGTAATCAAAGACTATACATGGAAACAAAGAACCTAAATGGAAACAGTCTACAATAATAAACAGAGATCTAAAAGGAAAGAAAGACCTTAATTAAAAACAGACTTTAAATGTAAAAAGACCCCATATGTAAACAAAGACCTAAATGTAAACAAAGACGTGAATGTAAACAATCACATAAGTGTTAACAAAGTCTATAAATGTATACAGAGACCTAAATATAAATAAAGGCTATAAATGTAAACAAAGAACATAGATAAACATAGAACCTAATGAAAAAAGTTTTTACTTGTAAACAAAGATCTAAAAGTAAACGAATGACCCTAAATTAAAAAAATTCTAAATGTAAACAAAGACCTAATTGTAAACAGACCCCAAATGTAAACGAAGACTTGAATGTAAACAAACTCTCTAAATGTAAACAAAGACGTGAATGTAGCGAAGACCTAAATGTAAACAAATGCTACAAATGTAAACAAAGACTACAATTATAAACATAAATCTAAAAAAAAGAAAATCCTTAAATAAAAACAGACTTTTAATGTAAACAGACCCCATATGTAAGCAAAGACGTGAATGTAAACAAAGACCCTAAATGTAAACAAATACGTGAGTGTTAACAAAGACCTAAATGTAAACAGACCCCATATGTAAAGCAAGACGTGAATGTAAACAAAGACTCTAAATGTAAACAAAGACGTGAATGTATCGAAGAGCTAAATGTAAACAAAGGCTATAAATGTAAACAAACACTACAAATATAAACAAAGATCTAAAAGTCAACAATGACCCTAAATATAAAAAATCCCTAAATGTGCACAGGCATGAAATTTAAACAGAGACACTAAATGTAAACAGAGACACACTAAATGTAAACAAAGACATAAATGTAGACAAACAGCTAAATGTAAACAAAGACTATACATGGAAACAAAGAACCTAAATGGAAACAAAGTCTACAATAATAAACAGAGATCTAAAAGGAAAGAAAGACCTTAATTAAAAATAGACTTTAAATTTAAAAAGACCCCATATGTAAACAAAGACCTAAATGTAAACAAAGACTATAAATGTATACAAAGATCTAAATGTAAACAAAGGCTATAAATGTGAAAAAAGAACCTAATTAAACAAAGAACCTAATGAAAAAAGAATATAAATGTAAATAAAGACTACAAATGTAAACAAAGATCTAAAATTAAACAATCACCCTAAATATAAAAAATCACTATATGTAAACAAAGACATAAAAGTAAACAGATCCCATATGTAAACAACAACCCTGAATGTAAACAAAGACGTGAATGTAAACAAAGACCCTAAATGTAAACAAAGACGTGAATGTAAACAATCACATAAGTGTTAACAAAGTCTATAAATGTATACAGAGACCTAAATATAAATAAAGGCTATAAATGTAAACAAAGGTTATAAATGTAAATAAAGACTACAATTATAAACAAAGATCTAAAAGTCAACAATGACCCTAAATGTATACACAGGAATAAAATGTAAACAAAGACACTAAATGTAAACAAAGACCCTTAATGTAAACAAAGACGTGAATGTAAACAGTGATATAAATGTAAACAAAGGCAATAAATGGAAACAAAGTACCTAAATGGAAACAAAGACTATAATAATAAACAGAGATCTAAAAGGAAAGAAAGACCTTAAAGAAAAAGATTTAAATGTAAACAGACCCAATATGTAAATAAAGACGTGAATGTAAACAAAGACTTTAAATGTAAGCAAAGACGTGAATGTAAACAAAGACCTAAATGAAAACAAAGACAATAAATGAATACAAAGATCTAAATGTAAACAAAGGCTATAAATGTATACAAATAACCTAATTAAACAAAGAACCTAATGAAAAAATATTATAGATGTAAACAAAGACTACAAATATAAACAAAATCTAAAAGTAAACAATGACCCTAAATTTAAAAATTCCTAAATGTAAACAAAGACCTAATTGTAAACAGACCCCATATGTAAAGGAAGACTTGAATGTGAACAAAATCTCTAAATGTAAACAAAGACGTGAATGTATCGAAGACCTAAATGTAAACAAATGCTACAAATGTAAACAAAGACTACAATTACAAACAGAAATCTAAAAAAAAGAAAGGCCTTAAATAAAAACAGACTTTTAATGTAAACAGACCCCATATGTAAAAAAAGACGTGAATGTAAACAAAGACCCTAAATGTAAACAAATACGTGAATGTTAACAAAGACCTAAATGTAAACAGGCCCCGTATGTAAAGCAATACGTGAATGTAAACAAAGACTCTAAATGTAAACAAAGACGTGAATGTATCGAAGACCTAAATGTAAACAAAGGTTATAAATGTAAATAAAGACTACAAATATAAACAAAGATCTAAAAGTCAACAATGACCCTAAATGTATACACAGGAATAAAATGTAAACAGACACTAAATGTAAACAAAGACCCTTAATGTAAACAAAGACGTGAATGTAAACAATGATATAAATGTAAACAAAGGCAATAAATGGAAACAAGGTACCTAAATGGAAACAAAGACTATTATAATAAACAGAGATCTAAAAGGAAAGAAAGACCTTTAAAAAAAAGACCTAAATGTAAACAGACCCTGTATGTAAAGCAAGACGTGAATGTAAACAAAGACTCTAAATGTAAACAAAGACGTGAATGTATCGAAGACCTAAATGTAAACAAAGGCTATAAATGTAAACAAACACTACAAATATAAACAAAGATCTAAAAGTCAACAATGACCCTAAATATAAAAAATCCCTAAATGTGCACAGGCATGAAATTTAAACAGAGACACTAAATGTAAACAGAGACACACTAAATGTAAACAAAGACATAAATGTAGACAAACAGCTAAATGTAAACAAAGACTATACATGGAAACAAAGAACCTAAATGGAAACAAAGTCTACAATAATAAACAGAGATCTAAAAGGAAAGAAAGACCTTAATTAAAAATAGACTTTAAATTTAAAAAGACCCCATATGTAAACAAAGACCTAAATGTAAACAAAGGTTATAAATGTAAATAAAGACTACAAATATAAACAAAGATCTAAAAGTCAACAATGACCCTAAATGTATACACAGGCATAAAATGTAAACAAAGACAATAAATATAAACAAAGAGCCTTAATGTAAACAAAGACGTGAATGTAAACAGTGATATAAATGTAAACAAAGGCAATAAATGGAAACAAAGTACCTAAATGTAAACAAATGCTATAAATGTAAACAAAGACTACAATTATAAACATAAATCTAAAATAAAAGAAAGGCCTTAAATAAAAACAGACTTTTAATGTAAACAGAACCCATATGTAAACAAAGACGTGAATGTAAACAAAGACCCTAAATGTAAACAAATACGTGAATGTTAACAAAGACCTAAATGTAAACAGACCCTATATGTAAAGCAAGACGTGAATGTAAACAAAGACTCTAAATGTAAACAAAGGCTATAAATGTAAACAAACACTACAAATATAAACAAAGATCTAAAAGTCAACAATGACCCTAAATATAAAAAATCCCTAAATGTGCACAGACATGAAATATAAACAGAGACACTAAATGAAACAGAGACACTAAATGTAAACAAAGACCCTAAATGTAAACAAAGACATAAATGTAGACAAAGACATAAATGTAATCAAAGACTATACATGGAAACAAAGAACCTAAATGGAAACAGTCTACAATAATAAACAGAGATCTAAAAGGAAAGAAAGACCTTAATTAAAAACAGACTTTAAATGTAAAAAGACCCCATATGTAAACAAAGACCTAAATGTAAACAAAGACGTGAATGTAAACAATCACATAAGTGTTAACAAAGCCTATAAATGTATACAGAGACCTAAATATAAATAAAGGCTATAAATGTAAACAAAGAACATAGATAAACATAGAACCTAATGAAAAAAGTTTTTACTTGTAAACAAAGATCTAAAAGTAAACAATGACCCTAAATTAAAAAAAATTCTAAATGTAAACAAAGACCTAATTGTAAATAGACCACAAATGTAAACGAAGACTTGAATGTAAACAAACTCTCTAAATGTAAACAAAGACGTGAATGTAGCGAAGACCTAAATGTAAACAAATGCTACAAATGTAAACAAAAACTACAATTATAAACAAAAATCTAAAAAAAAGAATATCCTTAAATAAAAACAGACTTTTAATGTAAACAGACCCATATGTAAACAAAGACGTGAATGTAAACAAAGACCCTAAATGTAAACAAATACGTGAGTGTTAACAAAGACCTAAATGTAAACAGACCCCATATGTAAAGCAAGACGTGAATGTAAACAAAGACTCTAAATGTAAACAAAGACGTGAATGTATCGAAGAGCTAAATGTAAACAAAGGCTATAAATGTAAACAAACACTACAAATATAAACAAAGATCTAAAAGTCAACAATGACCCTAAATATAAAAAATCCCTAAATGTGCACAGGCATGAAATTTAAACAGAGACACTAAATGTAAACAGAGACACACTAAATGTAAACAGAGACACACTAAATGTAAACAAAGACATAAATGTAGACGAAGAGCTAAATGCAAACAAAGATTATACATGGAAACAAAGAACCTAAATGGAAACAAAGTCTACAATAATAAACAGAGATCTAAAAGGAAAGAAAGACCTTAATTAAAAATAGACTTTAAATGTAAAAAGACCCCATATGTAAACAAAGACCTAAATGTAAACAAAGACTATAAATGTATACAAAGATCTAAATGTAAACAAAGGCTATAAATGAAAAACAAGAACCTAATTAAACAAAGAACCTAATGAAAAAAGAATATAAATGTAAATAAAGACTACAAATGTAAACAAAGATCTAAAATTAAACAATCACCCTAAATATAAAAAATCACTATATGTAAACAAAGACATAAAAGTAAACAGATCCCATATGTAAACAACAACCCTGAATGTAAACAAAGACGTGAATGTAAACAAAGACCCAAAATGTAAACAAAGACGTGAATGTAAACAATCACATAAGTGTTAACAAAGTCTATAAATGTATACAGAGACCTAAATATAAATAAAGGCTATAAATGTAAACAAAGGTTATAAATGTAAATAAAGACTACAATTATAAACAAAGATCTAAAAGTCAACAATGACCCTAAATGTATACACAGGAATAAAATGTAAATAAAGACGTGAATGTAAACAGTGATATAAATGTAAACAAAGGCAATAAATGGAAACAAAGTACCTAAATGGAAACAAAGACTATCATAATAAACAGAGATCTAAAAGGAAAGAAAGACCTTAAAGAAAAAGATTTAAATGTAAACAGACCCAATATGTAAATAAAGACGTGAATGTAAACAAAGACTTTAAATGTAAGCAAAAACGTGAATGTAAACAAAGACCTAAATGAAAACAAAGACAATAAATGAATACAAAGATCTAAATGTAAACAAAGGCTATAAATGTATACAAATAACCTAATTAAACAAAGAACCTAATAAAAAAATATTATAGATGTAAACAAAGACTACAAATATAAACAAAATCTAAAAGTAAACAATGACCCTAAATTTAAAAATTCCTAAATGTAAACAAAGACCTAATTGTAAACAGACCCCATATGTAAAGGAAGACGAATGTGAACAAAATCTCTAAATGTAAACAAAGACGTGAATGTATCGAAGACCTAAATGTAAACAAATGCTATAAATGTAAACAAAGACTACAATTATAAACATAAATCTAAAATAAAAGAAAGGCCTTAAATAAAAACAGACTTTTAATGTAAACAGAACCCATATGTAAACAAAGACGTGAATGTAAACAAAGACCCTAAATGTAAACAAATACGTGAATGTTAACAAAGACCTAAATGTAAACAGACCCTATATGTAAAGCAAGACGTGAATGTAAACAAAGACTCTAAATGTAAACAAAGGCTATAAATGTAAACAAACACTACAAATATAAACAAAGATCTAAAAGTCAACAATGACCCTAAATATAAAAAATCCCTAAATGTGCACAGACATGAAATATAAACAGAGACACTAAATGAAACAGAGACACTAAATGTAAACAAAGACTCTAAATGTAAACAAAGACATAAATGTAGACAAAGACATAAATGTAATCAAAGACTATACATGGAAACAAAGAACCTAAATGGAAACAGTCTACAATAATAAACAGAGATCTAAAAGGAAAGAAAGACCTTAATTAAAAACAGACTTTAAATGTAAAAAGACCCCATATGTAAACAAAGACCTAAATGTAAACAAAGACGTGAATGTAAACAATCACATAAGTGTTAACAAAGCCTATAAATGTATACAGAGACCTAAATATAAATAAAGGCTATAAATGTAAACAAAGAACATAGATAAACATAGAACCTAATGAAAAAAGTTTTTACTTGTAAACAAAGATCTAAAAGTAAACAATGACCCTAAATTAAAAAAAATTCTAAATGTAAACAAAGACCTAATTGTAAATAGACCACAAATGTAAACGAAGACTTGAATGTAAACAAACTCTCTAAATGTAAACAAAGACGTGAATGTAGCGAAGACCTAAATGTAAACAAATGCTACAAATGTAAACAAAAACTACAATTATAAACAAAAATCTAAAAAAAAGAATATCCTTAAATAAAAACAGACTTTTAATGTAAACAGACCCATATGTAAACAAAGACGTGAATGTAAACAAAGACCCTAAATGTAAACAAATACGTGAGTGTTAACAAAGACCTAAATGTAAACAGACCCCATATGTAAAGCAAGACGTGAATGTAAACAAAGACTCTAAATGTAAACAAAGACGTGAATGTATCGAAGAGCTAAATGTAAACAAAGGCTATAAATGTAAACAAACACTACAAATATAAACAAAGATCTAAAAGTCAACAATGACCCTAAATATAAAAAATCCCTAAATGTGCACAGGCATGAAATTTAAACAGAGACACTAAATGTAAACAGAGACACACTAAATGTAAACAGAGACACACTAAATGTAAACAAAGACATAAATGTAGACGAAGAGCTAAATGCAAACAAAGATTATACATGGAAACAAAGAACCTAAATGGAAACAAAGTCTACAATAATAAACAGAGATCTAAAAGGAAAGAAAGACCTTAATTAAAAATAGACTTTAAATGTAAAAAGACCCCATATGTAAACAAAGACCTAAATGTAAACAAAGACTATAAATGTATACAAAGATCTAAATGTAAACAAAGGCTATAAATGAAAAACAAGAACCTAATTAAACAAAGAACCTAATGAAAAAAGAATATAAATGTAAATAAAGACTACAAATGTAAACAAAGATCTAAAATTAAACAATCACCCTAAATATAAAAAATCACTATATGTAAACAAAGACATAAAAGTAAACAGATCCCATATGTAAACAACAACCCTGAATGTAAACAAAGACATGAATGTAAACAAAGACCCAAAATGTAAACAAAGACGTGAATGTAAACAATCACATAAGTGTTAACAAAGTCTATAAATGTATACAGAGACCTAAATATAAATAAAGGCTATAAATGTAAACAAAGGTTATAAATGTAAATAAAGACTACAATTATAAACAAAGATCTAAAAGTCAACAATGACCCTAAATGTATACACAGGAATAAAATGTAAACAAAGACGTGAATGTAAACAGTGATATAAATGTAAACAAAGGCAATAAATGGAAACAAAGTACCTAAATGGAAACAAAGACTATAATAATAAACAGAGATCTAAAAGGAAAGAAAGACCTTAAAGAAAAAGATTTAAATGTAAACAGACCCAATATGTAAATAAAGACGTGAATGTAAACAAAGACTTTAAATGTAAGCAAAGACGTGAATGTAAACAAAGACCTAAATGAAAACAAAGACAATAAATGAATACAAAGATCTAAATGTAAACAAAGGCTATAAATGTATACAAATAACCTAATTAAACAAAGAACCTAATGAAAAAATATTATAGATGTAAACAAAGACTACAAATATAAACAAAATCTAAAAGTAAACAATGACCCTAAATTTAAAAATTCCTAAATGTAAACAAAGACCTAATTGTAAACAGACCCCATATGTAAAGGAAGACGAATGTGAACAAAATCTCTAAATGTAAACAAAGACGTGAATGTATCGAAGACCTAAATGTAAACAAATGCTACAAATGTAAACAAAGACTACAATTATAAACATAAATCTAAAAAAAAGAAAGGCCTTAAGTAAAAACAGACTTTTAATGTAAACAGACCCCATATGTAAACAAAGACGTGAATGAAACAAAGACCCTAAATGTAAACAAATACGTGAATGTTAACAAAGACCCTAAATGTAAACAAATACGTGAGTGTTAACAAAGACCTAAATGTAAACAGACCCCATATGTAAAGCAAGACGTGAATGTAAACAAAGACTCTAAATGTAAACAAAGACGTGAATGTATCGAAGAGCTAAATGTAAACAAAGGCTATAAATGTAAACAAACACTACAAATATAAACAAAGATCTAAAAGTCAACAATGACCCTAAATATAAAAAATCCCTAAATGTGCACAGGCATGAAATTTAAACAGAGACACTAAATGTAAACAGAGACACACTAAATGTAAACAGAGACACACTAAATGTAAACAAAGACATAAATGTAGACGAAGAGCTAAATGCAAACAAAGATTATACATGGAAACAAAGAACCTAAATGGAAACAAAGTCTACAATAATAAACAGAGATCTAAAAGGAAAGAAAGACCTTAATTAAAAATAGACTTTAAATGTAAAAAGACCCCATATGTAAACAAAGACCTAAATGTAAACAAAGACTATAAATGTATACAAAGATCTAAATGTAAACAAAGGCTATAAATGAAAAACAAGAACCTAATTAAACAAAGAACCTAATGAAAAAAGAATATAAATGTAAATAAAGACTACAAATGTAAACAAAGATCTAAAATTAAACAATCACCCTAAATATAAAAAATCACTATATGTAAACAAAGACATAAAAGTAAACAGATCCCATATGTAAACAACAACCCTGAATGTAAACAAAGACGTGAATGTAAACAAAGACCCAAAATGTAAACAAAGACGTGAATGTAAACAATCACATAAGTGTTAACAAAGTCTATAAATGTATACAGAGACCTAAATATAAATAAAGGCTATAAATGTAAACAAAGGTTATAAATGTAAATAAAGACTACAATTATAAACAAAGATCTAAAAGTCAACAATGACCCTAAATGTATACACAGGAATAAAATGTAAACAAAGACGTGAATGTAAACAGTGATATAAATGTAAACAAAGGCAATAAATGGAAACAAAGTACCTAAATGGAAACAAAGACTATAATAATAAACAGAGATCTAAAAGGAAAGAAAGACCTTAAAGAAAAAGATTTAAATGTAAACAGACCCAATATGTAAATAAAGACGTGAATGTAAACAAAGACTTTAAATGTAAGCAAAGACGTGAATGTAAACAAAGACCTAAATGAAAACAAAGACAATAAATGAATACAAAGATCTAAATGTAAACAAAGGCTATAAATGTATACAAATAACCTAATGAAAAAATATTATAGATGTAAACAAAGACTACAAATATAAACAAAATCTAAAAGTAAACAATGACCCTAAATTTAAAAATTCCTAAATGTAAACAAAGACCTAATTGTAAACAGACCCCATATGTAAAGGAAGACTTGAATGTGAACAAAATCTCTAAATGTAAACAAAGACGTGAATGTATCGAAGACCTAAATGTAAACAAATGCTACAAATGTAAACAAAGACTACAATTACAAACAGAAATGTAAAAAAAAGAAAGGCCTTAAATAAAAACAGACTTTTAATGTAAACAGACCCCATATGTAAAAAAAGACGTGAATGTAAACAAAGACCCTAAATGTAAAAAAATACGTGAATGTTAACAAAGACCTAAATGTAAACAGGCCCCGTATGTAAAGCAATACGTGAATGTAAACAAAGACTCTAAATGTAAACAAAGACGTGAATGTATCGAAGACCTAAATGTAAACAAAGGTTATAAATGTAAATAAAGACTACAAATATAAACAAAGATCTAAAAGTCAACAATGACCCTAAATGTATACACAGGAATAAAATGTAAACAGACACTAAATGTAAACAAAGACCCTTAATGTAAACAAAGACGTGAATGTAAACAATGATATAAATGTAAACAAAGGCAATAAATGGAAACAAGGTACCTAAATGGAAACAAAGACTATTATAATAAACAGAGATCTAAAAGGAAAGAAAGACCTTTAAAAAAAAGACCTAAATGTAAACAGACCCCGTATGTAAAGCAAGACGTGAATGTAAACAAAGACTCTAAATGTAAACAAAGACGTGAATGTATCGAAGACCTAAATGTAAACAAAGGCTATAAATGTAAACAAACACTACAAATATAAACAAAGATCTAAAAGTCAACAATGACCCTAAATATAAAAAATCCCTAAATGTGCACAGGCATGAAATTTAAACAGAGACACTAAATGTAAACAGAGACACTCTAAATGTAAACAAAGACATAAATGTAGACAAACAGCTAAATGTAAACAAAGACTATACATGGAAACAAAGAACCTAAATGGAAACAAAGTCTACAATAATAAACAGAGATCTAAAAGGAAAGAAAGACCTTAATTAAAAATAGACTTTAAATTTAAAAAGACCCCATATGTAAACAAAGACCTAAATGTAAACAAAGACTATAAATGTATACAAAGATCTAAATGTAAACAAAGGCTATAAATGTGAAAAAAGAACCTAATTAAACAAAGAACCTAATAAAAAAAGAATATAAATGTAAATAAAGACTACAAATGTAAACAAAGATCTAAAATTAAACAATCACCCTAAATATAAAAAATCACTATATGTAAACAAAGACATAAAAGTAAACAGATCCCATATGTAAACAACAACCCTGAATGTAAACAAAGACGTGAATGTAAACAAAGACCCTAAATGTAAACAAAGACGTGAATGTAAACAATCACATAAGTGTTAACAAAGTCTATAAATGTATACAGAGACCTAAATATAAATAAAGGCTATAAATGTAAACAAAGTTTATAAATGTAAATAAAGACTACAATTATAAACAAAGATCTAAAAGTCAACAATGACCCTAAATGTATACACAGGAATAAAATAAAAACAAAGACACTAAATGTAAACAAAGACACTTAATATAAACAAAGACGTGAATGTAAACAGTGATATAAATGTAAACAAAGGCAATAAATGGAAACAAAGTACCTAAATGGAAACAAAGACTATAATAATAAACAGAGATCTAAAAGGAAAGAAAGACCTTAAAAAAATAGATTTAAATGTAAACAGACCCCATATGTAAATAAAGACGTGAATGTAAACAAAGACTTTAAATGTAAGCAAAGACGTGAATGTAAACAAAGATCTAAATGTAAACAAAGACAATAAATGTATACAAAGATCTAAATGTAAACAAAGGCTATAAATGTATACAAATAACCTAATTAAACAAAGAACCTAATGAAAAAATATTATGGATGTAAACAAAGACTACAAATATAAACAAAATCTAAAAGTAAACAATGACCCTAAATTTAAAATCCCTAAATGAAAACAAAGACCTAATTGTAAACAGACCCCATATGTAAACGAAGACGTGAATATAAACAAAGGCTCTAAATGTAAACAAAGACGTGAATGTATCGAAGACCTAAATGTAAACAAATGCTATAAATGTAAACAAAGACTACATTTATAAACATAAATCTAAAATAAAAGAAAGGCCTTAAATAAAAACAGACTTTTAATGTAAACAGACCCCATATGTAAACAAAGACGTGAATGTAAACAAAGAACCTAAATGTAAACAAATACGTGAATGTTAACAAAGACCTAAATGTAAACAGACCCCATATGTAAAGCAAGACGTGAATGTAAACAAAGACTCTAAATGTAAACAAAGACGTGAATGTAGTGAAGACCTAAATGTAAACAAAGGCTATAAACGTAAACAAACACTACATATATAAACAAAGATCTAAAAGTCAACAATGACCCTAAATATAAAAAATCCCTAAATGTGCACAGACATGAAATATAAACAGAGACACTAAATGTAAACAAAGACCCTAAATGTAAACAAAGGCTATAAATGTAAACAAAGAACCTAATTAAACAAAGAACATAATGAAAAAAGAATACAAATGTAAATAAAGACTACAAATGTAAACAAAGATCTAAAATTAAACAATCACCCTAAATATAAAAAATCACTAAATGTAAACAAAGACATAAAATTAAACAGATTCCATATGTAAACAAAAACCCTGAATGTAAACATAGACGTGAATGTAAACAAAGACCCTAAATGTTAACAAAGACATGAATGTAAACAATCACATAAGTGTTAACAAAGTCTATAAATGTATACAGAGACCTAAATATAAATAAAGGCTATAAATGTAAACAAAGAACATAGATAAACATAGAACCTAATGAAAAAAGTTTATACTTGTAAACAAAGATCTAAAAGTAAACAATGACCCTAAATTTAAAAATTTCTAAATGTAAACAAAGACCTAAATGTAAACAGGCCCCATATGTAAACGAAGACGTGAATGTTAACAAAGACTCTAAATGTAAACAAAAACGTGAATGTATCGAAGACCTAAATGTAAACAAAGGTTATAAATGTAAATAAAGACTACAAATATAAACAAAGATCTAAAAGTCAACAATGACCCTAAATGTATACACAGGCATAAAATGTAAACAAAGACAATATATATAAACAAAGAGCCTTAATGTAAACAAAGACGTGAATGTAAACAGTGATATAAATGTAAACAAAGGCAATAAATGGAAACAAAGTACCTAAATGGAAACAAAGACTATAATAA
Organism: Salticus scenicus; assembly: GCA_963930645.1. Classification (NCBI taxonomy): domain Eukaryota; kingdom Metazoa; phylum Arthropoda; class Arachnida; order Araneae; family Salticidae; genus Salticus; species Salticus scenicus. The sequence goes on along the minus strand of CAWVNO010002094.1, from coordinate 369,008 downwards.
TAAACAGAGATCTAAAAGGAAAGAAAGACCTTAAAAAGAGATTTAAATGTAAACAGACCCCATATGTAAATAAAGACGTGAATGTAAACAAAGACTTTAAATGTAAGCAAATACTTGAATGTTAACAAAGACCTAAATGTAAACAGACCCCATATGTAAAGCAAGACGTGAATGTAAACAAAGACTCTAAATGTAAACAAAGACGTGAATGTATCGAAGACCTAAATGTAAACAAAGGCTATAAATGTAAACAAACACTACAAATATAAACAAAGATCTAAAAGTCAACAATGACCCTAAATATAAAAAATCCCTAAATGTGCACAGACATGAAATATAAACAGAGACACTAAATGTAAACAGAGACACTAAATGTAAACAAAGACCCTAAATGTAAACAAAGACATAAATGTAGACAAAGACCTAAATGTAATCAAAGACTATACATGGAATCAAAGACCCTAAATGGAAACAGTCTACAATAATAAACAGAGATCTAAAAGGAAAGAAAGACCTTAATTAAAAACAGACTTTAAATGTAAAAAGACCCCATATGTAAACAAAGACCTAAATGTAAACAAAGACGTGAATGTAAACAATCACATAAGTGTTAACAAAGTCTATAAATGTATACAGAGACCTAAATATATATAAAGGCTATAAATGTAAACAAAGAACATAGATAAACATAGAACCTAATGAAAAAAGTTTTTACTTGTAAACAAAGATCTAAAAGTAAACAATGACCCTAAATTAAAAAAATTCTAAATGTAAACAAAGACCTAATTGTAAACAGACCCCAAATGTAAACGAAGACTTGAATGTAAACAAACTCTCTAAATGTAAACAAAGACGTGAATGTAGCGAATACCTGAATGTAAACAAATGCTACAAATGAAAACAAAAACTACAATTATAAACATAAATCTAAAAAAAAGAATATCCTTAAATAAAAACAGACTTTTAATGTAAACAGACCCCATATGTAAACAAAGACGTGAATGTAAACAAAGACCCTAAATGTAAACAAATACGTGAGTGTTAACAAAGACCTAAATGTAAACAGACCCCATATGTAAAGCAAGACGTGAATGTAAACAAAGACTCTAAATGTAAACAAAGACGTGAATGTATCGAAGAGCTAAATGTAAACAAAGGCTATAAATGTAAACAAACACTACAAATATAAACAAAGATCTAAAAGTCAACAATGACCCTAAATATAAAAAATCCCTAAATGTGCACAGGCATGAAATTTAAACAGAGACACTAAATGTAAACAGAGACACACTAAATGTAAACAGAGACACACTAAATGTAAACAAAGACATAAATGTAGACAAAGAGCTAAATGTAAACAAAGACTATACATGGAAACAAAGAACCTAAATGGAAACAAAGTCTACAATAATAAACAGAGATCTACAAGGAAAGAAAGACCTTCATTAAAAACAGACTTTAAATGTAAAAAGACCCCATATGTAAACAAAGACCTAAATGTAAACAAAGACTATAAATGTATACAAAGATCTAAATGTAAACAAAGGCTATAAATGTAAAAAAAGAACCTAATTAAACAAAGAACCTAATGAAAAAAGAATATAAATGTAAATAAAGACTACGAATGTAAACAAAGATCTAAAATTAAACAATCATCCTAAATATAAAAAATCACTATATGTAAACAAAGACATAAAAGTAAACAGATCCCATATGTAAACAAAAACCCTGAATGTAAACAAAGACGTGAATGTAAACAAAGACCCTAAATGTAAACAAAGACGTGAATGTAAACAATCACATAAGTGTTAACAAAGTCTATAAATGTATACAGAGACCTAAATATAAATAAAGGCTATAAATGTAAACAAAGTTTATAAATGTAAATAAAGACTACAATTATAAACAAAGATCTAAAAGTCAACAATGACCCTAAATGTATAGACAGGAATAAAAGGTAAACAAAGACACTAAATGTAAACAAAGACCCTTAATGTAAACAAAGACGTGAATGTAAACAGTGATATAAATGTAAACAAAGGCAATAAATGGAAACAAAGAACCTAAATGGAAACAAAGACTATAATAATAAACAGAGATCTAAAAGGAAAGAAAGTCCTTAAAAAAAAGATTTAAATGTAAACAGACCCCATATGTAAATAAAGACGTGAATGTAAACAAAGACTTTAAATGTAAGCAAAGACGTGAATGTAAACAAAGACCTAAATGAAAACAAAGACAATAAATGAATACAAAGATCTAAATGTAAACAAAGGCTATAAATGTATACAAATAACCTAATTAAACAAAGAACCGAATGAAAAAATATTATAGATGTAAACAAAGACTACAAATATAAACAAAATTTAAAAGTAAACAATGACCCTAAATTTAAAATCCCTAAATGTAAACAAAGACCTAATTGTAAACAGACCCCATATGTATATGAAGACTTCAATGTAAACTAAGTCTCTAAATGTAAACAAAGACGTGAATGTATCGAAGACCTAAATGTAAACAAATGCTATAAATGTAAATAAAGACTACAATTATAAACATAAATCTAAAATAAAAGAAAGGCCTTAAATAAAAACAGACTTTTAATGTAAACAGACCCCATATGTAAACAGACGTGAATGTAAACAAAGACCCTAAATGTAAACAAATACGTGAATGTTAACAAAGACCTAAATGTAAACAGATCCCTATGTAAACCAAGACGTGAATGTAAACAAAGACTCTAAATGTAAACAAAGGCGTGAATGTATCGAAGACCTAAATGTAAACAAAGGCTATAAATGTAAACAAACACTACAAATATAAACAAAGATCTAAAAGTCAACAATGACCCTAAATATAAAAAATCCCTAAATGTGCACAGGCATGAAATATAAACAGAGACACTAAATGTAAACAGAGACACTAAATGTAAACAAAGACCCTAAATGTAAACAAAGGCTATAAATGTAAACAAAGAACCTAATTAAACAAAGAACATAATGAAAAAAGAATACAAATGTAAATAAAGACTACAAATGTAAACAAAGATCTAAAATTAAACAATCACCCTAAATATAAAAAATCACTAAATGTAAACAAAGACATAAAAGTAAACAGATCCCATATGTAAACAAAAACCCTGAATGTAAACAAAGACGTGAATGTAAACAAAGACCCTAAATGTAAACAAAGACGTGAATGTAAACAATCACATAAGTTTTAACAAAGTCTATAATTGTATACAGAGACCTAAATATAAATAAAGGCTAAAAATGTAAACAAAGGTTATAAATGTAAATAAAGACTACAATTATAAACAAAGATCTAAAAGTCAACAATGACCCTAAATGTATACACAGGAATAAAAGGTAAACAAAGACACTAAATGTAAACAAAGACCCTTAATGTAAACAAAGACGTGAATGTAAACAGTGATATAAATATAAACAAACGCAATAAATGGAAACAAAGTACCTAAATGGAAACAAAGACTATAATAATAAACAGAGATCTAAAAGGAAAGAAAGTTCTTAAAAAAAAGATTTAAATGTAAACAGACCCCATATGTAAATAAAGACGTGAATGTAAACAAAGACTTTAAATGTAAGCAAAGACGTGAATGTAAACAAAGACCTAAATGAAAACAAAGACAATAAATGAATACAAAGATCTAAATGTAAACAAAGGCTATAAATGTATACAAATAACCTAATAAACAAAGAACCGAATGAAAAAATATTATAGATGTAAAAAAAGACTACAAATATAAACAAAATTTAAAAGAAAACAATGACCCTAAATTTAAAATCCCTAAATGTAAACAAAGACCTAATTGTAAACAGACCCTATATGTATATGAAGACTTCAATGTTAACTAAGTCTCTAAATGTAAACAAAGACGTGAATGTATCGAAGACTTAAATGTAAACAAATGCTACATATGTAAACAAAGACTACAATTATAAAAATAAATCTAAAATAAAAGAAAGGCCTTGAATAAAAACAGACTTTTAATGTAAACAGACCCCATATGTAAACAAAGACGTGAATGTAAACAAAGAACCTAAATGTAAACAAATACGTGAATGTTAACAAAGACCTAAATGTAAACAGACCCCGTATGTAAAGCAAGACGTGAATATAAACAAAGACTCTAAATGTAAACAAAGACGTGAATGTATCGAAGACCTAAATGTAAACAAAAGCTATAAATGTAAACAAACACTACAAATATAAACAAAGATCTAAAAGTCAACAATGACCCTAAATATAAAAAATCCCTAAATGTGCACAGGCATGAAATATAAACAGAGACACTAAATGTAAACAGAGACACTAAATGTAAACAAAGACCCTAAATGTAAACAAAGGCTATAAATGTAAACAAAGAACCTAATTAAACAAAGAACATAATGAAAAAAGAATACAAATGTAAATAAAGACTACAAATGTAAACAAAGATCTAAAATTAAACAATCACCCTAAATATAAAAAATCACTAAATGTAAACAAAGACATAAAATTAAACAGATTCCATATGTAAACAAAAACCCTGAATGTAAACATAGACGTGAATGTAAACAAAGACCCTAAATGTAAACAAAGACGTGAATGTAAACAATCACATAAGTGTTAATAAAGTTTATAAATGTATACAGAGACCTAAATATATATAAAGGCTATAAATGTAAACAAAGTGCATAGATAAACATAGAACCTAATGAAAAAAGTTTATACTTGTAAACAAAGATTTAAAAGTTAACAATGACCCTAAATATAAAAATTCCTAAATGTAAACAAAGACCTAAATGTAAACAGGCCCCATATGTAAACGAAGACGTGAATGTATCGAAGAACTAAATGTAAACAAAGGTTATAAATGTAAATAAAGACTACAAATATAAACAAAGATCTAAAAGTCAACAATGACCCTAAATGTATACACAGGCATAAAATGTAAACAAAGACAATAAATATAAACAAAGAGCCTTAATGTAAACAAAGACGTGAATGTAAACAGTGATATAAATGTAAACAAAGGCAATAAATAGAAACAAAGTACCTAAATGGAAACAAAGACTATAATAATAAACAGAGATCTAAAAGGAAAGAAAGACCTTAAAAAAAAGATTTAAATGTAAACAGACCCCATATGTAAATAAAGACGTGAATGTAAACAAAGACTTTAAATGTAAGCAAAGACTTGAATGTAAACAAAGACATAAATGTAAACAAAGACAATAAATGTATATAAAGATCTAAATGTAAACAAAGGCTATAAATGTATACAAATAACCTAATTAAACATAGAACCTAATGAAAAAATATTATAGATGTAAACAAAGACTACAAATATAAATAAAATCTAAAAGTAAACAATGACCCTAAATTTAAAATCTCTAAAAGTAAACAAAGACCTAATTGTAAACAGACCCCATATGTAAACGAAGACGTAAATGTAAACAAAGGCTCTAAATGTAAACAAAGACGTGAATCTATCGAAGACCTAAATGTAAACAAAGGCTATAAATGTAAACAAACACTACAAATATAAACAAAGATCTAAAAGTCAACAAAGACCCTAAATATAAAAAATCTCTAAATGTGCACAGGCATGAAATATAAACAGAGACACTAAATGTAAACAGAGACACTAAATGTAAACAAAGACAATAAATGTATACAAAGATCTAAATGTAAACAAAGGCTATAAATGTGTACAAATAACTTAATTAAACAAAGAACCTAATGAAAAAATATTATAGATGTAAACAAAGACTACAAATATAAACAAAATCTAAAAGTAAACAATGACCCTAAATTTAAAATCCCTAAATGTAAACAAAGACCTAATTGTAAACAGACCCCTATGTAAACGAAGACTTGAATGTAAAGAAAGTCTCTAAATGTAAACAAAGACGTGAACGTATCGAAGACCTAAATGTAAACAAATGCTACAAATGTAAACAAATACTACAATTATAAACATAAATCTAAAATAAAAGAAAGGCCTTAAATAAAAACAGACTTTTAATGTAAACAGAACCCATATGTAAACAAAGACAAGAATGTAAACAAAGACCCTAAATGTAAACAAATACGTGAATGTTAACAAAGACCTAAATGTAAACAGACCCCGTATGTAAAGCAAGACGTGAATGTAAACAAAGACTCTAAATGTAAACAAAGACGTGAATGTATCGAAGACCTAAATGTAAACAAATGCTACAAATGTAAATAAAGACTACAATTATAAACATAAATCTAAAATAAAAGAAAAGCCTTAAATAAAAACAGACTTTTAATGTAAACAGACCCCATATGTAAACGAAGACGTGAATGTAAACAAAGACCCTAAATGTAAACAAATACGTGAATGTTAACAAAGACTTAAATGTAAACAGATCCCTATGTAAAGCAAGACGTGAATGTAAACAAAGACTCTAAATGTAAACAAAGACGTGAATGTATCGAAGACCTAAATGTAAACAAAGGCTATAAATGTAAACAAACACTACAAACATAAACAAAGATCTAAAAGTCAACAATGACCCTAAATATAAAAAATCCCTAAATGTGCACAGGCATGAAATATAAACAGAGACACTAAATGTAAACAGAGACACTAAATGTAAACAAAGACCCTAAATGTAAACAAAGGCTATAAATGTAAACAAAGAACCTAATTAAACAAAGACCATAATGAAAAAGAATAGAAATGTAAATAAAGACTACAAATGTAAACAAAGATCTAAAATTAAACAATCACCCTAAATATAAAAAATCACTAAATGTAAACAAAGACATAAAATTAAACAGATTCAATATGTAAACAAAAACCCTGAATGTAAACATAGACGTGAATGTAAACAAAGACCCTAAATGTAAACAAAGACGTGAATGTAAACAATCACATAAGTGTTAATAAAGTTTATAAATGTATACAGAGACCTAAATATATATAAAGGCTATAAATGTAAACAAAGTGCATAGATAAACATAGAACCTAATGAAAAAAGTTTATACTTGTAAACAAAGATTTAAAAGTTAACAATGACCCTAAATATAAAAATTCCTAAATGTAAACAAAGACCTAAATGTAAACAGGCCCCATATGTAAACGAAGACGTGAATGTAAACAAAGACGTGAATGTATCGAAGACCTAAATGTAAACAAAGGTTATAAATGTAAATAAAGACTACAAATATAAACAAAGATCTAAAAGTCAACAATGACCCTAAATGTATACACAGGCATAAAATGTAAACAAAGACAATAAATATAAACAAAGAGCCTTAATGTAAACAAAGACGTGAATGTAAACAGTGATATAAATGTAAACAAAGGCAATAAATGGAAACAAAGTACCTAAATGTAAACAAATGCTATAAATGTAAACAAAGACTACAATTATAAACATAAATCTAAAATAAAAGAAAGGCCTTAAATAAAAACAGACTTTTAATGTAAACAGAACCCATATGTAAACAAAGACGTGAATGTAAACAAAGACCCTAAATGTAAACAAATACGTGAATGTTAACAAAGACCTAAATGTAAACAGACCCCGTATGTAAAGCAAGACGTGAATGTAAACAAAGACTCTAAATGTAAACAAAGGCGTGAATGTATCGAAGACCTAAATGTAAACAAATGCTACAAATGTAAATAAAGACTACAATTATAAACATAAATCTAAAATAAAAGAAAGGCCTTAAATAAAAACAGACTTTTAATGTAAACAGACCACATATGTAAACAAAGACGTGAATGTAAACAAAGACCCTAAATGTAAACAATCACATAAGTGTTAACAAAGTCTATAAATGTATACAGAGACCTAAATATAAATAAAGGCTATAAATGTAAACAAAGAACATAGATAAACATAGAACCTAATGAAAAAAGTTTATACTTGTAAACAAAGATCTAAAAGTAAACAATGACCCTAAATTTAAAAATTTCTAAATGTAAACAAAGACCTAAATGTAAACAAATACGTGAATGTTAACAAAGACCTAAATGTAAACAGACCCGTATGTAAAGCAAGACGTGAATGTAAACAAAGACTCTAAATGTAAACAAAGACGTGAATGTATCGAAGACCTAAATGTAAACAAAGGCTATAAATGTAAACAAACACTACAAATATAAACAAAGATCTAAAAGTCAACAATGACCCTAAATATAAAAAATCCCTAAATGTGCACAGGCATGAAATATAAACAGAGACACTAAATATAAACAGAGACACTAAATGTAAACAAAGACCGTAAATGTAAACAAAGACATAAATGTAGACAAAGACCTAAATGTAAACAAAGACTATACATGGAAACAAAGAACCTAAATGGAAACAAAGTCTACAATAATAAACATAGATCTTAAAGGAAAGAAAGACCTTAATTAAACGAAGACTTGAATGTAAACAAAGTCTCTAAATGTAAACAAAGACGTGAATGTATCGAAGACCTAAATGTAAACAAATGCTACAAATGTAAACAAAGACTACAATTATAAACATAAATCTAAAATAAAAGAAAGGCCTTAAATAAAAACAGACTTTTAATGTAAACAGACCACATATGTAAACAAAGACGTGAATGTTAACAAAGACCTAAATGTAAACAGACCCGTATGTAAAGCAAGACGTGAATGTAAACAAAGACTCTAAATGTAAACAAAGACGTGAATGTATCGAAGACCTAAATGTAAACAAAGGCTATAAATGCAAACAAACACTACAAATATAAACAAAGATCTAAAAGTCAACAATGACCCTAAATATAAAAAATCCCTAAATGTGCACAGGCATGAAATATAAACAGAGACACTAAATGTAAACAGAGACACTAAATGTAAACAAAGACCCTAAATGTAAACAAAGGCTATAAATGTAAACAAAGAACCTAATTAAACAAAGAACATAATGAAAAAAGAATACAAATGTAAATAAAGACTACAAATGTAAACAAAGATCTAAAATTAAACAATCACCCTAAATATAAAAAATCACTAAATGTAAACAAAGACATAAAATTAAACAGATTCCATATGTAAACAAAAACCCTGAATGTAAACATAGACGTGAATGTAAACAAAGACCCTAAATGTAAACAAAGACGTGAATGTAAACAATCACATAAGTGTTAATAAAGTTTATAAATGTATACAGAGACCTAAATATATATAAAGGCTATAAATGTAAACAAAGTGCATAGATAAACATAGAACCTAATGAAAAAAGTTTATACTTGTAAACAAAGATTTAAAAGTTAACAATGACCCTAAATATAAAAATTCCTAAATGTAAACAAAGACCTAAATGTAAACAGGCCCCATATGTAAACGAAGACGTGAATGTAAACAAAGACTCTAAATGTAAACAAAGACGTGAATGTATCGAAGACCTAAATGTAAACAAAGGTTATAAATGTAAATAAAGACTACAAATATAAACAAAGATCTAAAAGTCAACAATGACCCTAAATGTATACACAGGCATAAAATGTAAACAAAGACAATAAATATAAAGAAAGAGCCTTAATGTAAACAAAGACGTGAATGTAAACAGTGATATAAATGTAAACAAAGGCAATAAATGGAAACAAAGTACCTAAATGTAAACAAATGCTATAAATGTAAACAAAGACTACAATTATAAACATAAATCTAAAATAAAAGAAAGGCCTTAAATAAAAACAGACTTTTAATGTAAACAGAACCCATATGTAAACAAAGACGTGAATGTAAACAAAGACCCTAAATGTAAACAAATACGTGAATGTTAACAAAGACCTAAATGTAAACAGACCCTATATGTAAAGCAAGACGTGAATGTAAACAAAGACTCTAAATGTAAACAAAGGCTATAAATGTAAACAAACACTACAAATATAAACAAAGATCTAAAAGTCAACAATGACCCTAAATATAAAAAATCCCTAAATGTGCACAGACATGAAATATAAACAGAGACACTAAATGAAACAGAGACACTAAATGTAAACAAAGACCCTAAATGTAAACAAAGACATAAATGTAGACAAAGACATAAATGTAATCAAAGACTATACATGGAAACAAAGAACCTAAATGGAAACAGTCTACAATAATAAACAGAGATCTAAAAGGAAAGAAAGACCTTAATTAAAAACAGACTTTAAATGTAAAAAGACCCCATATGTAAACAAAGACCTAAATGTAAACAAAGACGTGAATGTAAACAATCACATAAGTGTTAACAAAGCCTATAAATGTATACAGAGACCTAAATATAAATAAAGGCTATAAATGTAAACAAAGAACATAGATAAACATAGAACCTAATGAAAAAAGTTTTTACTTGTAAACAAAGATCTAAAAGTAAACAATGACCCTAAATTAAAAAAAATTCTAAATGTAAACAAAGACGTAATTGTAAATAGACCACAAATGTAAACGAAGACTTGAATGTAAACAAACTCTCTAAATGTAAACAAAGACGTGAATGTAGCGAAGACCTAAATGTAAACAAATGCTAGAAATGTAAACAAAAACTACAATTATAAACAAAAATCTAAAAAAAAGAATATCCTTAAATAAAAACAGACTTTTAATGTAAACAGACCCATATGTAAACAAAGACGTGAATGTAAACAAAGACCCTAAATGTAAACAAATACGTGAGTGTTAACAAAGACCTAAATGTAAACAGACCCCATATGTAAAGCAAGACGTGAATGTAAACAAAGACTCTAAATGTAAACAAAGACGTGAATGTATCGAAGAGCTAAATGTAAACAAAGGCTATAAATGTAAACAAACACTACAAATATAAACAAAGATCTAAAAGTCAACAATGACCCTAAATATAAAAAATCCCTAAATGTGCACAGGCATGAAATTTAAACAGAGACACTAAATGTAAACAGAGACACACTAAATGTAAACAGAGACACACTAAATGTAAACAAAGACATAAATGTAGACAAAGAGCTAAATGCAAACAAAGATTATACATGGAAACAAAGAACCTAAATGGAAACAAAGTCTACAATAATAAACAGAGATCTAAAAGGAAAGAAAGACCTTAATTAAAAATAGACTTTAAATGTAAAAAGACCCCATATGTAAACAAAGACCTAAATGTAAACAAAGACAATAAATGTATACAAAGATCTAAATGTAAACAAAGGCTATAAATGAAAAACAAGAACCTAATTAAACAAAGAACCTAATGAAAAAAGAATATAAATGTAAATAAAGACTACAAATGTAAACAAAGATCTAAAATTAAACAATCACCCTAAATATAAAAAATCACTATATGTAAACAAAGACATAAAAGTAAACAGATCCCATATGTAAACAACAACCCTGAATGTAAACAAAGACGTGAATGTAAACAAAGACCCAAAATGTAAACAAAGACGTGAATGTAAACAATCACATAAGTGTTAACAAAGTCTATAAATGTATACAGAGACCTAAATATAAATAAAGGCTATAAATGTAAACAAAGGTTATAAATGTAAATAAAGACTACAATTATAAACAAAGATCTAAAAGTCAACAATGACCCTAAATGTATACACAGGAATAAAATGTAAACAAAGACGTGAATGTAAACAGTGATATAAATGTAAACAAAGGCAATAAATGGAAACAAAGTACCTAAATGGAAACAAAGACTATAATAATAAACAGAGATCTAAAAGGAAAGAAAGACCTTAAAGAAAAAGATTTAAATGTAAACAGACCCAATATGTAAATAAAGACGTGAATGTAAACAAAGACTTTAAATGTAAGCAAAGACGTGAATGTAAACAAAGACCTAAATGAAAACAAAGACAATAAATGACTACAAAGATCTAAATGTAAACAAAGGCTATAAATGTATACAAATAACCTAATTAAACAAAGAACCTAATAAAAAAATATTATAGATGTAAACAAAGACTACAAATATAAACAAAGTCTAAAAGTAAACAATGACCCTAAATTTAAAAATTCCTAAATGTAAACAAAGACCTAATTGTAAACAGACCCCATATGTAAAGGAAGACGAATGTGAACAAAATCTCTAAATGTAAACAAAGACGTGAATGTATCGAAGACCTAAATGTAAACAAATGCTACAAATGTAAACAAAGACTACAATTATAAACATAAATCTAAAAAAAAGAAAGGCCTTAAGTAAAAACAGACTTTTAATGTAAACAGACCCCATATGTAAACAAAGACGTGAATGTAAACAAAGACCCTAAATGTAAACAAATACGTGAATGTTAACAAAGCCCTAAATGTAAACAGGCCCCGTATGTAAAGCAATACGTGAATGTAAACAAAGACTCTAAATGTAAACAAAGACGTGAATGTATCGAAGACCTAAATGTAAACAAAGGTTATAAATGTAAATAAAGACTACAAATATAAACAAAGATCTAAAAGTCAACAATGACCCTAAATGTATACACAGGAATAAAATGTAAACAAAGACACTAAATGTAAACAAAGACCCTTAATGTAAACAAAGACGTGAATGTAAACAATGATATAAATGTAAACAAAGGCAATAAATGGAAACAAAGTACCTAAATGGAAACAAAGACTATTATAATAAACAGAGATCTAAAAGGAAAGAAAGACCTTTAAAAAAAAGACCTAAATGTAACCCCGTATGTAAAGCAAGACGTGAATGTAAACAAAGACTCTAAATGTAAACAAAGACGTGAATGTATCGAAGACCTAAATGTAAACAAAGGCTATAAATGTAAACAAACACTACAAATATAAACAAAGATCTAAAAGTCAACAATGACCCTAAATATAAAAAATCCCTAAATGTGCACAGACATGAAATATAAACAGAGACACTAAATGTAAACAGAGACACTAAATGTAAACAATGACCCTAAATGTAAACAAAGACATAAATGTAGACAAAGTCCTAAATGTAATCAAAGACTATACATGGAAACAAAGAACCTAAATGGAAACAGTCTACAATAATAAACAGAGATCTAAAAGGAAAGAAAGACCTTAATTAAAAACAGACTTTAAATGTAAAAAGACCCCATATGTAAACAAAGACCTAAATGTAAACAAAGACGTGAATGTAAACAAAGATCTAAATGTAAACAAAGGCTATAAATGTAACAAAGAACACAGATAAACATAGAACCAAATAAAAAAAGTTTATACATGTAAACAAAGATCTAAAAGTAAACAATGACGCTAAATTTAAAAATTCCTAAATGTGCACAGGCATGAAATATAAACAGAGACACTAAATGTAAACAGAGACACTAAATGTAAACAAAGACCCTAAATGTAAACAAAGACACAAATGTAGACAAAGACCTAAATGTAAACAAAGACTATACATGGAAACAAAGAACCTAAATGGAAACAAAGTCTACAATAATAAACAGAGATTTAAAAGAAAAGAAAGACCTTAATTAAAAACAGACTTTAAATGTAAAAAGACCCTATATGTAAACAAAGACCTAAATGTAAACAAAGACTATAAATGTATACAAAGATCTAAATGTAAAAAAAGGCTATAAATGTAAACAAAGAACCTAATTAAACAAAGAACATAATGAAAAAAGAATACAAATGTAAATAAAGACTACAAATGTAAACAAAGATCTAAAATTAAACAATCACCCTAAATATAAAAAATCACTAAATGTAAACAAATACATAAAATTAAACAGATTCCATATGTAAACAAAAACCCTGAATGTAAACATAGACGTGAATGTAAACAAAGACCCTAAATGTAAACAAAGACGTGAATGTAAACAATCACATAAGTGTTAATAAAGTTTATAAATGTATACAGAGACCTAAATATATATAAAGGCTATAAATGTAAACAAAGTGCATAGATAAACATAGAACCTAATGAAAAAAGTTTATACTTGTAAACAAAGATTTAAAAGTTAACAATGACCCTAAATATAAAAATTCCTAAATGTAAACAAAGACCTAAATGTAAACAGGCGCCATATGTAAACGAAGACGTGAATGTAAACAAAGACTCTAAATGTAAACAAAGACGTGAATGTATCGAAGACCTAAATGTAAACAAAGGTTATAAATGTAAATAAAGACTACAAATATAAACAAAGATCTAAAAGTCAACAATGACCCTAAATGTATACACAGGCATAAAATGTAAACAAAGACAATAAATATAAACAAAGAGCCTTAATGTAAACAAAGACGTGAATGTAAACAGTGATATAAATGTAAACAAAGGCAATAAATGGAATCAAAGTACCTAAATGGAAACAAAGACTATAATAATAAACAGAGATCTAAAAGGAAAGAAAGACCTTAAAAAAAAGATTTAAATGTAAACAGACCCCATATGTAAATAAAGACGTGAATGTAAACAAAGACTTTAAATGTAAGCAAAGACTTGAATGTAAACAAAGACCTAAATGTAAACAAAGACTACAAATATAAATAAAATCTAAAAGTAAACAATGACCCTAAATTTAAAATCCCTAAATGTAAACAAAGACCTAATTGTAAACAGACCCCTATGTAAACGAAGACTTGAATGTAAAGAAAGTCTCTAAATGTAAACAAAGACGTGAATGTATCGAAGACCTAAATGTAAACAAATGGTACAAATGTAAACAAAGTTTACAATTATAAACATAAATCTAAAATAAAAGAAAGGCCTTAAATAAAAACAGACTTTTAATGTAAACAGAACCCATATGTAAACAAAGACGGTATGTAAAGCAAGACGTGAATGTAAACAAAGACTCTAAATGTAAACAAAGGCGTGAATGTATCGAAGACCTAAATGTAAACAAATGCTACAAATGTAAATAAAGACTACAATTATAAACATAAATCTAAAATAAAAGAAAGGCCTTAAATAAAAACAGACTTTTAATGTAAACAGACCCCATATGTAAACAAAGACGTGAATGTAAACAAAGACCCTAAATGTAAACAAATACGTGAATGTTAACAAAGACCTAAATGTAAACAGATCCCTATGTAAAGCAAGACGTGAATGTAAACAAAGACTCTAAATGTAAACAAAGACGTGAATGTATCGAAGACCTAAATGTAAACAAAGGCTATAAATGTAAACAAACACTACAAATATAAACAAAGATCTAAAAGTCAACAATGACCCTAAATATAAAAAATCCCTAAATGTGCACAGGCATGAAATATAAACAGAGACACTAAATGTAAACAGAGACACTAAATGTAAACAAAGACCCTAAATGTAAACAAAGGCTATAAATGTGAACAAAGAACCTAATTAAACAAAGAACATAATGAAAAAAGAATACAAATGTAAATAAAGACTACAAATGTAAACAAAGATCTAAATTTAAACAATCACCCTAAATATAAAAAATCACTAAATGTAAACAAAGACATAAAATTAAACAGATTCCATATGTAAACAAAATCCCTGAATGTAAACATAGACGTGAATGTAAACAAAGACCCTAAATGTAAACAAAGACGTGAATGTAAACAATCACATAAGTGTTAACAAAGTCTATAAATGTATACAGAGACCTAAATATAAATAAAGGCTATAAATGTAAACAAAGAACATAGATAAACATAGAACCTAATGAAAAAAGTTTATACTTGTAAACAAAGATCTAAAAGTAAACAATGACCCTAAATTTAAAAATTTCTAAATGTGAACAAAGACCTAAATGTAAACAGGCCCCATATGTAAACGAAGACGTGAATGTTAACAAAGACTCTAAATGTAAACAAAAACGTGAATGTATCGAAGACCTAAATGCAAACAAAGGTTATAAATGTAAATAAAGACTACAAATATAAACAAAGAACTAAAAGTCAACAATGACCCTAAATGTATACACAGGCATAATATGACAACAAAGACAATAAATATAAACAAAGAGCCTTAATGTAAACAAAGACGTGAATGTAAACAGTGATATAAATGTAAACAAAGGCAATAAATGGAAACAAAGTACCTAATTGGAAACAAAGACTATAATAATAAACAGAGATTTAAAAGGAAAGAAAGACCTTAAAAAAAAAAGATTTAAATGTAAACAGACCCCATATGTAAATAAAGACGTGAATATAAACAAAGGCTCTAAATGTAAACAAAGACGTGAATGTATCGAAGACTTAAATGTAAACAAATGCTACATATGTAAACAAAGACTACAATTATAAAAATAAATCTAAAATAAAAGAAAGGCCATAAATAAAAACAGACTTTTAATGTAAACAGACCCCATATGTAAACAAAGACGTGAATGTAAACAAAGAACCTAAATGTAAACAAATACGTGAATGTTAACAAAGACCTAAATGTAAACAGACCCCGTATGTAAAGCAAGACGTGAATGTAAACAAAGACTCTAAATGTAAACAAAGACGTGAATTTATCGAAGACCTAAATGTAAACAAAGGCTATAAATGTAAACAAACACTACAAATATAAACAAAGATCTAAAAGTCAACAATGACCCTAAATATAAAAAATCCCTAAATGTGCACAGACATGAAATATAAACAGAGACACTAAATGTAAACAGAGACTCTAAATGTAAACAAAGACCCTAAATGTAAACAAAGACATAAATGTACACAAAGACCTAAATGTAAACAAAGACTATACACGGAAACAAAAAACCTAAATGGAAACAAAGTCTACAATAATAAACAGAGATCTAAAAGGAAGGAAATTCCTTAATAAAAAACAGACTTTAAATGTAAAAAGACCCCATATGTAAACAAAGGCCTAAATGTAAACAAAGACTATAAATGTATACAAAGATCTAAATGTAAACAAAGGCTATAAATGTAACAAAGAACACAGATAAACATAGAACCAAATGAAAAAAGTTTATACATGTAAACAAAGATCTAAAAGTAAACAATGACGCTAAATTTAAAAATTCCTAAATGTGCACAGGCATGAAATATAAACAGAGACACTAAATGTAAACAGAGACACTAAATGTAAACAAAGACCCTAAATGTAAACAAAGACACAAATGTAGACAAAGACCTAAATGTAAACAAAGACTATACATGGAAACAAAGAACCTAAATGGAAACAAAGTCTACAATAATAAACAGAGATTTAAAAGAAAAGAAAGACCTTAATTAAAAACAGACTTTAAATGTAAAAAGACCCTATATGTAAACAAAGACCTAAATGTAAACAAAGACTATAAATGTATACAAAGATCTAAATGTAAAAAAAGGCTATAAATGTAATCAAAGAACCTAATTAAACAAAGAACCTAATGAAAAAAGAATATAAATGTAAATAAAGATTACAAATGTAAACAAAGATCTAAAATTAAAGAATCACCCTAAATATAAAAAATCACTAAATGTAAACAAAGACATAAAATTAAACAGATTCCATATGTAAACAAAAACCCTGAATGTAAACATAGACGTGAATGTAAACAAAGACCCTAAATGTAAACAAAGACGTGAATGTAAACAATCACATAAGTGTTAATAAAGTTTATAAATGTATACAGAGACCTAAATATATATAAAGGCTATAAATGTAAACAAATTGCATAGATAAACATAGAACCTAATGAAAAAAGTTTATACTTGTAAACAAAGATTTAAAAGTTAACAATGACCCTAAATATAAAAATTCCTAAATGTAAACAAAGACCTAAATGTAAACAGGCCCCATATGTAAACGAAGACGTGAATGTAAACAAAGACTCTAAATGTAAACAAAGACGTGAATGTATCGAAGACCTAAATGTAAACAAAGGTTATAAATGTAAATAAAGACTACAAACATAAACAAAGACCTAAAAGTCAACAATGACCCTAAATGTATACACAGGCATAAAATGTAAACAAAGACAATAAATATAAACAAAGAGCCTTAATGTAAACAAAGACGTGAATGTAAACAGTGATATAAATGTAAACAAAGGCAATAAATGGAAACAAAGTACCTAAATGGAAACAAAGACTATAATAATAAACAGAGATCTAAAAGGAAAGAAAGACCTTAAAAAAAGATTTAAATGTAAACAGACCCCATATGTAAATAAAGACGTGAATGTAAACAAAGACTTTAAATGTAAGCAAAGACTTGAATGTAAAGAAAGACCTAAATGTAAACAAAGACAATAAATGTATATAAAGATCTAAATGTAAACAAAGGCTATAAATGTATACAAATAACCTAATTAAACATAGAACCTAATGAAAAAATATTATAGATGTAAACAAAGACTACAAATATAAATAAAATCTAAAAGTAAACAATGACCCTAAATTTAAAATCCCTAAATGTAAACAAAGACCTAATTGTAAACAGACCCCCATATGTAAACGAAGACGTAAATGTAAACAAAGGCTCTAAATGTAAACAAAGACGTGAATCTATCGAAGACCTAAATGTAAACAAAGGCTATAAATGTAAACAAACACTACAAATATAAACAAAGATCTAAAAGTCAACAAAGACCCTAAATATAAAAAATCCCTAAATGTGCACAGGCATGAAATATAAACAGAGACACTAAATGTAAACAGAGACACTAAATGTAAACAAAGACAATAAATGTATACAAAGATCTAAATGTAAACAAAGGCTATAAATGTGTACAAACAACTTAATTAAACAAAGAACCTAATGAAAAAATATTATAGATGTAAACAAAGACTACAAATATAAACAAAATCTAAAAGTAAACAATGACCCTAAATTTAAAATCCCTAAATGTAAACAAAGACCTAATTGTAAACAGACCCCTATGTAAACGAAGACTTGAATGTAAAGAAAGTCTCTAAATATAAACAAAGACGTGAACGTATCGAAGACCTAAATGTAAACAAATGCTACAAATGTAAACAAAGACTACAATTATAAACATAAATCTAAAATAAAAGAAAGGCCTTAAATAAAAACAGACTTTTAATGTAAACAGACCCCATATGTAAACAAAGACGTGAATGTAAACAAAGACCCTAAATGTAAACAAATACGTGAATGTTAACAAAGACCTAAATGTAAACAGATCCCTATGTAAAGCAAGACGTGAATGTAAACAAAGACTCTAAATGTAAACAAAGACGTGAATGTATCGAAGACCTAAATGTAAACAAAGGCTATAAATGTAAACAAACACTACAAATATAAACAAAGATCTAAAAGTCAACAATGACCCTAAATATAAAAAATCCCTAAATGTGCACAGGCATGAAATATAAACAAAGACACTAAATGTAAACAGAGACACTAAATGTAAACAAAGACCCTAAATGTAAACAAAGGCTATAAATGTAAACAAAGAACCTAATTAAACAAAGAACATAATGAAAAAAGAATACAAATGTAAATAAAGACTACAAATGTAAACAAAGATCTAAAATTAAACAATCACCCTAAATATAAAAAATCACTTAATGTAAACAAATACATAAAATTAAACAGATTCCATATGTAAACAAAAACCCTGAATGTAAACATAGACGTGAATGTAAACAAAGACCCTAAATGTAAACAAAGACGTGAATGTAAACAATCACATAAGTGTTAACAAAGTCTATAAATGTATACAGAGACCTAAATATAAATAAAGGCTATAAATGTAAACAAAGAACATAGATAAACATAGAACCTAATGAAAAAAATTTATACTTGTAAACAAAGATCTAAAAGGAAACAATGACCCTAAATTTAAAAATTTCTAAATGTGAACAAAGACCTAAATGTAAACAGGCCCCATATGTAAACGAAGACGTGAATGTTAACAAAGACTCTAAATGTAAACAAAAACGTGAATGTATCGAAGACCTAAATGCAAACAAAGGTTATAAATGTAAATAAAGACTACAAATATAAACAAAGAACTAAAAGTCAACAATGACCCTAAATGTATACACAGGCATAATATGTAAACAAAGACAATAAATATAAACAAAGAGCCTTAATGTAAACAAAGACGTGAATGTAAACAGTGATATAAATGTAAACAAAGGCAATAAATGGAAACAAAGTACCTAAATGGAAACAAAGACTATAATAATAAACAGAGATCTAAAAGGAAAGAAAGACCTTAAAAAAAAGATTTAAATGTAAACAGACCCCATATGTAAATAAAGACGTGAATGTAAACAAAGACTTTAAATGTAAGCAAAGACTTGAATGTAAACAAAGACCTAAATGTAAACAAAGACAATAAATGTATATAAAGATCTAAATGTAAACAAAGGCTATAAATGTATACAAATAACCTAATTAAACATAGAACCTAATGAAAAAATATTATAGATGTAAACAAAGACTACAAATATAAATAAAATCTAAAAGTAAACAATGACCCTAAATTTAAAATCCCTAAATGTAAACAAAGACCTAATTGTAAACAGACCCCTATGTAAACGAAGACTTGAATGTAAAGAAAGTCTCTAAATGTAAACAAAGACGTGAATGTATCGAAGACCTAAATGTAAACAAATGGTACAAATGTAAACAAAGTTTACAATTATAAACATAAATCTAAAATAAAAGAAAGGCCTTAAATAAAAACAGACTTTTAATATAAACAGAACCCATATGTAAACATAGACGTGAATGTAAACAAAGACCCTAAATGTAAAGAAATACGTGAATGTTAACAAAGACCTAAATGTAAACAGACCCCGTATGTAAAGCAAGACGTGAATGTAAACAAAGACTCTAAATGTAAACAAAGGCGTGAATGTATCGAAGACCTAAATGTAAACAAATGCTACAAATGTAAATAAAGACTACAATTATAAACATAAATCTAAAATAAAAGAAAGGCCTTAAATAAAAACAGACTTTTAATGTAAACAGACCCCATATGTAAACAAAGACGTGAATGTAAACAAAGACCCTAAATGTAAACAAATACGTGAATGTTAACAAAGACCTAAATGTAAACAGATCCCTATGTAAAGCAAGACGTGAATGTAAACAAAGACTCTAAATGTAAACAAAGACGTGAATGTATCGAAGACCTAAATGTAAACAAAGGCTATAAATGTAAACAAACACTACAAATATAAACAAAGATCTAAAAGTCAACAATGACCCTAAATATAAAAAATCCCTAAATGTGCACAGGCATGAAATATAAACAAAGACACTAAATGTAAACAGAGACACTAAATGTAAACAAAGACCCTAAATGTAAACAAAGGCTATAAATGTAAACAAAGAACCTAATTAAACAAAGAACATAATGAAAAAAGAATACAAATGTAAATAAAGACTACAAATGTAAACAAAGATCTAAAATTAAACAATCACCCTAAATATAAAAAATCACTTAATGTAAACAAATACATAAAATTAAACAGATTCCATATGTAAACAAAAACCCTGAATGTAAACATAGACGTGAATGTAAACAAAGACCCTAAATGTAAACAAAGACGTGAATGTAAACAATCACATAAGTGTTAACAAAGTCTATAAATGTATACAGAGACCTAAATATAAATAAAGGCTATAAATGTAAACAAAGAACATAGATAAACATAGAACCTAATGAAAAAAATTTATACTTGTAAACAAAGATCTAAAAGGAAACAATGACCCTAAATTTAAAAATTTCTAAATGTGAACAAAGACCTAAATGTAAACAGGCCCCATATGTAAACGAAGACGTGAATGTTAACAAAGACTCTAAATGTAAACAAAAACGTGAATGTATCGAAGACCTAAATGCAAACAAAGGTTATAAATGTAAATAAAGACTACAAATATAAACAAAGAACTAAAAGTCAACAATGACCCTAAATGTATACACAGGCATAATATGTAAACAAAGACAATAAATATAAACAAAGAGCCTTAATGTAAACAAAGACGTGAATGTAAACAGTGATATAAATGTAAACAAAGGCAATAAATGGAAACAAAGTACCTAAATGGAAACAAAGACTATAATAATAAACAGAGATCTAAAAGGAAAGAAAGACCTTAAAAAAAAGATTTAAATGTAAACAGACCCCATATGTAAATAAAGACGTGAATGTAAACAAAGACTTTAAATGTAAGCAAAGACTTGAATGTAAACAAAGACCTAAATGTAAACAAAGACAATAAATGTATATAAAGATCTAAATGTAAACAAAGGCTATAAATGTATACAAATAACCTAATTAAACATAGAACCTAATGAAAAAATATTATAGATGTAAACAAAGACTACAAATATAAATAAAATCTAAAAGTAAACAATGACCCTAAATTTAAAATCCCTAAATGTAAACAAAGACCTAATTGTAAACAGACCCCTATGTAAACGAAGACTTGAATGTAAAGAAAGTCTCTAAATGTAAACAAAGACGTGAATGTATCGAAGACCTAAATGTAAACAAATGGTACAAATGTAAACAAAGTTTACAATTATAAACATAAATCTAAAATAAAAGAAAGGCCTTAAATAAAAACAGACTTTTAATATAAACAGAACCCATATGTAAACATAGACGTGAATGTAAACAAAGACCCTAAATGTAAAGAAATACGTGAATGTTAACAAAGACCTAAATGTAAACAGACCCCGTATGTAAAGCAAGACGTGAATGTAAACAAAGACTCTAAATGTAAACAAAGGCGTGAATGTATCGAAGACCTAAATGTAAACAAATGCTACAAATGTAAATAAAGACTACAATTATAAACATAAATCTAAAATAAAAGAAAGGCCTTAAATAAAAACAGACTTTTAATGTAAACAGACCCCATATGTAAACAAAGACGTGAATGTAAACAAAGACCCTAAATGTAAACAAATACGTGAATGTTAACAAAGACCTAAATGTAAACAGGCTCCGTATGTAAAGCAATGCGTGAATGTAAACAAAGACTCTAAATGTAAACAAAGACGTGAATGTATCGAAGACCTAAATGTAAACAAAGGTTATAAATGTAAATAAAGACTACAAATATAAACAAAGATCTAAAAGTCAACAATGACCCTAAATGTATACACAGGAATAAAATGTAAACAAAGACACTAAATGTAAACAAAGACCCTTAATGTAAACAAAGACGTGAATGTAAACAATGATATAAATGTAAACAAAGGCAATAAATGGAAACAAAGTACCTAAATGGAAACAAAGACTATTATAATAAACAGAGATCTAAAAGGAAAGAAAGACCTTAAAAAAAAAGACCTAAATGTAAACAGACCCCGTATGTAAAGCAAGACGTGAATGTAAACAAAGACTCTAAATGTAAACAAAGGCGTGAATGTATCGAAGACCTAAATGTAAACAAATGCTACAAATGTAAATAAAGACTACAATTATAAACATAAATCTAAAATAAAAGAAAGGCCTTAAATAAAAACAGACTTTTAATGTAAACAGACCCCATATGTAAACAAAGACGTGAATGTAAACAAAGACCCTAAATGTAAACAAATACGTGAATGTTAACAAAGACCTAAATGTAAACAGATCCCTATGTAAAGCAAGACGTGAATGTAAACAAAGACTCTAAATGTAAACAAAGACGTGAATGTATCGAAGACCTAATTGTAAACAAAGGCTATAAATGTAAACAAACACTACAAATATAAACAAAGATCTAAAAGTCAACAATGACCCTAAATATAAAAAATCCCTAAATGTGCACAGGCATGAAATATAAACAGAGACACTAAATGTAAACAGAGACACTAAATGTAAAGAAAGACCCTAAATGTAAACAAAGGCTATAAATGTAAACAAAGAACCTAATTAAACAAAGAACATAATGAAAAAAGAATACAAATGTAAATAAAGACTACAAATGTAAACAAAGATCTAAAATTAAACAATCACCCTAAATATAAAAAATCACTAAATGTAAACAAAGACATAAAATTAAACAGATTCCATATGTAAACAAAAACCCTGAATGTAAACATAGACGTGAATGTAAACAAAGACCCTAAATGTTAACAAAGACGTGAATGTAAACAATCACATAAGTGTTAACAAAGTCTATAAATATATACAGAGACCTAAATATAAATAAAGGCTATAAATGTAAACAAAGAACATAGATAAACATAGAACCTAATGAAAAAAGTTTATACTTGTAAACAAAGATCTAAAATAAACAATGACCCTAAATTTAAAAATTTCTAAATGTAAACAAAGACCTAAATGTAAACAGGCCCCATATGTAAACGAAGACGTGAATGTTAACAAAGACTCTAAATGTAAACAAAAACGTGAATGTATCGAAGACCTAAATGTAAACAAAGGTTATAAATGTAAATAAAGACTACAAATATAAACAAAGAGCTAAAAGTCAACAATGACCCTAAATGTATACACAGGCATAAAATGTAAACAAAGACAATAAATATAAACAAAGAGCCTTAATGTAAACAAAGACGTGAATGTAAACAGTGATATAAATGTAAACAAAGGCAATAAATGGAAACAAAGTACCTAAATGGAAACAAAGACTATAATAATAAACAGAGATCTAAAAGGAAAGAAAGACCTTAAAAAAAAGATTTAAATGTAAACAGACCCCATATGTAAATAAAGACGTGAATGTAAACAAAGACTTTAAATGTAAGCAAATACTTGAATGTAAACAAAGACCTAAATGTAAACAAAGACAATAAATGAATATAAAGATCTAAATGTAAACAAAGGCTATAAATGTATACAAATAACCTAATTATACATAGAACCTAATGAAAAAATATTATAGATGTAAACAAAGACTACAAATATAAATAAAATCTAAAAGTAAACAATGACCCTAAATTTAAAATCCCTAAATGTAAACAAAGACCTAATTGTAAACAGACCCCATATGTAAACTAAGACGTAAATGTAAACAAAGGCTCTAAATGTAAACAAAGACGTGAATCTATCGAAGACCTAAATGTAAACAAAGGCTATAAATGTAAACAAACACTACAAATATAAACAAAGATCTAAAAGTCAACAAAGACCCTAAATATAAAAAATCCCTAAATGTGCACAGGCATGAAATATAAACAGAGACACTAAATGTAAACAGAGACACACTAAATGTAAACAGAGACACACTAAATGTAAACAGAGACACACTAAATGTAAACAAAGACATAAATGTAGACAAAGAGCTAAATGTAAACAAAGACTATACATGGAAAAAAGAACCTAAATGGAAACAAAGTCTACAATAATAAACAGAGATCTACAAGGAAAGAAAGACCTTCATTAAAAACAGACTTTAAATGTAAAAAGACCCCATATGTAAACAAAGACCTAAATGTAAACAAAGACTATAAATGTATACAAAGATCTAAATGTAAACAAAGGCTATAAATGTAAAAAAAGAACCTAATTAAACAAAGAACCTAATGAAAAAAGAATATAAATGTAAAAAAAGACTACGAATGTAAACAAAGATCTAAAATTAAACAATCATCCTAAATATAAAAAATCACTATATGTAAACAAAGATATAAAAGTAAACAGATCCCATATGTAAACAAAAACCCTGAATGTAAACAAAGACGTGAATGTAAACAAAGACCCTAAATGTAAACAAAGACGTGAATGTAAACAATCACATAAGTTTTAACAAAGTCTATAATTGTATACAGAGACCTAAATATAAATAAAGCCTATAAATGTAAACAAAGGTTATAAATGTAAATAAAGACTACAATTATAAACAAAGATCTAAAAGTCAACAATGACCCTAAATGTATACACAGGAATAAAAGGTAAACAAAGACACTAAATGTAAACAAAGACCCTTAATGTAAACAAAGACGTGAATGTAAACAGTGATATAAATATAAACAAAGGCAATAAATGGAAACAAAGTACCTAAATGGAAACAAAGACTATAATAATAAACAGAGATCTAAAAGGAAAGAAAGACCTTAAAAAAAAGATTTAAATGTAAACAGACCCCATATGTAAATAAAGACGTGAATGTAAACAAAGACTTTAAATGTAAGCAAATACTTGAATGTAAACAAAGACCTAAATGTAAACAAAGACAATAAATGAATATAAAGATCTAAATGTAAACAAAGGCTATAAATGTATACAAATAACCTAATTATACATAGAACCTAATGAAAAAATATTATAGATGTAAACAAAGACTACAAATATAAATAAAATCTAAAAGTAAACAATGACCCTAAATTTAAAATCCCTAAATGTAAACAAAGACCTAATTGTAAACAGACCCCATATGTAAACTAAGACGTAAATGTAAACAAAGGCTCTAAATGTAAACAAAGACGTGAATCTATCGAAGACCTAAATGTAAACAAAGGCTATAAATGTAAACAAACACTACAAATATAAACAAAGATCTAAAAGTCAACAAAGACCCTAAATATAAAAAATCCCTAAATGTGCACAGGCATGAAATATAAACAGAGACACTAAATGTAAACAGAGACACACTAAATGTAAACAGAGACACACTAAATGTAAACAGAGACACACTAAATGTAAACAAAGACATAAATGTAGACAAAGAGCTAAATGTAAACAAAGACTATACATGGAAAAAAGAACCTAAATGGAAACAAAGTCTACAATAATAAACAGAGATCTACAAGGAAAGAAAGACCTTCATTAAAAACAGACTTTAAATGTAAAAAGACCCCATATGTAAACAAAGACCTAAATGTAAACAAAGACTATAAATGTATACAAAGATCTAAATGTAAACAAAGGCTATAAATGTAAAAAAAGAACCTAATTAAACAAAGAACCTAATGAAAAAAGAATATAAATGTAAAAAAAGACTACGAATGTAAACAAAGATCTAAAATTAAACAATCATCCTAAATATAAAAAATCACTATATGTAAACAAAGATATAAAAGTAAACAGATCCCATATGTAAACAAAAACCCTGAATGTAAACAAAGACGTGAATGTAAACAAAGACCCTAAATGTAAACAAAGACGTGAATGTAAACAATCACATAAGTTTTAACAAAGTCTATAATTGTATACAGAGACCTAAATATAAATAAAGCCTATAAATGTAAACAAAGGTTATAAATGTAAATAAAGACTACAATTATAAACAAAGATCTAAAAGTCAACAATGACCCTAAATGTATACACAGGAATAAAAGGTAAACAAAGACACTAAATGTAAACAAAGACCCTTAATGTAAACAAAGACGTGAATGTAAACAGTGATATAAATATAAACAAAGGCAATAAATGGAAACAAAGTACCTAAATGGAAACAAAGACTATAATAATAAACAGAGATCTAAAAGGAAAGAAAGTCCTTAAAAAAAAGATTTAAATGTAAACAGACCCCATATGTAAATAAAGACGTGAATGTAAACAAAGACTTTAAATGTAAGGAAAGACGTGAATGTAAACAAAGACCTAAATGAAAACAAAGACAATAAATGAATACAAAGATCTAAATGTAAACAAAGGCTATAAATGTATACAAATAACCTAATTAAACAAAGAACCGAATGAAAAAATATTATAGATGTAAACAAAGACTACAAATATAAACAAAATTTAAAAGTAAACAATGACCCTAAATTTAAAATCCCTAAATGTAAACAAAGACCTAATTGTAAACAGACCCCATATGTATATGAAGACTTCAATGTAAACTAAGTCTCTAAATGTAAACAAAGACGTGAATGTATCGAAGACCTAAATGTAAACAAATGCTATAAATGTAAATAAAGACTACAATTATAAACATAAATCTAAAATAAAAGAAAGGCCTTAAATAAAAACAGACTTTTAATGTAAACAGACCCTAAATGCAAACAAATACGTGAATGTAAACAAAGACTCTAAATGTAAACAAAGACGTGAATGTATCGAAGACCTAAATGTAAACAAAGGCTATAAATGTAAACAAACACTACAAATATAAACAAAGATCTAAAAGTCAACAATGACCCTAAATATAAAAAATCCCTAAATGTGCACAGGCATGAAATATAAACAGAGACACTAAATGAAACAGAGACACTAAATGTAAACAAAGACCCTAAATGTAAACAAAGACATAAATGTAGACAAAGACATAAATGTAATCAAAGACTATACATGGAAACAAAGAACCTAAATGGAAACAGTCTACAATAATAAACAGAGATCTAAAAGGAAGGAAAGTCCTTAATAAAAAACAGACTTTAAATGTAAAAAGACCCCATATGTAAACAAAGGCTATAAATGTAAACAAAGGCTATAAATGTAAACATAGAACCTAATTAAACAAAGAACATAATGAAAAAAGAATACAAATGTAAATAAAGACTACAAATGTAAACAAAGATCTAAAATTAAACAATCACCCTAAATATAAAAATCACTAAATGTAAACAAAGACATAAAATTAAACAGATTCCATATGTAAACAAAAACCCTGAATGTAAACATAGACGTGAATGTAAACAAAGACCCTAAATGTTAACAAAGACGTGAATATAAACAATCACATAAGTGTTAACAAAGTCTATAAATGTATACAGAGACCTAAATATAAATAAAGGCTATAAATGTAAACAAAGAACATAGATAAACATAGAACCTAATGAAAAAAGTTTATACTTGTAAACAAAGATCTAAAAGTAAACAATGACCCTAAATTTAAATATTTCTAAATGTAAACAAAGACCTAAATGTAAACAGGCCCCATATGTAAACGAAGACGTGAATGTTAACAAAGACTCTAAATGTAAACAAAGACGTGAATGTATCGAAGACCTAAATGTAAACAAAGGCTATAAATGTAAACACTACAAATATAAACAAAGATCTAAAAGTCAACAATGACCCTAAATATAAAAAATCCCTAAATGTGCACAGACATGAAATATAAACAGAGACACTAAATGTAAACAGAGACTCTAAATGTAAACAAAGACCCTAAATGTAAACAAAGACATAAATGTAGACAAAGACCTAAATGTAAACAAAGACTATACACGGAAACAAAAAACCTAAATGGAAACAAAGTCTACAATAATAAACAGAGATCTAAAAGGAAGGAAAGTCCTTAATAAAAAACAGACTTTAAATGTAAAAAGACCCCATATGTAAACAAAGACCTAAATGTAAACAAAGACTATAAATGTATACAAAGATCTAAATGTAAACAAAGGCTATAAATGTAACAAAGAACACAGATAAAAATAGAACCTAATGAAAAAAGTTTATACATGTAAACAAAGATCTAAAAGTAAACAATGACGCTAAATTTAAAAATTCCTAAATGTGCACAGGCATGAAATATAAACAGAGACACTAAATGTAAACAGAGACACTAAATGTAAACAAAGACCCTAAATGTAAACAAAGACACAAATGTAGACAAAGACCGAAATGTAAACAAAGACTATACATGGAAACAAAGAACCTAAATGGAAACAAAGTCTACAATACTAAACAGAGATCTAAAAGAAAAGAAAGACCTTAATTAAAAACAGACTTTAAATGTAAAAAGACCCTATATGTAAACAAAGACCTAAATGTAAACAAAGGTTATAAATGTAAATAAAGACTAAAAATATAAACAAATATCTAAAACTCAACAATGACCCTAAATGTATACACAGGCATAAAATGTAAACAAAGACACTAAATGTAAACAAAGAACCTTAATGTAAACAAAGACGTGAATGTAAACAGTGATATAAATGTAAACAAAGGCAATAAATGGAAACAAAGTACCTAAATGGAAACGAAGACTATAATAATAAACAAAGATCTGAAAGGAAAGAAAGACCTTAAAAAAAGATTTAAATGTAAACAGACCCCATATGTAAATAAAGACGTGAATGTAAACAAAGACTTTAAATGTAAGCAAAGACGTGAATGTAAACAAAGACGTAAACGTAAACAAAGACAATAAATGTATACAAAGATCTAAATGTAAACAAAGGCTATAAATGTATACAAATAACCTAATTAAACAAAGAACCAAATGAAAAAATATTATAGATGTAAACAGACTACAAATATAAACAAAATTTAAAGTAAACAATGTCTCTAAATTTAAAATCCCTAAATGTAAACAAAGACCTAATTGTAAACAGACCCCATATGTAAACGAAGACTTGAATGTAAACAAAGTCTCTAAATGTAAACAAAGACGTGAATGTATCGAAGACCTAAATGTAAACAAAGGCTATAAATGTAAACAAACACTACAAATATAAACAAAGATCTAAAAGTCAACAATGACCCTAAATATAAAAAATCCCTAAATGTGCACAGGCATGAAATATAAACAGAGACACTAAATGTAAACAGAGACACTAAATGTAAACAAAGACCCTAAATGTAAACAAAGACATAAATGTAGACAAAGACCTAAATGTAAACAAAGACTATACATGGAAACAAAGAACCTAAATGGAAACAAAGTCTACAATAATAAACAGAGATCTAAAAGAAAAGAAAGACCTTAATTAAAAACAGACTTTAAATGTAAAAAGACCCTATATGTAAACAAAGACCTAAATGTAAACAAAGACTATAAATGTATACAAAGATCTAAATGTAAAAAAAGGCTATAAATGTAATCAAAGAACCTAATTAAACAAAGAACCTAATGAAAAAAGAATATAAATGTAAATAAAGACTACAAATGTAAACAAAGATCTAAAATTAAACAATCACCCTAAATATAAAAAATCACTAAATGTAAACAAAGACATAAAATTAAACATATTCCATATGTAAACAAAAACCCTGAATGTAAACATAGACGTGAATGTAAACAAAGACCCTAAATGTAAACAAAGACGTGAATGTAAACAATCACATAAGTGTTAACAAAGTCTATAAATGTATACAGAGACCTAAATATATATAAAGGCTATAAATGTAAACAAAGTGCATAGATAAACATAGAACCTAATGAAAAAAGTTTATACTTTTAAACAAAGATCTAAAAGTTAACAATGACCCTAAATATAAAAATTCCTAAATGTAAACAAAGACCTAAATGTAAACAGGCCCCATATGTAAACGAAGACGTGAATGTAAACAAAGACTCTAAATGTAAACAAAGACGTGAATGTATCGAAGACCTAAATGTAAACAAAGGTTATAAATGTAAATAAAGACTACAAATATAAACAAAGATCTAAAAGTCAACAATGACCCTAAATGTATACACAGGCATAAAATGTAAACAAAGAAACTAAATGTAAACAAACACCCTTAATGTAAACAAAGACGTAAATGTAAGCAGTGATATAAATGTAAACAAAGGCAATAAATGGAAACAAGACTATAATAATAAACAGAGATCTAAAAGGAAAGAAAGACCTTAAAAAAAGATTTAAATGTAAACAGACCCCATATGTAAATAAAGTCGTGAATATAAACAAAGACTTTAAATGTAAGCAAAGACGTGAATGTAAACAAAGACCTAAATGTAAACAAAGACAATAAATGTATACAAAGGTCTAAATGTAAACAAAGGCTATAAATGTATACAAATAACCTAATTAAACAAAGAAGCTAATGAAAAAATATTATAGATGTAAACAAAGACTACAAATATAAACAAAATCTAAAAGTAAACAATGACCCTAAATTTAAAATCCCTAAAAGTAAACAAAGACCTAATTGTAAACGGACCCCATATGTAAATGAAGACGTGAATGTAAACAAAGGCTCTAAATGTAAACAAAGACGTGAATCTATCGAAGACCTAAATGTAAACAAAGGCTATAAATGTAAACAAACACTATAAATATAAACAAAGATCTAGAAGTCAACAATGACCCTAAATATAAAAAATCCCTAAATGTGCACAGGCATGAAATATAAACAGAGACACTAAATGTAAACAGAGACACTAAATGTAAACAAAGACCCTAAATGTAAACAAAGACATAAATGTAGACAAAGACCTAAATGTAAACAAAGACTATACATGGAAACAAAGAACCTAAATGGAAACAAAGTCTACAATAATAAATTGAGATCTAAAAGGAAAGAAAGACCTTAATTAAAAACAGACTTTAAATGTAAAAAGACCCCATATGTAAATAAAGACCTAAATGTAAACAAAGACTATAAATGTATACAAAGATCTAAATGTAAACAAAAGCTATAAATGTAAACAAAGAACCTAATTAAACAAAGAACCTAATGAAAAAAGAATATAAATGTAAACAAAGATCTAAAATTAAACAATCACCCTAAATATAAAAAATCACTAAATGTAGACGTGAATGTAAACAATGACTGTAAATGTAAACAAAGACGTGAATGTATCGAAGACCTAAATGTAAACAAAGGCTATAAATGTAAACAAACACTACAAATATAAACAAAAATCTAAGAGTCAACAATGACCCTAAATATAAAAAATCCCTAAATGTGCACAGCCATGAAATATAAACAGAGACACTAAACGTAAACAAAGACATAAATGTAGACAAAGACCTAAATGTAAACAAAGACTATACATAGAAACAAAGAACCTAAATGGAAACAAAGTCTACTATAATAAACAGAGATCTAAAAGGAAAGAAGGACCTTAATTAAAAACAGACTTTAAATGTAAAAAGACCCCATATGTAAACAAAGACCTAAATGTAAACAAAGACTACAAATGTATACAAAAATCTAAATGTAAACAAAGGCTATAAATGTAAACAAAGAACCTAATTAAACAAAGAACCTAATGAAAAAAGAATACAAATGTAAATAAAGACTACAAATCTAAACAAAGATCTAAAATTAAACAGTCATCCTAAATATAAAAAATCACTAAATGTAAACAAAGACATAAAAGTAAACAGATCCCATATGTAAACAGAAACCCTGAATGTAAACAAAGACGTGAATGTAAACAAAGACCCTAAATGTAAACAAAGACGTGAATGTAAACAATCACATAAGTGTTAACAAAGTCTATAAATGTATACAGAGACCTAAATATATATAAAGGCTATAAATGTAAACAAAGTGCATAGATAAACATAGAACATAATGAAAAAAGTTTATACTTTTAAACAAAGATCTAAAAGTTAACAATGACCCTAAATATAAAAATTCCTAAATGTAAACAAAGACCTAAATGTAAACAGGCCCCATATGTAAACGAAGACGTGAATGTAAACAAAGACTCTAAATGTAAACAAAGACGTGAATGTATCAAAGACCTAAATGTAAACAAAGGTTATAAATGTAAATAAAGACTACAAATATAAACAAAGATCTAAAAGTCAACAATGACCCTAAATGTATACACAGGCATAAAATGTAAACAAAGAAACTAAATGTAAACAAACACCCTTAATGTAAACAAAGACGTGAATGTAAACAGTGATATAAATGTAAACAAATGCAATAAATGGAAACAAGACTATAATAATAAACAGAGATCTAAAAGGAAAGAAAGACCTTAAATAAAAGATTTAAATGTAAACAGACCCCATATGTAAATAAAGACGTGAATATAAACAAAGACTTTAAATGTAAGCAAAGACGTGAATGTAAACAAAGACCTAAATGTAAACAAAGACAATAAATGTATACAAAGGTCTAAATGTAAACAAAGGCTATAAATGTATACAAATAACCTAATTAAACAAAGAAGCTAATGAAAAAATATTATAGATGTAAACAAAGACTACAAATATAAACAAAATCTAAAAGTAAACAATGACCCTAAATTTAAAATCCCTAAAAGTAAACAAAGACCTAATTGTAAACGGACCCCATATGTAAATGAAGACGTGAATGTAAACAAAGGCTCTAAATGTAAACAAAGACGTGAATCTATCGAAGACCTAAATGTAAACAAAGGCTATAAATGTAAACAAACACTATAAATATAAACAAAGATCTAGAAGTCAACAATGACCCTAAATATAAAAAATCCCTAAATGTGCACAGGCATGAAATATAAACAGAGACACTAAATGTAAACAGAGACACTAAATGTAAACAAAGACCGTAAATGTAAACAAAGACATAAATGTAGACAAAGACCTAAATGTAAACAAAGACTATACATGGAAACAAAGAACCTAAATGGAAACAAAGTCTACAATAATAAACAGAGATCTAAAAGAAAAGAAAGACCTTAATTAAAAACAGACTTTAAATGTAAAAAGACCCTATATGTAAACAAAGACCTAAATGTAAACAAAGACTATAAATGTATACAAAGATCTAAATGTAAAAAAAGGCTATAAATGTAATCAAAGAACCTAATTAAACAAAGAACCTAATGAAAAAAGAATATAAATGTAAATAAAGACTACAAATGTAAACAAAGATCTAAAATTAAACAATCACCCTAAATATAAAAAATCACTAAATGTAAACAAAGACATAAAATTAAACATATTCCATATGTAAACAAAAACCCTGAATGTAAACATAGACGTGAATGTAAACAAAGACCCTAAATGTAAACAAAGACGTGAATGTAAACAATCACATAAGTGTTAACAAAGTCTATAAATGTATACAGAGACCTAAATATATATAAAGGCTATAAATGTAAACAAAGTGCATAGATAAACATAGAACCTAATGAAAAAAGTTTATACTTGTAAACAAAGATCTAAAAGTTAACAATGACCCTAAATATAAAAATTCCTAAATGTAAACAAAGACCTAAATGTAAACAGGCCCCATATGTAAACGAAGACGTGAATGTAAACAAAGACTCTAAATGTAAACAAAAACGTGAATGTATCGAAGACCTAAATGTAAACAAAGGTTATAAATGTAAATAAAGACTACAAATATAAACAAAGATCTAAAAGTCAACAATAACCCTAAATGTATACACAGGCCTAAAATGTAAACAAAGACACTAAATGTAAACAAAGAACCTTAATGTAAACAAAGACGTGAATGTAAAGAGTGATATAAACGTAAACAAAGGCAATAAATGGAAACAAAGTACCTAAATGGAAACAGACTATAATAATAAACAGAGATCTAAAAGGAAAGAAAGACCTTAAAAAAAGATTTAAATGTAAACAGACCCCATATGTAAATAAAGACGTGAATGTAAACAAAGATTTTAAATGTAAGCAAAGACGTGAATGTAAACAAAGACCTAAATGTAAACAAAGACAATAAATGTATACAAAGATCTAAATGTAAACAAAGGCTATAAATGTATACAAATAACCTAATTAAACAAAGAACCTAATGAAAAAATATTATAGATGTAAACAAAGACTACAAATATAAACAAAATCTAAAAGTAAACAATGACCCTAAATTTAAAATCCCTTAATGTAAACAAAGACCTAATTGTAAACAGACCCCATATGTAAACGAAGACTTGAATGTAAACAAAGTCTCTAAATGTAAACAAAGACGTGAATGTATCGAAGACCTAAATGTAAACAAATGCTACAAATGTAAACAAACACTACAATTATAAACATAAATCTAAAATAAAAGAAAGGCCTTAAATAAAAACAGACTTTTAATGTAAACAGGCCCCATATGTAAACAAAGACGTGAATGTAAACAAAGACCCTAATTGTAAACAAATACGTGAATGTTAACAAAGACCTAAATGTAAACAGACCCCGTATGTAAAGCAAGACGTGAATGTAAACAAAGACTCTAAATGTAAACAAAGACGTGAATGTATCGAAGACCTAAATGTAAACAAAGCCTATAAATGTATACAAACACTACAAATATAAACAAAGATCTAAAAGTCAACAATGACCCTAAATATAAAAAATCCCTAAATGTGCACAGGCATGAAATATAAACAGAGACACTAAATGTAAACAGAGACACTAAATGTAAACAAAGAACCTAAATGTAAACAAAGGCTATAAATGTAAACAAAGAACCTAATTAAACAAAGAACCTAATGAAAAAATAATACAAATGTAAATAAAGATCTAAAATTAAACAATCATCCTAAATATAAAAAATCACTAAATGTAAACAAAGACATAAAAGTAAACAGATCCCATATGTAAACAGAAACCCTGAATGTAAACAAAGACGTGAATGTAAACAAAGACCCTAAATGTAAACAAAGACGTGAATGTAAACAATCACATAAGTGTTAACAAAGTCTATAAATGTATACAGAGACCTAAATATAAATAAAGGCTATAAATGTAAACAAAGAACATAGATAAACATAGAACCTAATGAAAAAATTTATACTTGTAAACAAAGATCTAAAAGTAAACAATGACCCTAAATTTAAAAATTCCTAAATGTAAACAAAGACCCTTAATGTAAACAAAGACGTGAATGTAAACAGTGATATAAATGTAAACAAAGGCAATAAATGGAAACAGATTATAATAATAAACAGAGATCTAAAAGGAAAGAAAGACCTTAAAAAAAGATTTAAATGTAAACAGACCCCATACGTAAAGAAAGACGTGAATGTGAACAAAGACTTTAAATGTAAGCAAAGACGTGAATGTAAACAAAGACCTAAATGTAAACAAAGACAATAAATGTATACAAAGATCTAAATGTAAACAAAGGATATAAATGTATACAAATAACCTAATTAAACAAAGAACCTAATGAAAAAATATTATAGATGTAAACAAAGAGAGCACAAGTCTATAAATGTATACAGAGACCTAAATATATATAAAGGCTATAAATGTAAACAAAGTGCATAGATAAACATAGAACCTAATGAAAAATGTTTATACTTGTAAACAAAGATCTAAAAGTTAACAATGACCCTAAATATAAAAATTCCTAAATGTAAACAAAGACCTAAATGTAAACAGGCCCCATATGTAAACGAAGACGTGAATGTAAACAAAGACTCTAAATGTAAACAAAAACGTGAATGTATCGAAGACCTAAATGTAAACAAAGGTTATAAATGTAAATAAAGACTACAAATATAAACAAAGATCTAAAAGTCAACAATAACCCTAAATGTATACACAGGCATAAAATGTAAACAAAGACACTAAATGTAAACAAAGAACCTTAATGTAAACAAAGACGTGAATGTAAAGAGTGATATAAACGTAAACAAAGGCAATAAATGGAAACAAAGTACCTAAATGGAAACAGACTATAATAATAAACAGAGATCTAAAAGGAAAGAAAGACCTTAAAAAAAGATTTAAATGTAAACAGACCCCATATGTAAATAAAGACGTGAATGTAAACAAAGATTTTAAATGTAAGCAAAGACGTGAATGTAAACAAAGACCTAAATGTAAACAAAGACAATAAATGTATACAAAGATCTAAATGTAAACAAAGGCTATAAATGTATACAAATAACCTAATTAAACAAAGAACCTAATGAAAAAATATTATAGATGTAAACAAAGACTACAAATATAAACAAAATCTAAAAGTAAACAATGACCCTAAATTTAAAATCCCTTAATGTAAACAAAGACCTAATTGTAAACAGACCCCATATGTAAACGAAGACTTGAATGTAAACAAAGTCTCTAAATGTAAACAAAGACGTGAATGTATCGAAGACCTAAATGTAAACAAATGCTACAAATGTAAACAAACACTACAATTATAAACATAAATCTAAAATAAAAGAAAGGCCTTAAATAAAAACAGACTTTTAATGTAAACAGGCCCCATATGTAAACAAAGACGTGAATGTAAACAAAGACCCTAATTGTAAACAAATACGTGAATGTTAACAAAGACCTAAATGGAAACAGACCCCGTATGTAAAGCAAGACGTGAATGTAAACAAAGACTCTAAATGTAAACAAAGACGTGAATGTATCGAAGACCTAAATGTAAACAAAGCCTATAAATGTAAACAAACACTACAAATATAAACAAAGATCTAAAAGTCAACAATGACCCTAAATATAAAAAATCCCTAAATGTGCACAGGCATGAAATATAAACAGAGACACTAAATGTAAACAGAGACACTAAATGTAAACAAAGAACCTAAATGTAAACAAAGGCTATAAATGTAAACAAAGAACCTAATTAAACAAAGAACCTAATGAAAAAATAATACAAATGTAAATAAAGATCTAAAATTAAACAATCATCCTAAATATAAAAAATCACTAAATGTAAACAAAGACATAAAAGTAAACAGATCCCATATGTAAACAGAAACCCTGAATTTAAACAAAGACGTGAATGTAAACAAAGACCCTAAATGTAAACAAAGACGTAAATGTAAACAATCACATAAGTGTTAACAAAGTCTATAAATGTATACAGAGACCTAAATATAAATAAAGGCTATAAATGTAAACAAAGAACATAGATAAACATAGAACCTAATGAAAAAAGTTTATACTTGTAAACAAAGATCTAAAAGTAAACAATGACCCTAAATTTAAAAATTACTAAATGTAAACAAAGACCTAAATGTAAACAGGCCCCATATGTAAACGAAGACTTGAATGTAAACAAAGTCTCTAAATGTAAACAAAGACGTGAATGTATCGAAGACCTAAATGTAAACAAATGCTACAAATGTAAACAAAGACTACAATTACAAACATAAATCTAAAATAAAAGAAAGGCCTTAAATAAAAACAGACTTTTAATGTAAACAGGCCCCATATGTAAACAAAGACGTGAATGTAAACAAAGACCCTAATTGTAAACAAATACGTGAATGTTAACAAAGACCTAAATGTAAACAGACCCCGTATGTAAAGCAAGACGTGAATGTAAACAAAGACTCTAAATGTAAACAAAGACGTGAATGTATCGAAGACCTAAATGTAAACAAAGGCTATAAATGTAAACAAACACTACAAATATAAACAAAGATCTAAAAGTCAACAACGACCCTAAATATAAAAAATCCCTAAATGTGCACAGGCATGAAATATAAACAAAGACACTAAATGTAAACAGAGACACTAAATGTAAACAAAGAACCTAAATGTAAACAAAGACTATAAATGTAAACAAAGAACCTAACTAAACAAAGAACCTAATGAAAAAAGAATACAAATGTAAATAAAGACTACAAATGTAAACAAAGATCTAAAATTAAACAATCATCCTAAATATAAAAAATCACTAAATGTAAACAAAGACATAAAAGTAAACAGATCCCATATGTAAACAGAAACCCTGAATGTAAACAAAGACCCTAAATGTAAACAAAGACGTGAATGTAAACAATCACATAAGTGTTAACAAAGTCTATAAATGTATACAGAGACCTAAATATAAATAAAGGCTATAAATGTAAACAAAGAACATAGATAAACATAGAACCTAATGAAAAAAGTTTATACTTGTAAACAAAGATCTAAAAGTAAACAATGACCCTAAATTTAAAAATTCCTAAATGTAAACAAAGACCTAAATGTAAACAGGCCCCATATGTAAACAAAGACTCTAAATGTAAACAAAAACGTGAATTTATCGAAGACGTAAATGTAAACAAAGGTTATAAATGTAAATAAAGACTACAAATATAAACAAAGATCTAAAAGTCAACAATAACCCTAAATGTATACGCAGGCATAAAATGTAAACAAAGACACTAAATGTAAACAAAGAACCTTAATGTAAACAAAGACGTGAATGTAAACAGTGATATAAACGTAAACAAAGGCAATAAATGGAAACAAAGTACCTAAATGGAAACAGACTATAATAATAAACAGAGATCTAAAAGGAAAGAAAGACCTTAAAAAAAAGATTTAAATGTAAACAGACCCCATATGTAAATAAAGACGTGAATGTAAACAAAGATTTTAAATGTAAGCAAAGACGTGAATGTAAACAAAGACCTAAATGTAAACAAAGACAATAAATGTATACAAAGATCTAAATGTAAACAAAGGCTATAAATGTATACAAATAACCTAATTAAACAAAGAACCTAATGAAAAAATATTATAGATGTAAACAAAGACTACAAATATAAACAAAATCTAAAAGTAAACAATGACCCTAAATTTAAAATCCCTAAATGTAAACAAAGACCTAATTGTAAACAGACCCCATATGTAAACGAAGACTTGAATGTGAACAAAGTCTCTAAATGTAAACAAAGACGTGAATGTATCGAAGACCTAAATGTAAACAAATGCTACAAATGTAAACAAAGACTACAATTATAAACATAAATCTAAAATAAAAGAAAGGCCTTAAATAAAAACAGACTTTTTATGTAAACAGACCCCATATGTAAACAAAGACGTGAATGTAAACAAAGACCCTAATTGCAAACAAATACGTGAATGTTAACAAAGACCTAAATGTAAACAGACCCCGTATGTAAAGCAACACGTGAATGTAAACAAAGACTCTAAATGTAAACAAAGACGTGAATGTATCGAAGACCTAAATGTAAACAAAGCCTATAAATGTAAACAAACACTACAAATATAAACAAAGATCTAAAAGTCAACAATGACTCTAAATATAAAAAATCCCTAAATGTGCACAGGCATGAAATATAAACAGAGACACTAAATGTAAACAGAGACACTAAATGTAAACAAAGAACCTAAATGTAAACAAAGGCTGTAAATGTAAACAAAGACGTGAATGTATCGAAGACCGAAATGTAAACAAATGCTATAAATGTAAACAAAGACTACAATTATAAACATAAATCTAAAATAAAAGAAAGGACTTAAATAAATACAGACTTTTAATGTAAACAGGCTCCATATGTAAACAAAGACGTGAATGTAAACAAAGACCCTAATTGTAAACAAATACGTGAATGTTAACAAAGACCTAAATGTAAACAGACCACATATGTAAAGCAAGACGTGAATGTAAACAAAGACTCTAAATGTATACAAAGACGTGAATGTATCGAAGACCTAAATGTAAACAAAGGCTATAAATGTAAACAAACACTACAAATATAAACAAAGATCTAAAAGTCAACAATGACCCTAAATATAAAAAATCCCTAAATGTGCACAGGCATGAAATATAAACAGAGACACTAAATGTAAACAGAGACACTAAATGTAAACAAAGACCCTAAATGTAAACAAAGACATAAATGTAGACAAAGACCTAAATGTAAACAAAGACTATACATGGAAACAAAGAACCTAAATGGAAACAAAGTCTACAATAATAAACAGAGATCTAAAAGAAAAGAAAGACCTTAATTAAAAACAGACTTTAAATGTAAAAAGACCCTATATGTAAACAAAGACCTAAATGTAAACA
Organism: Salticus scenicus; assembly: GCA_963930645.1. NCBI lineage: Eukaryota > Metazoa > Arthropoda > Arachnida > Araneae > Salticidae > Salticus > Salticus scenicus. The sequence continues at coordinate 327,880 of CAWVNO010002094.1, read as the reverse complement.
AAGACTATAAATGTATACAAAGATCTAAATGTAAAAAAAGGCTATAAATGTAATCAAAGAACCTAATTAAACAAAGAACCTAATGAAAAAAGAATATAAATGTAAATAAAGACTACAAATGTAAACAAAGATCTAAAATTAAACAATCACCCTAAATATAAAAAATCACTAAATGTAAACAAAGACATAAAATTAAACATATTCCATATGTAAACAAAAACCCTGAATGTAAACATAGACGTGAATGTAAACAAAGACCCTAAATGTAAACAAAGACGTGAATGTAAACAATCACATAAGTGTTAACAAAGTCTATAAATGTATACAGAGACCTAAATATATATAAAGGCTATAAATGTAAACAAAGTGCATAGATAAACATAGAACCTAATGAAAAAAGTTTATACTTTTAAACAAAGATCTAAAAGTTAACAATGACCCTAAATATAAAAATTCCTAAATGTAAACAAAGACCTAAATGTAAACAGGCCCCATATGTAAACGAAGACGTGAATGTAAACAAAGACTCTAAATGTAAACAAAGACGTGAATGTATCGAAGACCTAAATGTAAACAAAGGTTATAAATGTAAATAAAGACTACAAATATAAACAAAGATCTAAAAGTCAACAATGACCCTAAATGTATACACAGGCATAAAATGTAAACAAAGAAACTAAATGTAAACAAACACCCTTAATGTAAACAAAGACGTAAATGTAAGCAGTGATATAAATGTAAACAAAGGCAATAAATGGAAACAAGACTATAATAATAAACAGAGATCTAAAAGGAAAGAAAGACCTTAAAAAAAGATTTAAATGTAAACAGACGCCATATGTAAATAAAGTCGTGAATATAAACAAAGACTTTAAATGTAAGCAAAGACGTGAATGTAAACAAAGACCTAAATGTAAACAAAGACAATAAATGTATACAAAGGTCTAAATGTAAACAAAGGCTATAAATGTATACAAATAACCTAATTAAACAAAGAAGCTAATGAAAAAATATTATAGATGTAAACAAAGACTACAAATATAAACAAAATCTAAAAGTAAACAATGACCCTAAATTTAAAATCCCTAAAAGTAAACAAAGACCTAATTGTAAACGGACCCCATATGTAAATGAAGACGTGAATGTAAACAAAGGCTCTAAATGTAAACAAAGACGTGAATCTATCGAAGACCTAAATGTAAACAAAGGCTATAAATGTAAACAAACACTATAAATATAAACAAAGATCTAGAAGTCAACAATGACCCTAAATATAAAAAATCCCTAAATGTGCACAGGCATGAAATATAAACAGAGACACTAAATGTAAACAGAGACACTAAATGTAAACAAAGACCCTAAATGTAAACAAAGACATAAATGTAGACAAAGACCTAAATGTAAACAAAGACTATACATGGAAACAAAGAACCTAAATGGAAACAAAGTCTACAATAATAAATTGAGATCTAAAAGGAAAGAAAGACCTTAATTAAAAACAGACTTTAAATGTAAAAAGACCCCATATGTAAATAAAGACCTAAATGTAAACAAAGACTATAAATGTATACAAAGATCTAAATGTAAACAAAAGCTATAAATGTAAACAAAGAACCTAATTAAACAAAGAACCTAATGAAAAAAGAATATAAATGTAAACAAAGATCTAAAATTAAACAATCACCCTAAATATAAAAAATCACTAAATGTAGACGTGAATGTAAACAATGACTGTAAATGTAAACAAAGACGTGAATGTATCGAAGACCTAAATGTAAACAAAGGCTATAAATGTAAACAAACACTACAAATATAAACAAAAATCTAAGAGTCAACAATGACCCTAAATATAAAAAATCCCTAAATGTGCACAGCCATGAAATATAAACAGAGACACTAAACGTAAACAAAGACATAAATGTAGACAAAGACCTAAATGTAAACAAAGACTATACATAGAAACAAAGAACCTAAATGGAAACAAAGTCTACTATAATAAACAGAGATCTAAAAGGAAAGAAGGACATTAATTAAAAACAGACTTTAAATGTAAAAAGACCCCATATGTAAACAAAGACCTAAATGTAAACAAAGACTACAAATGTATACAAAAATCTAAATGTAAACAAAGGCTATAAATGTAAACAAAGAACCTAATTAAACAAAGAACCTAATAAAAAAAGAATACAAATGTAAATAAAGACTACAAATCTAAACAAAGATCTAAAATTAAACAATCATCCTAAATATAAAAAATCACTAAATGTAAACAAAGACATAAAAGTAAACAGATCCCATATGTAAACAGAAACCCTGAATGTAAACAAAGACGTGAATGTAAACAATCACATAAGTGTTAACAAAGTCTATAAATGTATACAGAGACCTAAATATATATAAAGGCTATAAATGTAAACAAAGTGCATAGATAAACATAGAACATAATGAAAAAAGTTTATACTTTTAAACAAAGATCTAAAAGTTAACAATGACCCTAAATATAAAAATTCCTAAATGTAAACAAAGACCTAAATGTAAACAGGCCCCATATGTAAACGAAGACGTGAATGTAAACAAAGACTCTAAATGTAAACAAAGACGTGAATGTATCAAAGACCTAAATGTAAACAAAGGTTATAAATGTAAATAAAGACTACAAATATAAACAAAGATCTAAAAGTCAACAATGACCCTAAATGTATACACAGGCATAAAATGTAAACAAAGAAACTAAATGTAAACAAACACCCTTAATGTAAACAAAGACGTGAATGTAAACAGTGATATAAATGTAAACAAATGCAATAAATGGAAACAAGACTATAATAATAAACAGAGATCTAAAAGGAAAGAAAGACCTTAAAAAAAAGATTTAAATGTAAACAGACCCCATATGTAAATAAAGACGTGAATATAAACAAAGACTTTAAATGTAAGCAAAGACGTGAATGTAAACAAAGACCTAAATGTAAACAAAGACAATAAATGTATACAAAGGTCTAAATGTAAACAAAGGCTATAAATGTATACAAATAACCTAATTAAACAAAGAAGCTAATGAAAAAATATTATAGATGTAAACAAAGACTACAAATATAAACAAAATCTAAAAGTAAACAATGACCCTAAATTTAAAATCCCTAAAAGTAAACAAAGACCTAATTGTAAACGGACCCCATATGTAAATGAAGACGTGAATGTAAACAAAGGCTCTAAATGTAAACAAAGACGTGAATCTATCGAAGACCTAAATGTAAACAAAGGCTATAAATGTAAACAAACACTATAAATATAAACAAAGATCTAGAAGTCAACAATGACCCTAAATATAAAAAATCCCTAAATGTGCACAGGCATGAAATATAAACAGAGACACTAAATGTAAACAGAGACACTAAATGTAAACAAAGACCGTAAATGTAAACAAAGACATAAATGTAGACAAAGACCTAAATGTAAACAAAGACTATACATGGAAACAAAGAACCTAAATGGAAACAAAGTCTACAATAATAAACAGAGATCTAAAAGAAAAGAAAGACCTTAATTAAAAACAGACTTTAAATGTAAAAAGACCCTATATGTAAACAAAGACCTAAATGTAAACAAAGACTATAAATGTATACAAAGATCTAAATGTAAAAAAAGGCTATAAATGTAATCAAAGAACCTAATTAAACAAAGAACCTAATGAAAAAAGAATATAAATGTAAATAAAGACTACAAATGTAAACAAAGATCTAAAATTAAACAATCACCCTAAGTATAAAAAATCACTAAATGTAAACAAAGACATAAAATTAAACATATTCCATATGTAAACAAAAACCCTGAATGTAAACATAGACGTGAATGTAAACAAAGACCCTAAATGTAAACAAAGACGTGAATGTAAACAATCACATAAGTGTTAACAAAGTCTATAAATGTATACAGAGACCTAAATATATATAAAGGCTATAAATGTAAACAAAGTGCATAGATAAACATAGAACCTAATGAAAAAAGTTTATACTTGTAAACAAAGATCTAAAAGTTAACAATGACCCTAAATATAAAAATTCCTAAATGTAAACAAAGACCTAAATGTAAACAGGCCCCATATGTAAACGAAGACGTGAATGTAAACAAAGACTCTAAATGTAAACAAAAACGTGAATGTATCGAAGACCTAAATGTAAACAAAGGTTATAAATGTAAATAAAGACTACAAATATAAACAAAGATCTAAAAGTCAACAATAACCCTAAATGTATACACAGGCCTAAAATGTAAACAAAGACACTAAATGTAAACAAAGAACCTTAATGTAAACAAAGACGTGAATGTAAAGAGTGATATAAACGTAAACAAAGGCAATAAATGGAAACAAAGTACCTAAATGGAAACAGACTATAATAATAAACAGAGATCTAAAAGGAAAGAAAGACCTTAAAAAAAGATTTAAATGTAAACAGACCCCATATGTAAATAAAGACGTGAATGTAAACAAAGATTTTAAATGTAAGCAAAGACGTGAATGTAAACAAAGACCTAAATGTAAACAAAGACAATAAATGTATACAAAGATCTAAATGTAAACAAAGGCTATAAATGTATACAAATAACCTAATTAAACAAAGAACCTAATGAAAAAATATTATAGATGTAAACAAAGACTACAAATATAAACAAAATCTAAAAGTAAACAATGACCCTAAATTTAAAATCCCTTAATGTAAACAAAGACCTAATTGTAAACAGACCCCATATGTAAACGAAGACTTGAATGTAAACAAAGTCTCTAAATGTAAACAAAGACGTGAATGTATCGAAGACCTAAATGTAAACAAATGCTACAAATGTAAACAAACACTACAATTATAAACATAAATCTAAAATAAAAGAAAGGCCTTAAATAAAAACAGACTTTTAATGTAAACAGGCCCCATATGTAAACAAAGACGTGAATGTAAACAAAGACCCTAATTGTAAACAAATACGTGAATGTTAACAAAGACCTAAATGTAAACAGACCCCGTATGTAAAGCAAGACGTGAATGTAAACAAAGACTCTAAATGTAAACAAAGACGTGAATGTATCGAAGACCTAAATGTAAACAAAGCCTATAAATGTATACAAACACTACAAATATAAACAAAGATCTAAAAGTCAACAATGACCCTAAATATAAAAAATCCCTAAATGTGCACAGGCATGAAATATAAACAGAGACACTAAATGTAAACAGAGACACTAAATGTAAACAAAGAACCTAAATGTAAACAAAGGCTATAAATGTAAACAAAGAACCTAATTAAACAAAGAACCTAATGAAAAAATAATACAAATGTAAATAAAGATCTAAAATTAAACAATCATCCTAAATATAAAAAATCACTAAATGTAAACAAAGACATAAAAGTAAACAGATCCCATATGTAAACAGAAACCCTGAATGTAAACAAAGACGTGAATGTAAACAAAGACCCTAAATGTAAACAAAGACGTGAATGTAAACAATCACATAAGTGTTAACAAAGTCTATAAATGTATACAGAGACCTAAATATAAATAAAGGCTATAAATGTAAACAAAGAACATAGAAAAACATAGAACCTAATGAAAAAATTTATACTTGTAAACAAAGATCTAAAAGTAAACAATGACCCTAAATTTAAAAATTCCTAAATGTAAACAAAGACCCTTAATGTAAACAAAGACGTGAATGTAAACAGTGATATAAATGTAAACAAAGGCAATAAATGGAAACAGATTATAATAATAAACAGAGATCTAAAAGGAAAGAAAGACCTTAAAAAAGATTTAAATGTAAACAGACCCCATACGTAAAGAAAGACGTGAATGTGAACAAAGACTTTAAATGTAAGCAAAGACGTGAATGTAAACAAAGACCTAAATGTAAACAAAGACAATAAATGTATACAAAGATCTAAATGTAAACAAAGGATATAAATGTATACAAATAACCTAATTAAACAAAGAACCTAATGAAAAAATATTATAGATGTAAACAAAGAGAGCACAAGTCTATAAATGTATACAGAGACCTAAATATATATAAAGGCTATAAATGTAAACAAAGTGCATAGATAAACATAGAACCTAATGAAAAATGTTTATACTTGTAAACAAAGATCTAAAAGTTAACAATGACCCTAAATATAAAAATTCCTAAATGTAAACAAAGACCTAAATGTAAACAGGCCCCATATGTAAACGAAGACGTGAATGTAAACAAAGACTCTAAATGTAAACAAAAACGTGAATGTATCGAAGACCTAAATGTAAACAAAGGTTATAAATGTAAATAAAGACTACAAATATAAACAAAGATCTAAAAGTCAACAATAACCCTAAATGTATACACAGGCATAAAATGTAAACAAAGACACTAAATGTAAACAAAGAACCTTAATGTAAACAAAGACGTGAATGTAAAGAGTGATATAAACGTAAACAAAGGCAATAAATGGAAACAAAGTACCTAAATGGAAACAGACTATAATAATAAACAGAGATCTAAAAGGAAAGAAAGACCTTAAAAAAAGATTTAAATTTAAACAGACCCCATATGTAAATAAAGACGTGAATGTAAACAAAGATTTTAAATGTAAGCAAAGACGTGAATGTAAACAAAGACCTAAATGTAAACAAAGACAATAAATGTATACAAAGATCTAAATGTAAACAAAGGCTATAAATGTATACAAATAACCTAATTAAACAAAGAACCTAATGAAAAAATATTATAGATGTAAACAAAGACTACAAATATAAACAAAATCTAAAAGTAAACAATGACCCTAAATTTAAAATCCCTTAATGTAAACAAAGACCTAATTGTAAACAGACCCCATATGTAAACGAAGACTTGAATGTAAACAAAGTCTCTAAATGTAAACAAAGACGTGAATGTATCGAAGACCTAAATGTAAACAAATGCTACAAATGTAAACAAACACTACAATTATAAACATAAATCTAAAATAAAAGAAAGGCCTTAAATAAAAACAGACTTTTAATGTAAACAGGCCCCATATGTAAACAAAGACGTGAATGTAAACAAAGACCCTAATTGTAAACAAATACGTGAATGTTAACAAAGACCTAAATGGAAACAGACCCCGTATGTAAAGCAAGACGTGAATGTAAACAAAGACTCTAAATGTAAACAAAGACGTGAATGTATCGAAGACCTAAATGTAAACAAAGCCTATAAATGTAAACAAACACTACAAATATAAACAAAGATCTAAAAGTCAACAATGACCCTAAATATAAAAAATCCCTAAATGTGCACAGGCATGAAATATAAACAGAGACACTAAATGTAAACAGAGACACTAAATGTAAACAAAGAACCTAAATGTAAACAAAGGGTATAAATGTAAACAAAGAACCTAATTAAACAAAGAACCTAATGAAAAAATAATACAAATGTAAATAAAGATCTAAAATTAAACAATCATCCTAAATATAAAAAATCACTAAATGTAAACAAAGACATAAAAGTAAACAGATCCCATATGTAAACAGAAACCCTGAATGTAAACAAAGACGTGAATGTAAACAAAGACCCTAAATGTAAACAAAGACGTAAATGTAAACAATCACATAAGTGTTAACAAAGTCTATAAATGTATACAGAGACCTAAATATAAATAAAGGCTATAAATGTAAACAAAGAACATAGATAAACATAGAACCTAATGAAAAAAGTTTATACTTGTAAACAAAGATCTAAAAGTAAACAATGACCCTAAATTTAAAAATTACTAAATGTAAACAAAGACCTAAATGTAAACAGGCCCCATATGTAAACGAAGACTTGAATGTAAACAAAGTCTCTAAATGTAAACAAAGACGTGAATGTATCGAAGACCTAAATGTAAACAAATGCTACAAATGTAAACAAAGACTACAATTACAAACATAAATCTAAAATAAAAGAAAGGCCTTAAATAAAAACAGACTTTTAATGTAAACAGGCCCCATATGTAAACAAAGACGTGAATGTAAACAAAGACCCTAATTGTAAACAAATACGTGAATGTTAACAAAGACCTAAATGTAAACAGACCCCGTATGTAAAGCAAGACGTGAATGTAAACAAAGACTCTAAATGTAAACAAAGACGTGAATGTATCGAAGACCTAAATGTAAACAAAGGCTATAAATGTAAACAAACACTACAAATATAAACAAAGATCTAAAAGTCAACAACGACCCTAAATATAAAAAATCCCTAAATGTGCACAGGCATGAAATATAAACAAAGACACTAAATGTAAACAGAGACACTAAATGTAAACAAAGAACCTAAATGTAAACAAAGACTATAAATGTAAACAAAGAACCTAACTAAACAAAGAACCTAATGAAAAAAGAATACAAATGTAAATAAAGACTACAAATGTAAACAAAGATCTAAAATTAAACAATCATCCTAAATATAAAAAATCACTAAATGTAAACAAAGACATAAAAGTAAACAGATCCCATATGTAAACAGAAACCCTGAATGTAAACAAAGACCCTAAATGTAAACAAAGACGTGAATGTAAACAATCACATAAGTGTTAACAAAGTCTATAAATGTATACAGAGACCTAAATATAAATAAAGGCTATAAATGTAAACAAAGAACATAGATAAACATAGAACCTAATGAAAAAAGTTTATACTTGTAAACAAAGATCTAAAAGTAAACAATGACCCTAAATTTAAAAATTCCTAAATGTAAACAAAGACCTAAATGTAAACAGGCCCCATATGTAAACAAAGACTCTAAATGTAAACAAAAACGTGAATTTATCGAAGACGTAAATGTAAACAAAGGTTATAAATGTAAATAAAGACTACAAATATAAACAAAGATCTAAAAGTCAACAATAACCCTAAATGTATACGCAGGCATAAAATGTAAACAAAGACACTAAATGTAAACAAAGAACCTTAATGTAAACAAAGACGTGAATGTAAACAGTGATATAAACGTAAACAAAGGCAATAAATGGAAACAAAGTACCTAAATGGAAACAGACTATAATAATAAACAGAGATCTAAAAGGAAAGAAAGACCTTAAAAAAAAGATTTAAATGTAAACAGACCCCATATGTAAATAAAGACGTGAATGTAAACAAAGATTTTAAATGTAAGCAAAGACGTGAATGTAAACAAAGACCTAAATGTAAACAAAGACAATAAATGTATACAAAGATCTAAATGTAAACAAAGGCTATAAATGTATACAAATAACCTAATTAAACAAAGAACCTAATGAAAAAATATTATAGATGTAAACAAAGACTACAAATATAAACAAAATCTAAAAGTAAACAATGACCCTAAATTTAAAATCCCTAAATGTAAACAAAGACCTAATTGTAAACAGACCCCATATGTAAACGAAGACTTGAATGTAAACAAAGTCTCTAAATGTAAACAAAGACGTGAATGTATCGAAGACCTAAATGTAAACAAATGCTACAAATGTAAACAAAGACTACAATTATAAACATAAATCTAAAATAAAAGAAAGGCCTTAAATAAAAACAGACTTTTTATGTAAACAGACCCCATATGTAAACAAAGACGTGAATGTAAACAAAGACCCTAATTGCAAACAAATACGTGAATGTTAACAAAGACCTAAATGTAAACAGACCCCGTATGTAAAGCAACACGTGAATGTAAACAAAGACTCTAAATGTAAACAAAGACGTGAATGTATCGAAGACCTAAATGTAAACAAAGCCTATAAATGTAAACAAACACTACAAATATAAACAAAGATCTAAAAGTCAACAATGACCCTAAATATAAAAAATCCCTAAATGTGCACAGGCATGAAATATAAACAGAGACACTAAATGTAAACAGAGACACTAAATGTAAACAAAGAACCTAAATGTAAACAAAGGCTGTAAATGTAAACAAAGACGTGAATGTATCGAAGACCGAAATGTAAACAAATGCTATAAATGTAAACAAAGACTACAATTATAAACATAAATCTAAAATAAAAGAAAGGCCTTAAATAAATACAGACTTTTAATGTAAACAGGCCCCATATGTAAACAAAGACGTGAATGTAAACAAAGACCCTAATTGTAAACAAATACGTGAATGTTAACAAAGACCTAAATGTAAACAGACCACGTATGTAAAGCAAGACGTGAATGTAAAGAAAGACTCTAAATGTAAACAAAGACGTGAATGTATCGAAGACCTAAATGTAAACAAAGCCTATAAATGTAAACAAACACTACAAATATAAACAAAGATCTAAAAGTCAACAATGACCCTAAATATAAAAAATCCCTATATGTGCACAGGCATGAAATATAAACAGAGACACTAAATGTAAACAGAGACACTAAATGTAAACAAAGAGCCTAAATGTAAACAAAGGCTATAAATGTAAACAATGAACCTAATTAAACAAAGAACCTAATGAAAAAAGAATACAAATGTAAATAAAGATCTAAAATTAAACAATCATCCTAAATATAAAAAATCACTAAATGTAAACAAAGACATAAAAGTAAACAGATCCCATATGTAAACAGAAACACTGAATGTAACCAAAGACGTGAATGTAAACAAAGACCCTAAATGTAAACAAAGACGTGAATGTAAACAATCACATAAGTGTTAACAAAGTCTATAAATGTATACAGAGACCTAAATATAAATAAAGGCTATAAATGTAAACAAAGAACATAGATAAACATAGAACCTAATGAAAAAAGTTCATACTTGTAAACAAAGATCTAAAAGTAAACAATGACCCTAAATTTAAAATTCCTAAATGTAAACAAAGACCTAAATGTAAACAGGCCCCATATGTAAACGAAGACCTGAATGTAAACAGACTCTAAATGTAAACAAAGACGTGAATGTAAACAGACTCTAAATGTAAACAAAGACGTGAATGTATCGAAGACCTAAACGTAAACAAAGCCTATAAATGTAAACAATCACTACAAATATAAACAAAGATCTAAAAGTCAACAATGACCCTAAATATAAAAAATCTCTAAATGTGCACAGGCATGAAATATAAACAGAGACACTAAATGTAAACAGAGACACTAAATGAAAACAAAGAACCTAAATGTAAACAAAGGCTATAAATGTAAACAAAGAACCTAATTAAACAAAGAACCTAATGAAAAAAGAATACAAATGTAAATAAAGACTACAAATGTAAACAAAGATCTAAAATTAAACAATCATCCTAAATATAAAAAATCACTAAATGTAAACAAAGACATAAAAGTAAACAGATCCCATATGTAAACAGAAACCATGAATGTAAACATTGACGTGAATGTAAACAAAGACCCTAAATGTAAACAAAGAATGTAAACAAAGTCTCTAAATGTAAACAAAGACGTGAATGTATCGAAGACCTAAATGTAAACAAATGCTACAAATGTAAACAAAGACTACAATTATAAACATAAATCTAAAATAAAAGAAAGGCCTTAAATAAAAACAGACTTTTAATGTAAACAGGCCCCATATGTAAACAAAGACGTGAATGTAAACAAAGACCCTAAATGTAAACAAAGACGTGAATGTAAACAATCACATAAGTGTTAACAAAGTCTATAAATGTATACAGAGACCTAAATATAAATAAAGGCTATAAATGTAAACAAAGAACATAGATAAACATAGAACCTAATGAAAAAAGTTTATACTTGTAAACAAAGATCTAAAAGTAAACAATGACCCTAAATTTAAAAATCCCTAAATGTAAACAAAGACCTAAATGTAAAAAGGCCCCATATGTAAACGAAGACGTGAATGTAAACAAAGACTCTAAATGTAAACAAAAACGTGAATGTATCGAAGACCTAAATGTAAACAAAGGTTATAAATGTAAATAAAGACTACAAATATAAACAAAGATCTAAAAGTCAACAATGACCCTAAATGTATACACAGGCATAAAATGTAAACAAAGACACTAAATGTAAACAAAGACCCTTAATGTAAACAATCACATATGTGTTAACAAAGTCTATAAATGTATACAGAGACCTAAATATAAATAAAGGCTATAAATGTAAACAAAGAACATAGATAAACATAGAACCTAATGAAAAAAGTTTATACTTGTAAACAAAGATCTAAAAGTAAACAATGACCCTAAATTTAAAAATTCCTAAATGTAAACAAAGACCAAAATGTAATCAGGCCCCATATGTTAACGAAGACGTGAATGTAAACAAAGATTCTAAATGTAAACAAAAACGTGAATTTATCGAAGACCTAAATGTAAACAAAGGTTATAAATGTAAATAAAGACTACAAATATAAACAAAGATCTAAAAGTCAACAATGACCCTAAATGTATACACAGGCATAAAGTGTAAACAAAGACACTAAATGTAAACAAAGACCCTTAATGTAAACAAAGACGTGAATGTAAACAGTGATATAAATGTAAACAAAGGGAATAAATGGAAACAAAGTACTTAAATGGAAACAGACTATAATAATAAACAGAGATCTAAAAGGAAAGAAAGACCTTAAAAAAAAGATTTAAATGTAAACAGACCCCATATGTAAATAAAGACGTGAATGTAAACAAAGACTTTAAATGTAAGCAAAGACGTGAATGTAAACAAAGACCAAAATGTAAACAAAGACAATAAATGTATACAAAGATCTAAATGTAAACAAAGGATATAAATGTATACAAATAACCTAATTAAACAAAGAACCTAATGAAAAAATATTATAGATGTAAACAAAGACTACAAATATAAACAAAATCTAAAAGTAAACAATGACCCTAAATTTAAAATCCCTAAATGTAAACAAAGGCCTAATTGTAAACAGACCCCATATGTAAACGAAGACTTGAATGTAAACAAAGTCTCTAAATGTAAACAAAGACGTGAATGTATCGAAGACCTAAATGTAAACAAATGCTACAAATGTAAACAAACACTACAATTATAAACATAAATCTAAAATAAAAGAAAGTCCTTAAATAAAAACACACTTTTAATGTAAACAGGCCCCATATGTAAACAAAGACGTGAATGTAAACAAAGACCCTAATTGTAAACAAATACGTGAATGTTAAGAAAGACCTAAATGTAAACAGACCCCGTATGTAAAGCAAGACGTGAATGTAAACAAAGACTCTAAACGTAAACAAAGACGTGAATGTATCGAAGACCTAAATGTAAACAAAGCCTATAAATGTAAACAAACACTACAAATATAAACAAAGATCTAAAAGTCAACAATGACCCTAAATATAAAAAAATCCCTAAATGTGCACAGGCATGAAATATAAACAGAGACACTAAATGTAAACAGAGACACTAAATGTAAACAAAGAACCTAAATGTAAACAAAGGCTATAAATGTAAACAAAGAACCTAATTAAACAAAGAACCTAATGAAAAAAGAATACAAATGTAAATAAAGATCTAAAATTAAACAATCATCCTAAATATAAAAAATCACTAAATGTAAACAAAGACATAAAAGTAAACAGATCCCATATGTAAACAGAAACCCTGAATGTAAACAAAGACGTGAATGTAAACAAAGACCCTAAATGTAAACAAAGACGTGAATGTAAACAATCACATAAGTGTTAACAAAGTCTATAAATGTATACAGAGACCTAAATATAAATAAAGGCTATAAACGTAAACAAAGAACATAGATAAACATAGAACCTAATGAAAAAAGTTTATACTTGTAAACAAAGATCTAAAAGTAAACAATGACCCTAAATTTAAAAATCCCTAAATGTAAACAAAGACCTAAATGTAAACAGGCCCCATATGTAAACGAAGACGTGAATGTAAACAAAGACTCTAAATGTAAACATAAACGTGAATTTATCGAAGACCTAAATGTAAACAAAGGTTATAAATGTAAATAAAGACTACAAATATAAACAAAGATCTAAAAGTCAACAATGACCCTAAATGTATACACAGGCATAAAATGTAAACAAAGACACTAAATGTAAACAAAGACCCTTAATGTAAACAAAGACGTGAATGTAAACAGTGATATAAATGTAAACAAAGTACCTAAATGGAAACAGACTATAATAATAAACAGAGATCTAAAAGGAAAGAAAGACCTTAAAAAAAAAGATTTAAATGTAAACAGACCCCATATGTAAATAAAGACGTGAATGTAAACAAAGACTTTAAATGTAAGCAAAGACGTGAATGTAAACAAAGAGCTAAATGTAAACATAGACAATAAATGTATACAAATAACGTAATTAAACAAAGAACCTAATGAAAAAAATTATAGATGTAAACAAAGACTACAAATATAAACAAAATCTAAAAGTAAATAATGACCCTAAATTTAAAATCCCTAAATGTAAACAAAGACCTAATTGTAAACAGACCCCATATGTACCCATATGTAGACCCCTTCAATGTAAAAAAAGTCTCTAAATGTAAACAAAGACGTGAATGTATCGAAGACCTAAATGTAAACAAATGCTACAAATGTAAACAAAGACTACAATTATAAACATAAATCTAAAATAAAAGAAAGGCCTTAAATAAAAACAGACTTTTAATGTAAACAGGCCCCATATGTAAACAAAGACGTGAATGTAAACAAAGACCCTAATTGTAAACAAATACGTGAATGTTAACAAAGACCTAAATGTAAACAGACCCCGTATGTAAAGCAAGACGTGAATGTAAACAAAGACTCTAAATGTAAACAAAGACGTGAATGTATCGAAGACCTAAATGTAAACAAAGCCTATAAATGTAAACAAACACTACAAATATAAACAAAGATCTAAAAGTCTACAATGACCCTAAATATAAAAAATCCCTAAATGTGCACAGGCATGAAATATAAACAGAGACACTAAATGTAAACAGAGACACTAAATGTAAACAAAGAACCTAAATGTAAACAAAGGCTATAAATGTAAACAAAGAACCTAATTAAACAAAGAACCTAATGAAAAAAGAATACAAATGTAAACAAAGATCTAAAATTAAATAATCATCCTAAATATAAAAAATCACTAAATGTAAACAAAGACATAAAAGTAAACAGATCCCATATGTAAACAGAAACCCTGAATGTAAACAAAGACGTGAATGTAAACAAAG
The DNA here is from genome assembly GCA_963930645.1 of Salticus scenicus. Taxonomy (NCBI): domain Eukaryota; kingdom Metazoa; phylum Arthropoda; class Arachnida; order Araneae; family Salticidae; genus Salticus; species Salticus scenicus. The sequence goes on along the minus strand of CAWVNO010002094.1, from coordinate 312,735 downwards.
ACCCTAAATGTAAACAAAGACGTGAATGTAAACAATCACATAAGTGTTAACAAAGTCTATAAATGTATACAGAGACCTAAATATAAATAAAGGCTATAAATGTAAACAAAGAACATAGATAAACATAGAACCTAATGAAAAAATTTATACTTGTAAACAAAGATCTAAAAGTAAACAATGACCCTAAATTTAAAAATTCCTAAATGTAAACAAAGACCCTTAATGTAAACAAAGACGTGAATGTAAACAGTGATATAAATGTAAACAAAGGCAATAAATGGAAACAGATTATAATAATAAACAGAGATCTAAAAGGAAAGAAAGACCTTAAAAAAAAGATTTAAATGTATACAGACCCCATACGTAAATAAAGACGTGAATGTGAACAAAGACTTTAAATGTAAGCAAAGACGTGAATGTAAACAAAGACCTAAATGTAAACAAAGACAATAAATGTATACAAAGATCTAAATGTAAACAAAGGCTATAAATGTATACAAATAACCTAATTAAACAAAGAACCTAATGAAAAAATGTTATAGATGTAAACAAAGACTACAAATATAAACAAAATCTAAAAGCAAACAATGACCCTAAATTTAAAATCCCTAAATGTAAACAAAGACCTAATTGTAAACAGACCCCATATGTAAACGAAGACTTGAATGTAAACAAAGTCTCTAAATGTAAACAAAGACGTGAATGTATCGAAGACCTAAATGTAAACAAATGCTACAAATGTAAACAAAGACTACAATTATAAACATAAATCTAAAATAAAAGAAAGGCCTTAAATAAAAACAGACTTTTAATGTAAACAGGCCCCATATGTAAACAAAGACGTGAATGTAAACAAAGACCCTAAATGTAAACAAAGACGTGAATGTAAACAATCACATAAGTGTTAACAAAGTCTATAAATGTATACAGAGACCTAAATATAAATAAAGGCTATAAATGTAAACAAAGAACATAGATAAACATAGAACCTAATGAAAAAAGTTTATACTTGTAAACAAAGATCTAAAAGTAAACAATGACCCTAAATTTAAAAATCCCTAAATGTAAACAAAGACCTAAATGTAAAAAGGCCCCATATGTAAACGAAGACGTGAATGTAAACAAAGACTCTAAATGTAAACAAAAACGTGAATGTATCGAAGACCTAAATGTAAACAAAGGTTATAAATGTAAATAAAGACTACAAATATAAACAAAGATCTAAAAGTCAACAATGACCCTAAATGTATACACAGGCATAAAATGTAAACAAAGACACTAAATGTAAACAAAGACCCTGAATGTAAACAAAGACGTGAATGTAAACAGTGATATAAATGTAAACAAAGGCAATAAATGGAAACAAAGTACCTAAATGGAAACAGACTATAATAATAAACAGAGATCTAAAAGGAAAGAAAGACCTTAAAAAAAAGATTTAAATGTAAACAGACCCCATATGTAAATAAAGACGTGAATGTAAACAAAGACTTTAAATGTAAGCAAAGACGTGAATGTAAACAAAGACCTAAATGTAAACAAAGACAATAAATGTATACAAAGATCTAAATGTAAACAAAGGCTATAAATGTATACAAATAACATAATTAAACAAAGAACCTAATGAAAAAATATTATAGATGTAAACAAAGACTACAAATATAAACAAAATCTAAAAGTAAACAATGACCCTAAATTTAAAATCCCTAAATGTAAAGAAAGACCTAATTGTATACAGACCCCATATGTAAACGAAGACTTGAATGTAAACAAAGTCTCTAAATGCAAAGACGTGAATGTATCGAAGACCTAAATGTAAACAAATGCTACAAATGTAAATAAAGACTACAATTATAAACATAAATCTAAAATAAAAGAAAGGCCTTAAATAAAAACAGACTTTTAATGTAAACAGACCCCATATGTAAACAAAGACGTGAATGTAAACAAAGACCCTAAATGTAAACAAATACGTGAATGTTAACAAAGACCTAAATGTAAACAGATCCCTATGTAAAGCAAGACGTGAATGTAAACAAAGACTCTAAATGTAAACAAAGACGTGAATGTATCGAAGACCTAAATGTAAACAAAGGCTATAAATGTAAACAAACACTACAAATATAAACAAAGATCTAAAAGTCAACAATGACCCTAAATATAAAAAATCCCTAAATGTGCACAGGCATGAAATATAAACAGAGACACTAAATGTAAACAGAGACACTAAATGTAAACAAAGACCCTAAATGTAAACAAAGGCTATAAATGTGAACAAAGAACCTAATTAAACAAAGAACATAATGAAAAAAGAATACAAATGTAAATAAAGACTACAAATGTAAACAAAGATCTAAATTTAAACAATCACCCTAAATATAAAAAATCACTAAATGTAAACAAAGACATAAAATTAAACAGATTCCATATGTAAACAAAATCCCTGAATGTAAACATAGACGTGAATGTAAACAAAGACCCTAAATGTAAACAAAGACGTGAATGTAAACAATCACATAAGTGTTAACAAAGTCTATAAATGTATACAGAGACCTAAATATAAATAAAGGCTATAAATGTAAACAAAGAACATAGATAAACATAGAACCTAATGAAAAAAGTTTATACTTGTAAACAAAGATCTAAAAGTAAACAATGACCCTAAATTTAAAAATTTCTAAATGTGAACAAAGACCTAAATGTAAACAGGCCCCATATGTAAACGAAGACGTGAATGTTAACAAAGACTCTAAATGTAAACAAAAACGTGAATGTATCGAAGACCTAAATGCAAACAAAGGTTATAAATGTAAATAAAGACTACAAATATAAACAAAGAACTAAAAGTCAACAATGACCCTAAATGTATACACAGGCATAATATGACAACAAAGACAATAAATATAAACAAAGAGCCTTAATGTAAACAAAGACGTGAATGTAAACAGTGATATAAATGTAAACAAAGGCAATAAATGGAAACAAAGTACCTAATTGGAAACAAAGACTATAATAATAAACAGAGATTTAAAAGGAAAGAAAGACCTTAAAAAAAAAAGATTTAAATGTAAACAGACCCCATATGTAAATAAAGACGTGAATATAAACAAAGGCTCTAAATGTAAACAAAGACGTGAATGTATCGAAGACTTAAATGTAAACAAATGCTACATATGTAAACAAAGACTACAATTATAAAAATAAATCTAAAATAAAAGAAAGGCCATAAATAAAAACAGACTTTTAATGTAAACAGACCCCATATGTAAACAAAGACGTGAATGTAAACAAAGAACCTAAATGTAAACAAATACGTGAATGTTAACAAAGACCTAAATGTAAACAGACCCCGTATGTAAAGCAAGACGTGAATGTAAACAAAGACTCTAAATGTAAACAAAGACGTGAATTTATCGAAGACCTAAATGTAAACAAAGGCTATAAATGTAAACAAACACTACAAATATAAACAAAGATCTAAAAGTCAACAATGACCCTAAATATAAAAAATCCCTAAATGTGCACAGACATGAAATATAAACAGAGACACTAAATGTAAACAGAGACTCTAAATGTAAACAAAGACCCTAAATGTAAACAAAGACATAAATGTACACAAAGACCTAAATGTAAACAAAGACTATACACGGAAACAAAAAACCTAAATGGAAACAAAGTCTACAATAATAAACAGAGATCTAAAAGGAAGGAAATTCCTTAATAAAAAACAGACTTTAAATGTAAAAAGACCCCATATGTAAACAAAGGCCTAAATGTAAACAAAGACTATAAATGTATACAAAGATCTAAATGTAAACAAAGGCTATAAATGTAACAAAGAACACAGATAAACATAGAACCAAATGAAAAAAGTTTATACATGTAAACAAAGATCTAAAAGTAAACAATGACGCTAAATTTAAAAATTCCTAAATGTGCACAGGCATGAAATATAAACAGAGACACTAAATGTAAACAGAGACACTAAATGTAAACAAAGACCCTAAATGTAAACAAAGACACAAATGTAGACAAAGACCTAAATGTAAACAAAGACTATACATGGAAACAAAGAACCTAAATGGAAACAAAGTCTACAATAATAAACAGAGATTTAAAAGAAAAGAAAGACCTTAATTAAAAACAGACTTTAAATGTAAAAAGACCCTATATGTAAACAAAGACCTAAATGTAAACAAAGACTATAAATGTATACAAAGATCTAAATGTAAAAAAAGGCTATAAATGTAATCAAAGAACCTAATTAAACAAAGAACCTAATGAAAAAAGAATATAAATGTAAATAAAGATTACAAATGTAAACAAAGATCTAAAATTAAAGAATCACCCTAAATATAAAAAATCACTAAATGTAAACAAAGACATAAAATTAAACAGATTCCATATGTAAACAAAAACCCTGAATGTAAACATAGACGTGAATGTAAACAAAGACCCTAAATGTAAACAAAGACGTGAATGTAAACAATCACATAAGTGTTAATAAAGTTTATAAATGTATACAGAGACCTAAATATATATAAAGGCTATAAATGTAAACAAATTGCATAGATAAACATAGAACCTAATGAAAAAAGTTTATACTTGTAAACAAAGATTTAAAAGTTAACAATGACCCTAAATATAAAAATTCCTAAATGTAAACAAAGACCTAAATGTAAACAGGCCCCATATGTAAACGAAGACGTGAATGTAAACAAAGACTCTAAATGTAAACAAAGACGTGAATGTATCGAAGACCTAAATGTAAACAAAGGTTATAAATGTAAATAAAGACTACAAACATAAACAAAGACCTAAAAGTCAACAATGACCCTAAATGTATACACAGGCATAAAATGTAAACAAAGACAATAAATATAAACAAAGAGCCTTAATGTAAACAAAGACGTGAATGTAAACAGTGATATAAATGTAAACAAAGGCAATAAATGGAAACAAAGTACCTAAATGGAAACAAAGACTATAATAATAAACAGAGATCTAAAAGGAAAGAAAGACCTTAAAAAAAGATTTAAATGTAAACAGACCCCATATGTAAATAAAGACGTGAATGTAAACAAAGACTTTAAATGTAAGCAAAGACTTGAATGTAAAGAAAGACCTAAATGTAAACAAAGACAATAAATGTATATAAAGATCTAAATGTAAACAAAGGCTATAAATGTATACAAATAACCTAATTAAACATAGAACCTAATGAAAAAATATTATAGATGTAAACAAAGACTACAAATATAAATAAAATCTAAAAGTAAACAATGACCCTAAATTTAAAATCCCTAAATGTAAACAAAGACCTAATTGTAAACAGACCCCCATATGTAAACGAAGACGTAAATGTAAACAAAGGCTCTAAATGTAAACAAAGACGTGAATCTATCGAAGACCTAAATGTAAACAAAGGCTATAAATGTAAACAAACACTACAAATATAAACAAAGATCTAAAAGTCAACAAAGACCCTAAATATAAAAAATCCCTAAATGTGCACAGGCATGAAATATAAACAGAGACACTAAATGTAAACAGAGACACTAAATGTAAACAAAGACAATAAATGTATACAAAGATCTAAATGTAAACAAAGGCTATAAATGTGTACAAACAACTTAATTAAACAAAGAACCTAATGAAAAAATATTATAGATGTAAACAAAGACTACAAATATAAACAAAATCTAAAAGTAAACAATGACCCTAAATTTAAAATCCCTAAATGTAAACAAAGACCTAATTGTAAACAGACCCCTATGTAAACGAAGACTTGAATGTAAAGAAAGTCTCTAAATATAAACAAAGACGTGAACGTATCGAAGACCTAAATGTAAACAAATGCTACAAATGTAAACAAAGACTACAATTATAAACATAAATCTAAAATAAAAGAAAGGCCTTAAATAAAAACAGACTTTTAATGTAAACAGACCCCATATGTAAACAAAGACGTGAATGTAAACAAAGACCCTAAATGTAAACAAATACGTGAATGTTAACAAAGACCTAAATGTAAACAGATCCCTATGTAAAGCAAGACGTGAATGTAAACAAAGACTCTAAATGTAAACAAAGACGTGAATGTATCGAAGACCTAAATGTAAACAAAGGCTATAAATGTAAACAAACACTACAAATATAAACAAAGATCTAAAAGTCAACAATGACCCTAAATATAAAAAATCCCTAAATGTGCACAGGCATGAAATATAAACAAAGACACTAAATGTAAACAGAGACACTAAATGTAAACAAAGACCCTAAATGTAAACAAAGGCTATAAATGTAAACAAAGAACCTAATTAAACAAAGAACATAATGAAAAAAGAATACAAATGTAAATAAAGACTACAAATGTAAACAAAGATCTAAAATTAAACAATCACCCTAAATATAAAAAATCACTTAATGTAAACAAATACATAAAATTAAACAGATTCCATATGTAAACAAAAACCCTGAATGTAAACATAGACGTGAATGTAAACAAAGACCCTAAATGTAAACAAAGACGTGAATGTAAACAATCACATAAGTGTTAACAAAGTCTATAAATGTATACAGAGACCTAAATATAAATAAAGGCTATAAATGTAAACAAAGAACATAGATAAACATAGAACCTAATGAAAAAAATTTATACTTGTAAACAAAGATCTAAAAGGAAACAATGACCCTAAATTTAAAAATTTCTAAATGTGAACAAAGACCTAAATGTAAACAGGCCCCATATGTAAACGAAGACGTGAATGTTAACAAAGACTCTAAATGTAAACAAAAACGTGAATGTATCGAAGACCTAAATGCAAACAAAGGTTATAAATGTAAATAAAGACTACAAATATAAACAAAGAACTAAAAGTCAACAATGACCCTAAATGTATACACAGGCATAATATGTAAACAAAGACAATAAATATAAACAAAGAGCCTTAATGTAAACAAAGACGTGAATGTAAACAGTGATATAAATGTAAACAAAGGCAATAAATGGAAACAAAGTACCTAAATGGAAACAAAGACTATAATAATAAACAGAGATCTAAAAGGAAAGAAAGACCTTAAAAAAAAGATTTAAATGTAAACAGACCCCATATGTAAATAAAGACGTGAATGTAAACAAAGACTTTAAATGTAAGCAAAGACTTGAATGTAAACAAAGACCTAAATGTAAACAAAGACAATAAATGTATATAAAGATCTAAATGTAAACAAAGGCTATAAATGTATACAAATAACCTAATTAAACATAGAACCTAATGAAAAAATATTATAGATGTAAACAAAGACTACAAATATAAATAAAATCTAAAAGTAAACAATGACCCTAAATTTAAAATCCCTAAATGTAAACAAAGACCTAATTGTAAACAGACCCCTATGTAAACGAAGACTTGAATGTAAAGAAAGTCTCTAAATGTAAACAAAGACGTGAATGTATCGAAGACCTAAATGTAAACAAATGGTACAAATGTAAACAAAGTTTACAATTATAAACATAAATCTAAAATAAAAGAAAGGCCTTAAATAAAAACAGACTTTTAATATAAACAGAACCCATATGTAAACATAGACGTGAATGTAAACAAAGACCCTAAATGTAAAGAAATACGTGAATGTTAACAAAGACCTAAATGTAAACAGACCCCGTATGTAAAGCAAGACGTGAATGTAAACAAAGACTCTAAATGTAAACAAAGGCGTGAATGTATCGAAGACCTAAATGTAAACAAATGCTACAAATGTAAATAAAGACTACAATTATAAACATAAATCTAAAAGAAAAGAAAGGCCTTAAATAAAAACAGACTTTTAATGTAAACAGACCCCATATGTAAACAAAGACGTGAATGTAAACAAAGACCCTAAATGTAAACAAATACGTGAATGTTAACAAAGACCTAAATGTAAACAGATCCCTATGTAAAGCAAGACGTGAATGTAAACAAAGACTCTAAATGTAAACAAAGACGTGAATGTATCGAAGACCTAAATGTAAACAAAGGCTATAAATGTAAACAAACACTACAAATATAAACAAAGATCTAAAAGTCAACAATGACCCTAAATATAAAAAATCCCTAAATGTGCACAGGCATGAAATATAAACAAAGACACTAAATGTAAACAGAGACACTAAATGTAAACAAAGACCCTAAATGTAAACAAAGGCTATAAATGTAAACAAAGAACCTAATTAAACAAAGAACATAATGAAAAAAGAATACAAATGTAAATAAAGACTACAAATGTAAACAAAGATCTAAAATTAAACAATCACCCTAAATATAAAAAATCACTTAATGTAAACAAATACATAAAATTAAACAGATTCCATATGTAAACAAAAACCCTGAATGTAAACATAGACGTGAATGTAAACAAAGACCCTAAATGTAAACAAAGACGTGAATGTAAACAATCACATAAGTGTTAACAAAGTCTATAAATGTATACAGAGACCTAAATATAAATAAAGGCTATAAATGTAAACAAAGAACATAGATAAACATAGAACCTAATGAAAAAAATTTATACTTGTAAACAAAGATCTAAAAGGAAACAATGACCCTAAATTTAAAAATTTCTAAATGTGAACAAAGACCTAAATGTAAACAGGCCCCATATGTAAACGAAGACGTGAATGTTAACAAAGACTCTAAATGTAAACAAAAACGTGAATGTATCGAAGACCTAAATGCAAACAAAGGTTATAAATGTAAATAAAGACTACAAATATAAACAAAGAACTAAAAGTCAACAATGACCCTAAATGTATACACAGGCATAATATGTAAACAAAGACAATAAATATAAACAAAGAGCCTTAATGTAAACAAAGACGTGAATGTAAACAGTGATATAAATGTAAACAAAGGCAATAAATGGAAACAAAGTACCTAAATGGAAACAAAGACTATAATAATAAACAGAGATCTAAAAGGAAAGAAAGACCTTAAAAAAAAGATTTAAATGTAAACAGACCCCATATGTAAATAAAGACGTGAATGTAAACAAAGACTTTAAATGTAAGCAAAGACTTGAATGTAAACAAAGACCTAAATGTAAACAAAGACAATAAATGTATATAAAGATCTAAATGTAAACAAAGGCTATAAATGTATACAAATAACCTAATTAAACATAGAACCTAATGAAAAAATATTATAGATGTAAACAAAGACTACAAATATAAATAAAATCTAAAAGTAAACAATGACCCTAAATTTAAAATCCCTAAATGTAAACAAAGACCTAATTGTAAACAGACCCCTATGTAAACGAAGACTTGAATGTAAAGAAAGTCTCTAAATGTAAACAAAGACGTGAATGTATCGAAGACCTAAATGTAAACAAATGGTACAAATGTAAACAAAGTTTACAATTATAAACATAAATCTAAAATAAAAGAAAGGCCTTAAATAAAAACAGACTTTTAATATAAACAGAACCCATATGTAAACATAGACGTGAATGTAAACAAAGACCCTAAATGTAAAGAAATACGTGAATGTTAACAAAGACCTAAATGTAAACAGACCCCGTATGTAAAGCAAGACGTGAATGTAAACAAAGACTCTAAATGTAAACAAAGGCGTGAATGTATCGAAGACCTAAATGTAAACAAATGCTACAAATGTAAATAAAGACTACAATTATAAACATAAATCTAAAATAAAAGAAAGGCCTTAAATAAAAACAGACTTTTAATGTAAACAGACCCCATATGTAAACAAAGACGTGAATGTAAACAAAGACCCTAAATGTAAACAAATACGTGAATGTTAACAAAGACCTAAATGTAAACAGGCTCCGTATGTAAAGCAATGCGTGAATGTAAACAAAGACTCTAAATGTAAACAAAGACGTGAATGTATCGAAGACCTAAATGTAAACAAAGGTTATAAATGTAAATAAAGACTACAAATATAAACAAAGATCTAAAAGTCAACAATGACCCTAAATGTATACACAGGAATAAAATGTAAACAAAGACACTAAATGTAAACAAAGACCCTTAATGTAAACAAAGACGTGAATGTAAACAATGATATAAATGTAAACAAAGGCAATAAATGGAAACAAAGTACCTAAATGGAAACAAAGACTATTATAATAAACAGAGATCTAAAAGGAAAGAAAGACCTTAAAAAAAAAGACCTAAATGTAAACAGACCCCGTATGTAAAGCAAGACGTGAATGTAAACAAAGACTCTAAATGTAAACAAAGGCGTGAATGTATCGAAGACCTAAATGTAAACAAATGCTACAAATGTAAATAAAGACTACAATTATAAACATAAATCTAAAATAAAAGAAAGGCCTTAAATAAAAACAGACTTTTAATGTAAACAGACCCCATATGTAAACAAAGACGTGAATGTAAACAAAGACCCTAAATGTAAACAAATACGTGAATGTTAACAAAGACCTAAATGTAAACAGATCCCTATGTAAAGCAAGACGTGAATGTAAACAAAGACTCTAAATGTAAACAAAGACGTGAATGTATCGAAGACCTAATTGTAAACAAAGGCTATAAATGTAAACAAACACTACAAATATAAACAAAGATCTAAAAGTCAACAATGACCCTAAATATAAAAAATCCCTAAATGTGCACAGGCATGAAATATAAACAGAGACACTAAATGTAAACAGAGACACTAAATGTAAAGAAAGACCCTAAATGTAAACAAAGGCTATAAATGTAAACAAAGAACCTAATTAAACAAAGAACATAATGAAAAAAGAATACAAATGTAAATAAAGACTACAAATGTAAACAAAGATCTAAAATTAAACAATCACCCTAAATATAAAAAATCACTAAATGTAAACAAAGACATAAAATTAAACAGATTCCATATGTAAACAAAAACCCTGAATGTAAACATAGACGTGAATGTAAACAAAGACCCTAAATGTTAACAAAGACGTGAATGTAAACAATCACATAAGTGTTAACAAAGTCTATAAATATATACAGAGACCTAAATATAAATAAAGGCTATAAATGTAAACAAAGAACATAGATAAACATAGAACCTAATGAAAAAAGTTTATACTTGTAAACAAAGATCTAAAATAAACAATGACCCTAAATTTAAAAATTTCTAAATGTAAACAAAGACCTAAATGTAAACAGGCCCCATATGTAAACGAAGACGTGAATGTTAACAAAGACTCTAAATGTAAACAAAAACGTGAATGTATCGAAGACCTAAATGTAAACAAAGGTTATAAATGTAAATAAAGACTACAAATATAAACAAAGAGCTAAAAGTCAACAATGACCCTAAATGTATACACAGGCATAAAATGTAAACAAAGACAATAAATATAAACAAAGAGCCTTAATGTAAACAAAGACGTGAATGTAAACAGTGATATAAATGTAAACAAAGGCAATAAATGGAAACAAAGTACCTAAATGGAAACAAAGACTATAATAATAAACAGAGATCTAAAAGGAAAGAAAGACCTTAAAAAAAAGATTTAAATGTAAACAGACCCCATATGTAAATAAAGACGTGAATGTAAACAAAGACTTTAAATGTAAGCAAATACTTGAATGTAAACAAAGACCTAAATGTAAACAAAGACAATAAATGAATATAAAGATCTAAATGTAAACAAAGGCTATAAATGTATACAAATAACCTAATTATACATAGAACCTAATGAAAAAATATTATAGATGTAAACAAAGACTACAAATATAAATAAAATCTAAAAGTAAACAATGACCCTAAATTTAAAATCCCTAAATGTAAACAAAGACCTAATTGTAAACAGACCCCATATGTAAACTAAGACGTAAATGTAAACAAAGGCTCTAAATGTAAACAAAGACGTGAATCTATCGAAGACCTAAATGTAAACAAAGGCTATAAATGTAAACAAACACTACAAATATAAACAAAGATCTAAAAGTCAACAAAGACCCTAAATATAAAAAATCCCTAAATGTGCACAGGCATGAAATATAAACAGAGACACTAAATGTAAACAGAGACACACTAAATGTAAACAGAGACACACTAAATGTAAACAGAGACACACTAAATGTAAACAAAGACATAAATGTAGACAAAGAGCTAAATGTAAACAAAGACTATACATGGAAAAAAGAACCTAAATGGAAACAAAGTCTACAATAATAAACAGAGATCTACAAGGAAAGAAAGACCTTCATTAAAAACAGACTTTAAATGTAAAAAGACCCCATATGTAAACAAAGACCTAAATGTAAACAAAGACTATAAATGTATACAAAGATCTAAATGTAAACAAAGGCTATAAATGTAAAAAAAGAACCTAATTAAACAAAGAACCTAATGAAAAAAGAATATAAATGTAAAAAAAGACTACGAATGTAAACAAAGATCTAAAATTAAACAATCATCCTAAATATAAAAAATCACTATATGTAAACAAAGATATAAAAGTAAACAGATCCCATATGTAAACAAAAACCCTGAATGTAAACAAAGACGTGAATGTAAACAAAGACCCTAAATGTAAACAAAGACGTGAATGTAAACAATCACATAAGTTTTAACAAAGTCTATAATTGTATACAGAGACCTAAATATAAATAAAGCCTATAAATGTAAACAAAGGTTATAAATGTAAATAAAGACTACAATTATAAACAAAGATCTAAAAGTCAACAATGACCCTAAATGTATACACAGGAATAAAAGGTAAACAAAGACACTAAATGTAAACAAAGACCCTTAATGTAAACAAAGACGTGAATGTAAACAGTGATATAAATATAAACAAAGGCAATAAATGGAAACAAAGTACCTAAATGGAAACAAAGACTATAATAATAAACAGAGATCTAAAAGGAAAGAAAGACCTTAAAAAAAAGATTTAAATGTAAACAGACCCCATATGTAAATAAAGACGTGAATGTAAACAAAGACTTTAAATGTAAGCAAATACTTGAATGTAAACAAAGACCTAAATGTAAACAAAGACAATAAATGAATATAAAGATCTAAATGTAAACAAAGGCTATAAATGTATACAAATAACCTAATTATACATAGAACCTAATGAAAAAATATTATAGATGTAAACAAAGACTACAAATATAAATAAAATCTAAAAGTAAACAATGACCCTAAATTTAAAATCCCTAAATGTAAACAAAGACCTAATTGTAAACAGACCCCATATGTAAACTAAGACGTAAATGTAAACAAAGGCTCTAAATGTAAACAAAGACGTGAATCTATCGAAGACCTAAATGTAAACAAAGGCTATAAATGTAAACAAACACTACAAATATAAACAAAGATCTAAAAGTCAACAAAGACCCTAAATATAAAAAATCCCTAAATGTGCACAGGCATGAAATATAAACAGAGACACTAAATGTAAACAGAGACACACTAAATGTAAACAGAGACACACTAAATGTAAACAGAGACACACTAAATGTAAACAAAGACATAAATGTAGACAAAGAGCTAAATGTAAACAAAGACTATACATGGAAAAAAGAACCTAAATGGAAACAAAGTCTACAATAATAAACAGAGATCTACAAGGAAAGAAAGACCTTCATTAAAAACAGACTTTAAATGTAAAAAGACCCCATATGTAAACAAAGACCTAAATGTAAACAAAGACTATAAATGTATACAAAGATCTAAATGTAAACAAAGGCTATAAATGTAAAAAAAGAACCTAATTAAACAAAGAACCTAATGAAAAAAGAATATAAATGTAAAAAAAGACTACGAATGTAAACAAAGATCTAAAATTAAACAATCATCCTAAATATAAAAAATCACTATATGTAAACAAAGATATAAAAGTAAACAGATCCCATATGTAAACAAAAACCCTGAATGTAAACAAAGACGTGAATGTAAACAAAGACCCTAAATGTAAACAAAGACGTGAATGTAAACAATCACATAAGTTTTAACAAAGTCTATAATTGTATACAGAGACCTAAATATAAATAAAGCCTATAAATGTAAACAAAGGTTATAAATGTAAATAAAGACTACAATTATAAACAAAGATCTAAAAGTCAACAATGACCCTAAATGTATACACAGGAATAAAAGGTAAACAAAGACACTAAATGTAAACAAAGACCCTTAATGTAAACAAAGACGTGAATGTAAACAGTGATATAAATATAAACAAAGGCAATAAATGGAAACAAAGTACCTAAATGGAAACAAAGACTATAATAATAAACAGAGATCTAAAAGGAAAGAAAGTCCTTAAAAAAAAGATTTAAATGTAAACAGACCCCATATGTAAATAAAGACGTGAATGTAAACAAAGACTTTAAATGTAAGGAAAGACGTGAATGTAAACAAAGACCTAAATGAAAACAAAGACAATAAATGAATACAAAGATCTAAATGTAAACAAAGGCTATAAATGTATACAAATAACCTAATTAAACAAAGAACCGAATGAAAAAATATTATAGATGTAAACAAAGACTACAAATATAAACAAAATTTAAAAGTAAACAATGACCCTAAATTTAAAATCCCTAAATGTAAACAAAGACCTAATTGTAAACAGACCCCATATGTATATGAAGACTTCAATGTAAACTAAGTCTCTAAATGTAAACAAAGACGTGAATGTATCGAAGACCTAAATGTAAACAAATGCTATAAATGTAAATAAAGACTACAATTATAAACATAAATCTAAAATAAAAGAAAGGCCTTAAATAAAAACAGACTTTTAATGTAAACAGACCCTAAATGCAAACAAATACGTGAATGTAAACAAAGACTCTAAATGTAAACAAAGACGTGAATGTATCGAAGACCTAAATGTAAACAAAGGCTATAAATGTAAACAAACACTACAAATATAAACAAAGATCTAAAAGTCAACAATGACCCTAAATATAAAAAATCCCTAAATGTGCACAGGCATGAAATATAAACAGAGACACTAAATGTAAACAGAGACACTAAATGTAAACAAAGACCCTAAATGTAAACAAAGGCTATAAATGTAAACATAGAACCTAATTAAACAAAGAACATAATGAAAAAAGAATACAAATGTAAATAAAGACTACAAATGTAAACAAAGATCTAAAATTAAACAATCACCCTAAATATAAAAATCACTAAATGTAAACAAAGACATAAAATTAAACAGATTCCATATGTAAACAAAAACCCTGAATGTAAACATAGACGTGAATGTAAACAAAGACCCTAAATGTTAACAAAGACGTGAATATAAACAATCACATAAGTGTTAACAAAGTCTATAAATGTATACAGAGACCTAAATATAAATAAAGGCTATAAATGTAAACAAAGAACATAGATAAACATAGAACCTAATGAAAAAAGTTTATACTTGTAAACAAAGATCTAAAAGTAAACAATGACCCTAAATTTAAATATTTCTAAATGTAAACAAAGACCTAAATGTAAACAGGCCCCATATGTAAACGAAGACGTGAATGTTAACAAAGACTCTAAATGTAAACAAAGACGTGAATGTATCGAAGACCTAAATGTAAACAAAGGCTATAAATGTAAACACTACAAATATAAACAAAGATCTAAAAGTCAACAATGACCCTAAATATAAAAAATCCCTAAATGTGCACAGACATGAAATATAAACAGAGACACTAAATGTAAACAGAGACTCTAAATGTAAACAAAGACCCTAAATGTAAACAAAGACATAAATGTAGACAAAGACCTAAATGTAAACAAAGACTATACACGGAAACAAAAAACCTAAATGGAAACAAAGTCTACAATAATAAACAGAGATCTAAAAGGAAGGAAAGTCCTTAATAAAAAACAGACTTTAAATGTAAAAAGACCCCATATGTAAACAAAGACCTAAATGTAAACAAAGACTATAAATGTATACAAAGATCTAAATGTAAACAAAGGCTATAAATGTAACAAAGAACACAGATAAAAATAGAACCTAATGAAAAAAGTTTATACATGTAAACAAAGATCTAAAAGTAAACAATGACGCTAAATTTAAAAATTCCTAAATGTGCACAGGCATGAAATATAAACAGAGACACTAAATGTAAACAGAGACACTAAATGTAAACAAAGACCCTAAATGTAAACAAAGACACAAATGTAGACAAAGACCGAAATGTAAACAAAGACTATACATGGAAACAAAGAACCTAAATGGAAACAAAGTCTACAATACTAAACAGAGATCTAAAAGAAAAGAAAGACCTTAATTAAAAACAGACTTTAAATGTAAAAAGACCCTATATGTAAACAAAGACCTAAATGTAAACAAAGGTTATAAATGTAAATAAAGACTAAAAATATAAACAAATATCTAAAACTCAACAATGACCCTAAATGTATACACAGGCATAAAATGTAAACAAAGACACTAAATGTAAACAAAGAACCTTAATGTAAACAAAGACGTGAATGTAAACAGTGATATAAATGTAAACAAAGGCAATAAATGGAAACAAAGTACCTAAATGGAAACGAAGACTATAATAATAAACAAAGATCTGAAAGGAAAGAAAGACCTTAAAAAAAGATTTAAATGTAAACAGACCCCATATGTAAATAAAGACGTGAATGTAAACAAAGACTTTAAATGTAAGCAAAGACGTGAATGTAAACAAAGACGTAAACGTAAACAAAGACAATAAATGTATACAAAGATCTAAATGTAAACAAAGGCTATAAATGTATACAAATAACCTAATTAAACAAAGAACCAAATGAAAAAATATTATAGATGTAAACAGACTACAAATATAAACAAAATTTAAAGTAAACAATGTCTCTAAATTTAAAATCCCTAAATGTAAACAAAGACCTAATTGTAAACAGACCCCATATGTAAACGAAGACTTGAATGTAAACAAAGTCTCTAAATGTAAACAAAGACGTGAATGTATCGAAGACCTAAATGTAAACAAAGGCTATAAATGTAAACAAACACTACAAATATAAACAAAGATCTAAAAGTCAACAATGACCCTAAATATAAAAAATCCCTAAATGTGCACAGGCATGAAATATAAACAGAGACACTAAATGTAAACAGAGACACTAAATGTAAACAAAGACCCTAAATGTAAACAAAGACATAAATGTAGACAAAGACCTAAATGTAAACAAAGACTATACATGGAAACAAAGAACCTAAATGGAAACAAAGTCTACAATAATAAACAGAGATCTAAAAGAAAAGAAAGACCTTAATTAAAAACAGACTTTAAATGTAAAAAGACCCTATATGTAAACAAAGACCTAAATGTAAACAAAGACTATAAATGTATACAAAGATCTAAATGTAAAAAAAGGCTATAAATGTAATCAAAGAACCTAATTAAACAAAGAACCTAATGAAAAAAGAATATAAATGTAAATAAAGACTACAAATGTAAACAAAGATCTAAAATTAAACAATCACCCTAAATATAAAAAATCACTAAATGTAAACAAAGACATAAAATTAAACATATTCCATATGTAAACAAAAACCCTGAATGTAAACATAGACGTGAATGTAAACAAAGACCCTAAATGTAAACAAAGACGTGAATGTAAACAATCACATAAGTGTTAACAAAGTCTATAAATGTATACAGAGACCTAAATATATATAAAGGCTATAAATGTAAACAAAGTGCATAGATAAACATAGAACCTAATGAAAAAAGTTTATACTTTTAAACAAAGATCTAAAAGTTAACAATGACCCTAAATATAAAAATTCCTAAATGTAAACAAAGACCTAAATGTAAACAGGCCCCATATGTAAACGAAGACGTGAATGTAAACAAAGACTCTAAATGTAAACAAAGACGTGAATGTATCGAAGACCTAAATGTAAACAAAGGTTATAAATGTAAATAAAGACTACAAATATAAACAAAGATCTAAAAGTCAACAATGACCCTAAATGTATACACAGGCATAAAATGTAAACAAAGAAACTAAATGTAAACAAACACCCTTAATGTAAACAAAGACGTAAATGTAAGCAGTGATATAAATGTAAACAAAGGCAATAAATGGAAACAAGACTATAATAATAAACAGAGATCTAAAAGGAAAGAAAGACCTTAAAAAAAGATTTAAATGTAAACAGACCCCATATGTAAATAAAGTCGTGAATATAAACAAAGACTTTAAATGTAAGCAAAGACGTGAATGTAAACAAAGACCTAAATGTAAACAAAGACAATAAATGTATACAAAGGTCTAAATGTAAACAAAGGCTATAAATGTATACAAATAACCTAATTAAACAAAGAAGCTAATGAAAAAATATTATAGATGTAAACAAAGACTACAAATATAAACAAAATCTAAAAGTAAACAATGACCCTAAATTTAAAATCCCTAAAAGTAAACAAAGACCTAATTGTAAACGGACCCCATATGTAAATGAAGACGTGAATGTAAACAAAGGCTCTAAATGTAAACAAAGACGTGAATCTATCGAAGACCTAAATGTAAACAAAGGCTATAAATGTAAACAAACACTATAAATATAAACAAAGATCTAGAAGTCAACAATGACCCTAAATATAAAAAATCCCTAAATGTGCACAGGCATGAAATATAAACAGAGACACTAAATGTAAACAGAGACACTAAATGTAAACAAAGACCCTAAATGTAAACAAAGACATAAATGTAGACAAAGACCTAAATGTAAACAAAGACTATACATGGAAACAAAGAACCTAAATGGAAACAAAGTCTACAATAATAAATTGAGATCTAAAAGGAAAGAAAGACCTTAATTAAAAACAGACTTTAAATGTAAAAAGACCCCATATGTAAATAAAGACCTAAATGTAAACAAAGACTATAAATGTATACAAAGATCTAAATGTAAACAAAAGCTATAAATGTAAACAAAGAACCTAATTAAACAAAGAACCTAATGAAAAAAGAATATAAATGTAAACAAAGATCTAAAATTAAACAATCACCCTAAATATAAAAAATCACTAAATGTAGACGTGAATGTAAACAATGACTGTAAATGTAAACAAAGACGTGAATGTATCGAAGACCTAAATGTAAACAAAGGCTATAAATGTAAACAAACACTACAAATATAAACAAAAATCTAAGAGTCAACAATGACCCTAAATATAAAAAATCCCTAAATGTGCACAGCCATGAAATATAAACAGAGACACTAAACGTAAACAAAGACATAAATGTAGACAAAGACCTAAATGTAAACAAAGACTATACATAGAAACAAAGAACCTAAATGGAAACAAAGTCTACTATAATAAACAGAGATCTAAAAGGAAAGAAGGACCTTAATTAAAAACAGACTTTAAATGTAAAAAGACCCCATATGTAAACAAAGACCTAAATGTAAACAAAGACTACAAATGTATACAAAAATCTAAATGTAAACAAAGGCTATAAATGTAAACAAAGAACCTAATTAAACAAAGAACCTAATGAAAAAAGAATACAAATGTAAATAAAGACTACAAATCTAAACAAAGATCTAAAATTAAACAGTCATCCTAAATATAAAAAATCACTAAATGTAAACAAAGACATAAAAGTAAACAGATCCCATATGTAAACAGAAACCCTGAATGTAAACAAAGACGTGAATGTAAACAAAGACCCTAAATGTAAACAAAGACGTGAATGTAAACAATCACATAAGTGTTAACAAAGTCTATAAATGTATACAGAGACCTAAATATATATAAAGGCTATAAATGTAAACAAAGTGCATAGATAAACATAGAACATAATGAAAAAAGTTTATACTTTTAAACAAAGATCTAAAAGTTAACAATGACCCTAAATATAAAAATTCCTAAATGTAAACAAAGACCTAAATGTAAACAGGCCCCATATGTAAACGAAGACGTGAATGTAAACAAAGACTCTAAATGTAAACAAAGACGTGAATGTATCAAAGACCTAAATGTAAACAAAGGTTATAAATGTAAATAAAGACTACAAATATAAACAAAGATCTAAAAGTCAACAATGACCCTAAATGTATACACAGGCATAAAATGTAAACAAAGAAACTAAATGTAAACAAACACCCTTAATGTAAACAAAGACGTGAATGTAAACAGTGATATAAATGTAAACAAATGCAATAAATGGAAACAAGACTATAATAATAAACAGAGATCTAAAAGGAAAGAAAGACCTTAAAAAAAAGATTTAAATGTAAACAGACCCCATATGTAAATAAAGACGTGAATATAAACAAAGACTTTAAATGTAAGCAAAGACGTGAATGTAAACAAAGACCTAAATGTAAACAAAGACAATAAATGTATACAAAGGTCTAAATGTAAACAAAGGCTATAAATGTATACAAATAACCTAATTAAACAAAGAAGCTAATGAAAAAATATTATAGATGTAAACAAAGACTACAAATATAAACAAAATCTAAAAGTAAACAATGACCCTAAATTTAAAATCCCTAAAAGTAAACAAAGACCTAATTGTAAACGGACCCCATATGTAAATGAAGACGTGAATGTAAACAAAGGCTCTAAATGTAAACAAAGACGTGAATCTATCGAAGACCTAAATGTAAACAAAGGCTATAAATGTAAACAAACACTATAAATATAAACAAAGATCTAGAAGTCAACAATGACCCTAAATATAAAAAATCCCTAAATGTGCACAGGCATGAAATATAAACAGAGACACTAAATGTAAACAGAGACACTAAATGTAAACAAAGACCGTAAATGTAAACAAAGACATAAATGTAGACAAAGACCTAAATGTAAACAAAGACTATACATGGAAACAAAGAACCTAAATGGAAACAAAGTCTACAATAATAAACAGAGATCTAAAAGAAAAGAAAGACCTTAATTAAAAACAGACTTTAAATGTAAAAAGACCCTATATGTAAACAAAGACCTAAATGTAAACAAAGACTATAAATGTATACAAAGATCTAAATGTAAAAAAAGGCTATAAATGTAATCAAAGAACCTAATTAAACAAAGAACCTAATGAAAAAAGAATATAAATGTAAATAAAGACTACAAATGTAAACAAAGATCTAAAATTAAACAATCACCCTAAATATAAAAAATCACTAAATGTAAACAAAGACATAAAATTAAACATATTCCATATGTAAACAAAAACCCTGAATGTAAACATAGACGTGAATGTAAACAAAGACCCTAAATGTAAACAAAGACGTGAATGTAAACAATCACATAAGTGTTAACAAAGTCTATAAATGTATACAGAGACCTAAATATATATAAAGGCTATAAATGTAAACAAAGTGCATAGATAAACATAGAACCTAATGAAAAAAGTTTATACTTGTAAACAAAGATCTAAAAGTTAACAATGACCCTAAATATAAAAATTCCTAAATGTAAACAAAGACCTAAATGTAAACAGGCCCCATATGTAAACGAAGACGTGAATGTAAACAAAGACTCTAAATGTAAACAAAAACGTGAATGTATCGAAGACCTAAATGTAAACAAAGGTTATAAATGTAAATAAAGACTACAAATATAAACAAAGATCTAAAAGTCAACAATAACCCTAAATGTATACACAGGCCTAAAATGTAAACAAAGACACTAAATGTAAACAAAGAACCTTAATGTAAACAAAGACGTGAATGTAAAGAGTGATATAAACGTAAACAAAGGCAATAAATGGAAACAAAGTACCTAAATGGAAACAGACTATAATAATAAACAGAGATCTAAAAGGAAAGAAAGACCTTAAAAAAAGATTTAAATGTAAACAGACCCCATATGTAAATAAAGACGTGAATGTAAACAAAGATTTTAAATGTAAGCAAAGACGTGAATGTAAACAAAGACCTAAATGTAAACAAAGACAATAAATGTATACAAAGATCTAAATGTAAACAAAGGCTATAAATGTATACAAATAACCTAATTAAACAAAGAACCTAATGAAAAAATATTATAGATGTAAACAAAGACTACAAATATAAACAAAATCTAAAAGTAAACAATGACCCTAAATTTAAAATCCCTTAATGTAAACAAAGACCTAATTGTAAACAGACCCCATATGTAAACGAAGACTTGAATGTAAACAAAGTCTCTAAATGTAAACAAAGACGTGAATGTATCGAAGACCTAAATGTAAACAAATGCTACAAATGTAAACAAACACTACAATTATAAACATAAATCTAAAATAAAAGAAAGGCCTTAAATAAAAACAGACTTTTAATGTAAACAGGCCCCATATGTAAACAAAGACGTGAATGTAAACAAAGACCCTAATTGTAAACAAATACGTGAATGTTAACAAAGACCTAAATGTAAACAGACCCCGTATGTAAAGCAAGACGTGAATGTAAACAAAGACTCTAAATGTAAACAAAGACGTGAATGTATCGAAGACCTAAATGTAAACAAAGCCTATAAATGTATACAAACACTACAAATATAAACAAAGATCTAAAAGTCAACAATGACCCTAAATATAAAAAATCCCTAAATGTGCACAGGCATGAAATATAAACAGAGACACTAAATGTAAACAGAGACACTAAATGTAAACAAAGAACCTAAATGTAAACAAAGGCTATAAATGTAAACAAAGAACCTAATTAAACAAAGAACCTAATGAAAAAATAATACAAATGTAAATAAAGATCTAAAATTAAACAATCATCCTAAATATAAAAAATCACTAAATGTAAACAAAGACATAAAAGTAAACAGATCCCATATGTAAACAGAAACCCTGAATGTAAACAAAGACGTGAATGTAAACAAAGACCCTAAATGTAAACAAAGACGTGAATGTAAACAATCACATAAGTGTTAACAAAGTCTATAAATGTATACAGAGACCTAAATATAAATAAAGGCTATAAATGTAAACAAAGAACATAGATAAACATAGAACCTAATGAAAAAATTTATACTTGTAAACAAAGATCTAAAAGTAAACAATGACCCTAAATTTAAAAATTCCTAAATGTAAACAAAGACCCTTAATGTAAACAAAGACGTGAATGTAAACAGTGATATAAATGTAAACAAAGGCAATAAATGGAAACAGATTATAATAATAAACAGAGATCTAAAAGGAAAGAAAGACCTTAAAAAAAGATTTAAATGTAAACAGACCCCATACGTAAAGAAAGACGTGAATGTGAACAAAGACTTTAAATGTAAGCAAAGACGTGAATGTAAACAAAGACCTAAATGTAAACAAAGACAATAAATGTATACAAAGATCTAAATGTAAACAAAGGATATAAATGTATACAAATAACCTAATTAAACAAAGAACCTAATGAAAAAATATTATAGATGTAAACAAAGAGAGCACAAGTCTATAAATGTATACAGAGACCTAAATATATATAAAGGCTATAAATGTAAACAAAGTGCATAGATAAACATAGAACCTAATGAAAAATGTTTATACTTGTAAACAAAGATCTAAAAGTTAACAATGACCCTAAATATAAAAATTCCTAAATGTAAACAAAGACCTAAATGTAAACAGGCCCCATATGTAAACGAAGACGTGAATGTAAACAAAGACTCTAAATGTAAACAAAAACGTGAATGTATCGAAGACCTAAATGTAAACAAAGGTTATAAATGTAAATAAAGACTACAAATATAAACAAAGATCTAAAAGTCAACAATAACCCTAAATGTATACACAGGCATAAAATGTAAACAAAGACACTAAATGTAAACAAAGAACCTTAATGTAAACAAAGACGTGAATGTAAAGAGTGATATAAACGTAAACAAAGGCAATAAATGGAAACAAAGTACCTAAATGGAAACAGACTATAATAATAAACAGAGATCTAAAAGGAAAGAAAGACCTTAAAAAAAGATTTAAATGTAAACAGACCCCATATGTAAATAAAGACGTGAATGTAAACAAAGATTTTAAATGTAAGCAAAGACGTGAATGTAAACAAAGACCTAAATGTAAACAAAGACAATAAATGTATACAAAGATCTAAATGTAAACAAAGGCTATAAATGTATACAAATAACCTAATTAAACAAAGAACCTAATGAAAAAATATTATAGATGTAAACAAAGACTACAAATATAAACAAAATCTAAAAGTAAACAATGACCCTAAATTTAAAATCCCTTAATGTAAACAAAGACCTAATTGTAAACAGACCCCATATGTAAACGAAGACTTGAATGTAAACAAAGTCTCTAAATGTAAACAAAGACGTGAATGTATCGAAGACCTAAATGTAAACAAATGCTACAAATGTAAACAAACACTACAATTATAAACATAAATCTAAAATAAAAGAAAGGCCTTAAATAAAAACAGACTTTTAATGTAAACAGGCCCCATATGTAAACAAAGACGTGAATGTAAACAAAGACCCTAATTGTAAACAAATACGTGAATGTTAACAAAGACCTAAATGGAAACAGACCCCGTATGTAAAGCAAGACGTGAATGTAAACAAAGACTCTAAATGTAAACAAAGACGTGAATGTATCGAAGACCTAAATGTAAACAAAGCCTATAAATGTAAACAAACACTACAAATATAAACAAAGATCTAAAAGTCAACAATGACCCTAAATATAAAAAATCCCTAAATGTGCACAGGCATGAAATATAAACAGAGACACTAAATGTAAACAGAGACACTAAATGTAAACAAAGAACCTAAATGTAAACAAAGGCTATAAATGTAAACAAAGAACCTAATTAAACAAAGAACCTAATGAAAAAATAATACAAATGTAAATAAAGATCTAAAATTAAACAATCATCCTAAATATAAAAAATCACTAAATGTAAACAAAGACATAAAAGTAAACAGATCCCATATGTAAACAGAAACCCTGAATTTAAACAAAGACGTGAATGTAAACAAAGACCCTAAATGTAAACAAAGACGTAAATGTAAACAATCACATAAGTGTTAACAAAGTCTATAAATGTATACAGAGACCTAAATATAAATAAAGGCTATAAATGTAAACAAAGAACATAGATAAACATAGAACCTAATGAAAAAAGTTTATACTTGTAAACAAAGATCTAAAAGTAAACAATGACCCTAAATTTAAAAATTACTAAATGTAAACAAAGACCTAAATGTAAACAGGCCCCATATGTAAACGAAGACTTGAATGTAAACAAAGTCTCTAAATGTAAACAAAGACGTGAATGTATCGAAGACCTAAATGTAAACAAATGCTACAAATGTAAACAAAGACTACAATTACAAACATAAATCTAAAATAAAAGAAAGGCCTTAAATAAAAACAGACTTTTAATGTAAACAGGCCCCATATGTAAACAAAGACGTGAATGTAAACAAAGACCCTAATTGTAAACAAATACGTGAATGTTAACAAAGACCTAAATGTAAACAGACCCCGTATGTAAAGCAAGACGTGAATGTAAACAAAGACTCTAAATGTAAACAAAGACGTGAATGTATCGAAGACCTAAATGTAAACAAAGGCTATAAATGTAAACAAACACTACAAATATAAACAAAGATCTAAAAGTCAACAACGACCCTAAATATAAAAAATCCCTAAATGTGCACAGGCATGAAATATAAACAAAGACACTAAATGTAAACAGAGACACTAAATGTAAACAAAGAACCTAAATGTAAACAAAGACTATAAATGTAAACAAAGAACCTAACTAAACAAAGAACCTAATGAAAAAAGAATACAAATGTAAATAAAGACTACAAATGTAAACAAAGATCTAAAATTAAACAATCATCCTAAATATAAAAAATCACTAAATGTAAACAAAGACATAAAAGTAAACAGATCCCATATGTAAACAGAAACCCTGAATGTAAACAAAGACCCTAAATGTAAACAAAGACGTGAATGTAAACAATCACATAAGTGTTAACAAAGTCTATAAATGTATACAGAGACCTAAATATAAATAAAGGCTATAAATGTAAACAAAGAACATAGATAAACATAGAACCTAATGAAAAAAGTTTATACTTGTAAACAAAGATCTAAAAGTAAACAATGACCCTAAATTTAAAAATTCCTAAATGTAAACAAAGACCTAAATGTAAACAGGCCCCATATGTAAACAAAGACTCTAAATGTAAACAAAAACGTGAATTTATCGAAGACGTAAATGTAAACAAAGGTTATAAATGTAAATAAAGACTACAAATATAAACAAAGATCTAAAAGTCAACAATAACCCTAAATGTATACGCAGGCATAAAATGTAAACAAAGACACTAAATGTAAACAAAGAACCTTAATGTAAACAAAGACGTGAATGTAAACAGTGATATAAACGTAAACAAAGGCAATAAATGGAAACAAAGTACCTAAATGGAAACAGACTATAATAATAAACAGAGATCTAAAAGGAAAGAAAGACCTTAAAAAAAAGATTTAAATGTAAACAGACCCCATATGTAAATAAAGACGTGAATGTAAACAAAGATTTTAAATGTAAGCAAAGACGTGAATGTAAACAAAGACCTAAATGTAAACAAAGACAATAAATGTATACAAAGATCTAAATGTAAACAAAGGCTATAAATGTATACAAATAACCTAATTAAACAAAGAACCTAATGAAAAAATATTATAGATGTAAACAAAGACTACAAATATAAACAAAATCTAAAAGTAAACAATGACCCTAAATTTAAAATCCCTAAATGTAAACAAAGACCTAATTGTAAACAGACCCCATATGTAAACGAAGACTTGAATGTAAACAAAGTCTCTAAATGTAAACAAAGACGTGAATGTATCGAAGACCTAAATGTAAACAAATGCTACAAATGTAAACAAAGACTACAATTATAAACATAAATCTAAAATAAAAGAAAGGCCTTAAATAAAAACAGACTTTTTATGTAAACAGACCCCATATGTAAACAAAGACGTGAATGTAAACAAAGACCCTAATTGCAAACAAATACGTGAATGTTAACAAAGACCTAAATGTAAACAGACCCCGTATGTAAAGCAACACGTGAATGTAAACAAAGACTCTAAATGTAAACAAAGACGTGAATGTATCGAAGACCTAAATGTAAACAAAGCCTATAAATGTAAACAAACACTACAAATATAAACAAAGATCTAAAAGTCAACAATGACTCTAAATATAAAAAATCCCTAAATGTGCACAGGCATGAAATATAAACAGAGACACTAAATGTAAACAGAGACACTAAATGTAAACAAAGAACCTAAATGTAAACAAAGGCTGTAAATGTAAACAAAGACGTGAATGTATCGAAGACCGAAATGTAAACAAATGCTATAAATGTAAACAAAGACTACAATTATAAACATAAATCTAAAATAAAAGAAAGGCCTTAAATAAATACAGACTTTTAATGTAAACAGGCTCCATATGTAAACAAAGACGTGAATGTAAACAAAGACCCTAATTGTAAACAAATACGTGAATGTTAACAAAGACCTAAATGTAAACAGACCACGTATGTAAAGCAAGACGTGAATGTAAACAAAGACTCTAAATGTATACAAAGACGTGAATGTATCGAAGACCTAAATGTAAACAAAGGCTATAAATGTAAACAAACACTACAAATATAAACAAAGATCTAAAAGTCAACAATGACCCTAAATATAAAAAATCCCTAAATGTGCACAGGCATGAAATATAAACAGAGACACTAAATGTAAACAGAGACACTAAATGTAAACAAAGACCCTAAATGTAAACAAAGACATAAATGTAGACAAAGACCTAAATGTAAACAAAGACTATACATGGAAACAAAGAACCTAAATGGAAACAAAGTCTACAATAATAAACAGAGATCTAAAAGAAAAGAAAGACCTTAATTAAAAACAGACTTTAAATGTAAAAAGACCCTATATGTAAACAAAGACCTAAATGTAAACAAAGACTATAAATGTATACAAAGATCTAAATGTAAAAAAAGGCTATAAATGTAATCAAAGAACCTAATTAAACAAAGAACCTAATGAAAAAAGAATATAAATGTAAATAAAGACTACAAATGTAAACAAAGATCTAAAATTAAACAATCACCCTAAATATAAAAAATCACTAAATGTAAACAAAGACATAAAATTAAACATATTCCATATGTAAACAAAAACCCTGAATGTAAACATAGACGTGAATGTAAACAAAGACCCTAAATGTAAACAAAGACGTGAATGTAAACAATCACATAAGTGTTAACAAAGTCTATAAATGTATACAGAGACCTAAATATATATAAAGGCTATAAATGTAAACAAAGTGCATAGATAAACATAGAACCTAATGAAAAAAGTTTATACTTTTAAACAAAGATCTAAAAGTTAACAATGACCCTAAATATAAAAATTCCTAAATGTAAACAAAGACCTAAATGTAAACAGGCCCCATATGTAAACGAAGACGTGAATGTAAACAAAGACTCTAAATGTAAACAAAGACGTGAATGTATCGAAGACCTAAATGTAAACAAAGGTTATAAATGTAAATAAAGACTACAAATATAAACAAAGATCTAAAAGTCAACAATGACCCTAAATGTATACACAGGCATAAAATGTAAACAAAGAAACTAAATGTAAACAAACACCCTTAATGTAAACAAAGACGTAAATGTAAGCAGTGATATAAATGTAAACAAAGGCAATAAATGGAAACAAGACTATAATAATAAACAGAGATCTAAAAGGAAAGAAAGACCTTAAAAAAAGATTTAAATGTAAACAGACGCCATATGTAAATAAAGTCGTGAATATAAACAAAGACTTTAAATGTAAGCAAAGACGTGAATGTAAACAAAGACCTAAATGTAAACAAAGACAATAAATGTATACAAAGGTCTAAATGTAAACAAAGGCTATAAATGTATACAAATAACCTAATTAAACAAAGAAGCTAATGAAAAAATATTATAGATGTAAACAAAGACTACAAATATAAACAAAATCTAAAAGTAAACAATGACCCTAAATTTAAAATCCCTAAAAGTAAACAAAGACCTAATTGTAAACGGACCCCATATGTAAATGAAGACGTGAATGTAAACAAAGGCTCTAAATGTAAACAAAGACGTGAATCTATCGAAGACCTAAATGTAAACAAAGGCTATAAATGTAAACAAACACTATAAATATAAACAAAGATCTAGAAGTCAACAATGACCCTAAATATAAAAAATCCCTAAATGTGCACAGGCATGAAATATAAACAGAGACACTAAATGTAAACAGAGACACTAAATGTAAACAAAGACCCTAAATGTAAACAAAGACATAAATGTAGACAAAGACCTAAATGTAAACAAAGACTATACATGGAAACAAAGAACCTAAATGGAAACAAAGTCTACAATAATAAATTGAGATCTAAAAGGAAAGAAAGACCTTAATTAAAAACAGACTTTAAATGTAAAAAGACCCCATATGTAAATAAAGACCTAAATGTAAACAAAGACTATAAATGTATACAAAGATCTAAATGTAAACAAAAGCTATAAATGTAAACAAAGAACCTAATTAAACAAAGAACCTAATGAAAAAAGAATATAAATGTAAACAAAGATCTAAAATTAAACAATCACCCTAAATATAAAAAATCACTAAATGTAGACGTGAATGTAAACAATGACTGTAAATGTAAACAAAGACGTGAATGTATCGAAGACCTAAATGTAAACAAAGGCTATAAATGTAAACAAACACTACAAATATAAACAAAAATCTAAGAGTCAACAATGACCCTAAATATAAAAAATCCCTAAATGTGCACAGCCATGAAATATAAACAGAGACACTAAACGTAAACAAAGACATAAATGTAGACAAAGACCTAAATGTAAACAAAGACTATACATAGAAACAAAGAACCTAAATGGAAACAAAGTCTACTATAATAAACAGAGATCTAAAAGGAAAGAAGGACATTAATTAAAAACAGACTTTAAATGTAAAAAGACCCCATATGTAAACAAAGACCTAAATGTAAACAAAGACTACAAATGTATACAAAAATCTAAATGTAAACAAAGGCTATAAATGTAAACAAAGAACCTAATTAAACAAAGAACCTAATAAAAAAAGAATACAAATGTAAATAAAGACTACAAATCTAAACAAAGATCTAAAATTAAACAATCATCCTAAATATAAAAAATCACTAAATGTAAACAAAGACATAAAAGTAAACAGATCCCATATGTAAACAGAAACCCTGAATGTAAACAAAGACGTGAATGTAAACAAAGACCCTAAATGTAAACAAAGACGTGAATGTAAACAATCACATAAGTGTTAACAAAGTCTATAAATGTATACAGAGACCTAAATATATATAAAGGCTATAAATGTAAACAAAGTGCATAGATAAACATAGAACATAATGAAAAAAGTTTATACTTTTAAACAAAGATCTAAAAGTTAACAATGACCCTAAATATAAAAATTCCTAAATGTAAACAAAGACCTAAATGTAAACAGGCCCCATATGTAAACGAAGACGTGAATGTAAACAAAGACTCTAAATGTAAACAAAGACGTGAATGTATCAAAGACCTAAATGTAAACAAAGGTTATAAATGTAAATAAAGACTACAAATATAAACAAAGATCTAAAAGTCAACAATGACCCTAAATGTATACACAGGCATAAAATGTAAACAAAGAAACTAAATGTAAACAAACACCCTTAATGTAAACAAAGACGTGAATGTAAACAGTGATATAAATGTAAACAAATGCAATAAATGGAAACAAGACTATAATAATAAACAGAGATCTAAAAGGAAAGAAAGACCTTAAAAAAAAGATTTAAATGTAAACAGACCCCATATGTAAATAAAGACGTGAATATAAACAAAGACTTTAAATGTAAGCAAAGACGTGAATGTAAACAAAGACCTAAATGTAAACAAAGACAATAAATGTATACAAAGGTCTAAATGTAAACAAAGGCTATAAATGTATACAAATAACCTAATTAAACAAAGAAGCTAATGAAAAAATATTATAGATGTAAACAAAGACTACAAATATAAACAAAATCTAAAAGTAAACAATGACCCTAAATTTAAAATCCCTAAAAGTAAACAAAGACCTAATTGTAAACGGACCCCATATGTAAATGAAGACGTGAATGTAAACAAAGGCTCTAAATGTAAACAAAGACGTGAATCTATCGAAGACCTAAATGTAAACAAAGGCTATAAATGTAAACAAACACTATAAATATAAACAAAGATCTAGAAGTCAACAATGACCCTAAATATAAAAAATCCCTAAATGTGCACAGGCATGAAATATAAACAGAGACACTAAATGTAAACAGAGACACTAAATGTAAACAAAGACCGTAAATGTAAACAAAGACATAAATGTAGACAAAGACCTAAATGTAAACAAAGACTATACATGGAAACAAAGAACCTAAATGGAAACAAAGTCTACAATAATAAACAGAGATCTAAAAGAAAAGAAAGACCTTAATTAAAAACAGACTTTAAATGTAAAAAGACCCTATATGTAAACAAAGACCTAAATGTAAACAAAGACTATAAATGTATACAAAGATCTAAATGTAAAAAAAGGCTATAAATGTAATCAAAGAACCTAATTAAACAAAGAACCTAATGAAAAAAGAATATAAATGTAAATAAAGACTACAAATGTAAACAAAGATCTAAAATTAAACAATCACCCTAAATATAAAAAATCACTAAATGTAAACAAAGACATAAAATTAAACATATTCCATATGTAAACAAAAACCCTGAATGTAAACATAGACGTGAATGTAAACAAAGACCCTAAATGTAAACAAAGACGTGAATGTAAACAATCACATAAGTGTTAACAAAGTCTATAAATGTATACAGAGACCTAAATATATATAAAGGCTATAAATGTAAACAAAGTGCATAGATAAACATAGAACCTAATGAAAAAAGTTTATACTTGTAAACAAAGATCTAAAAGTTAACAATGACCCTAAATATAAAAATTCCTAAATGTAAACAAAGACCTAAATGTAAACAGGCCCCATATGTAAACGAAGACGTGAATGTAAACAAAGACTCTAAATGTAAACAAAAACGTGAATGTATCGAAGACCTAAATGTAAACAAAGGTTATAAATGTAAATAAAGACTACAAATATAAACAAAGATCTAAAAGTCAACAATAACCCTAAATGTATACACAGGCCTAAAATGTAAACAAAGACACTAAATGTAAACAAAGAACCTTAATGTAAACAAAGACGTGAATGTAAAGAGTGATATAAACGTAAACAAAGGCAATAAATGGAAACAAAGTACCTAAATGGAAACAGACTATAATAATAAACAGAGATCTAAAAGGAAAGAAAGACCTTAAAAAAAGATTTAAATGTAAACAGACCCCATATGTAAATAAAGACGTGAATGTAAACAAAGATTTTAAATGTAAGCAAAGACGTGAATGTAAACAAAGACCTAAATGTAAACAAAGACAATAAATGTATACAAAGATCTAAATGTAAACAAAGGCTATAAATGTATACAAATAACCTAATTAAACAAAGAACCTAATGAAAAAATATTATAGATGTAAACAAAGACTACAAATATAAACAAAATCTAAAAGTAAACAATGACCCTAAATTTAAAATCCCTTAATGTAAACAAAGACCTAATTGTAAACAGACCCCATATGTAAACGAAGACTTGAATGTAAACAAAGTCTCTAAATGTAAACAAAGACGTGAATGTATCGAAGACCTAAATGTAAACAAATGCTACAAATGTAAACAAACACTACAATTATAAACATAAATCTAAAATAAAAGAAAGGCCTTAAATAAAAACAGACTTTTAATGTAAACAGGCCCCATATGTAAACAAAGACGTGAATGTAAACAAAGACCCTAATTGTAAACAAATACGTGAATGTTAACAAAGACCTAAATGTAAACAGACCCCGTATGTAAAGCAAGACGTGAATGTAAACAAAGACTCTAAATGTAAACAAAGACGTGAATGTATCGAAGACCTAAATGTAAACAAAGCCTATAAATGTATACAAACACTACAAATATAAACAAAGATCTAAAAGTCAACAATGACCCTAAATATAAAAAATCCCTAAATGTGCACAGGCATGAAATATAAACAGAGACACTAAATGTAAACAGAGACACTAAATGTAAACAAAGAACCTAAATGTAAACAAAGGCTATAAATGTAAACAAAGAACCTAATTAAACAAAGAACCTAATGAAAAAATAATACAAATGTAAATAAAGATCTAAAATTAAACAATCATCCTAAATATAAAAAATCACTAAATGTAAACAAAGACATAAAAGTAAACAGATCCCATATGTAAACAGAAACCCTGAATGTAAACAAAGACGTGAATGTAAACAAAGACCCTAAATGTAAACAAAGACGTGAATGTAAACAATCACATAAGTGTTAACAAAGTCTATAAATGTATACAGAGACCTAAATATAAATAAAGGCTATAAATGTAAACAAAGAACATAGAAAAACATAGAACCTAATGAAAAAATTTATACTTGTAAACAAAGATCTAAAAGTAAACAATGACCCTAAATTTAAAAATTCCTAAATGTAAACAAAGACCCTTAATGTAAACAAAGACGTGAATGTAAACAGTGATATAAATGTAAACAAAGGCAATAAATGGAAACAGATTATAATAATAAACAGAGATCTAAAAGGAAAGAAAGACCTTAAAAAAAGATTTAAATGTAAACAGACCCCATACGTAAAGAAAGACGTGAATGTGAACAAAGACTTTAAATGTAAGCAAAGACGTGAATGTAAACAAAGACCTAAATGTAAACAAAGACAATAAATGTATACAAAGATCTAAATGTAAACAAAGGATATAAATGTATACAAATAACCTAATTAAACAAAGAACCTAATGAAAAAATATTATAGATGTAAACAAAGAGAGCACAAGTCTATAAATGTATACAGAGACCTAAATATATATAAAGGCTATAAATGTAAACAAAGTGCATAGATAAACATAGAACCTAATGAAAAATGTTTATACTTGTAAACAAAGATCTAAAAGTTAACAATGACCCTAAATATAAAAATTCCTAAATGTAAACAAAGACCTAAATGTAAACAGGCCCCATATGTAAACGAAGACGTGAATGTAAACAAAGACTCTAAATGTAAACAAAAACGTGAATGTATCGAAGACCTAAATGTAAACAAAGGTTATAAATGTAAATAAAGACTACAAATATAAACAAAGATCTAAAAGTCAACAATAACCCTAAATGTATACACAGGCATAAAATGTAAACAAAGACACTAAATGTAAACAAAGAACCTTAATGTAAACAAAGACGTGAATGTAAAGAGTGATATAAACGTAAACAAAGGCAATAAATGGAAACAAAGTACCTAAATGGAAACAGACTATAATAATAAACAGAGATCTAAAAGGAAAGAAAGACCTTAAAAAAAGATTTAAATTTAAACAGACCCCATATGTAAATAAAGACGTGAATGTAAACAAAGATTTTAAATGTAAGCAAAGACGTGAATGTAAACAAAGACCTAAATGTAAACAAAGACAATAAATGTATACAAAGATCTAAATGTAAACAAAGGCTATAAATGTATACAAATAACCTAATTAAACAAAGAACCTAATGAAAAAATATTATAGATGTAAACAAAGACTACAAATATAAACAAAATCTAAAAGTAAACAATGACCCTAAATTTAAAATCCCTTAATGTAAACAAAGACCTAATTGTAAACAGACCCCATATGTAAACGAAGACTTGAATGTAAACAAAGTCTCTAAATGTAAACAAAGACGTGAATGTATCGAAGACCTAAATGTAAACAAATGCTACAAATGTAAACAAACACTACAATTATAAACATAAATCTAAAATAAAAGAAAGGCCTTAAATAAAAACAGACTTTTAATGTAAACAGGCCCCATATGTAAACAAAGACGTGAATGTAAACAAAGACCCTAATTGTAAACAAATACGTGAATGTTAACAAAGACCTAAATGGAAACAGACCCCGTATGTAAAGCAAGACGTGAATGTAAACAAAGACTCTAAATGTAAACAAAGACGTGAATGTATCGAAGACCTAAATGTAAACAAAGCCTATAAATGTAAACAAACACTACAAATATAAACAAAGATCTAAAAGTCAACAATGACCCTAAATATAAAAAATCCCTAAATGTGCACAGGCATGAAATATAAACAGAGACACTAAATGTAAACAGAGACACTAAATGTAAACAAAGAACCTAAATGTAAACAAAGGGTATAAATGTAAACAAAGAACCTAATTAAACAAAGAACCTAATGAAAAAATAATACAAATGTAAATAAAGATCTAAAATTAAACAATCATCCTAAATATAAAAAATCACTAAATGTAAACAAAGACATAAAAGTAAACAGATCCCATATGTAAACAGAAACCCTGAATGTAAACAAAGACGTGAATGTAAACAAAGACCCTAAATGTAAACAAAGACGTAAATGTAAACAATCACATAAGTGTTAACAAAGTCTATAAATGTATACAGAGACCTAAATATAAATAAAGGCTATAAATGTAAACAAAGAACATAGATAAACATAGAACCTAATGAAAAAAGTTTATACTTGTAAACAAAGATCTAAAAGTAAACAATGACCCTAAATTTAAAAATTACTAAATGTAAACAAAGACCTAAATGTAAACAGGCCCCATATGTAAACGAAGACTTGAATGTAAACAAAGTCTCTAAATGTAAACAAAGACGTGAATGTATCGAAGACCTAAATGTAAACAAATGCTACAAATGTAAACAAAGACTACAATTACAAACATAAATCTAAAATAAAAGAAAGGCCTTAAATAAAAACAGACTTTTAATGTAAACAGGCCCCATATGTAAACAAAGACGTGAATGTAAACAAAGACCCTAATTGTAAACAAATACGTGAATGTTAACAAAGACCTAAATGTAAACAGACCCCGTATGTAAAGCAAGACGTGAATGTAAACAAAGACTCTAAATGTAAACAAAGACGTGAATGTATCGAAGACCTAAATGTAAACAAAGGCTATAAATGTAAACAAACACTACAAATATAAACAAAGATCTAAAAGTCAACAACGACCCTAAATATAAAAAATCCCTAAATGTGCACAGGCATGAAATATAAACAAAGACACTAAATGTAAACAGAGACACTAAATGTAAACAAAGAACCTAAATGTAAACAAAGACTATAAATGTAAACAAAGAACCTAACTAAACAAAGAACCTAATGAAAAAAGAATACAAATGTAAATAAAGACTACAAATGTAAACAAAGATCTAAAATTAAACAATCATCCTAAATATAAAAAATCACTAAATGTAAACAAAGACATAAAAGTAAACAGATCCCATATGTAAACAGAAACCCTGAATGTAAACAAAGACCCTAAATGTAAACAAAGACGTGAATGTAAACAATCACATAAGTGTTAACAAAGTCTATAAATGTATACAGAGACCTAAATATAAATAAAGGCTATAAATGTAAACAAAGAACATAGATAAACATAGAACCTAATGAAAAAAGTTTATACTTGTAAACAAAGATCTAAAAGTAAACAATGACCCTAAATTTAAAAATTCCTAAATGTAAACAAAGACCTAAATGTAAACAGGCCCCATATGTAAACAAAGACTCTAAATGTAAACAAAAACGTGAATTTATCGAAGACGTAAATGTAAACAAAGGTTATAAATGTAAATAAAGACTACAAATATAAACAAAGATCTAAAAGTCAACAATAACCCTAAATGTATACGCAGGCATAAAATGTAAACAAAGACACTAAATGTAAACAAAGAACCTTAATGTAAACAAAGACGTGAATGTAAACAGTGATATAAACGTAAACAAAGGCAATAAATGGAAACAAAGTACCTAAATGGAAACAGACTATAATAATAAACAGAGATCTAAAAGGAAAGAAAGACCTTAAAAAAAAGATTTAAATGTAAACAGACCCCATATGTAAATAAAGACGTGAATGTAAACAAAGATTTTAAATGTAAGCAAAGACGTGAATGTAAACAAAGACCTAAATGTAAACAAAGACAATAAATGTATACAAAGATCTAAATGTAAACAAAGGCTATAAATGTATACAAATAACCTAATTAAACAAAGAACCTAATGAAAAAATATTATAGATGTAAACAAAGACTACAAATATAAACAAAATCTAAAAGTAAACAATGACCCTAAATTTAAAATCCCTAAATGTAAACAAAGACCTAATTGTAAACAGACCCCATATGTAAACGAAGACTTGAATGTAAACAAAGTCTCTAAATGTAAACAAAGACGTGAATGTATCGAAGACCTAAATGTAAACAAATGCTACAAATGTAAACAAAGACTACAATTATAAACATAAATCTAAAATAAAAGAAAGGCCTTAAATAAAAACAGACTTTTTATGTAAACAGACCCCATATGTAAACAAAGACGTGAATGTAAACAAAGACCCTAATTGCAAACAAATACGTGAATGTTAACAAAGACCTAAATGTAAACAGACCCCGTATGTAAAGCAACACGTGAATGTAAACAAAGACTCTAAATGTAAACAAAGACGTGAATGTATCGAAGACCTAAATGTAAACAAAGCCTATAAATGTAAACAAACACTACAAATATAAACAAAGATCTAAAAGTCAACAATGACCCTAAATATAAAAAATCCCTAAATGTGCACAGGCATGAAATATAAACAGAGACACTAAATGTAAACAGAGACACTAAATGTAAACAAAGAACCTAAATGTAAACAAAGGCTGTAAATGTAAACAAAGACGTGAATGTATCGAAGACCGAAATGTAAACAAATGCTATAAATGTAAACAAAGACTACAATTATAAACATAAATCTAAAATAAAAGAAAGGCCTTAAATAAATACAGACTTTTAATGTAAACAGGCCCCATATGTAAACAAAGACGTGAATGTAAACAAAGACCCTAATTGTAAACAAATACGTGAATGTTAACAAAGACCTAAATGTAAACAGACCACGTATGTAAAGCAAGACGTGAATGTAAAGAAAGACTCTAAATGTAAACAAAGACGTGAATGTATCGAAGACCTAAATGTAAACAAAGCCTATAAATGTAAACAAACACTACAAATATAAACAAAGATCTAAAAGTCAACAATGACCCTAAATATAAAAAATCCCTATATGTGCACAGGCATGAAATATAAACAGAGACACTAAATGTAAACAGAGACACTAAATGTAAACAAAGAGCCTAAATGTAAACAAAGGCTATAAATGTAAACAATGAACCTAATTAAACAAAGAACCTAATGAAAAAAGAATACAAATGTAAATAAAGATCTAAAATTAAACAATCATCCTAAATATAAAAAATCACTAAATGTAAACAAAG
Source organism: Salticus scenicus (assembly GCA_963930645.1). Classification (NCBI taxonomy): domain Eukaryota; kingdom Metazoa; phylum Arthropoda; class Arachnida; order Araneae; family Salticidae; genus Salticus; species Salticus scenicus. The sequence goes on along the minus strand of CAWVNO010002094.1, from coordinate 274,203 downwards.
ACATAAAAGTAAACAGATCCCATATGTAAACAGAAACACTGAATGTAACCAAAGACGTGAATGTAAACAAAGACCCTAAATGTAAACAAAGACGTGAATGTAAACAATCACATAAGTGTTAACAAAGTCTATAAATGTATACAGAGACCTAAATATAAATAAAGGCTATAAATGTAAACAAAGAACATAGATAAACATAGAACCTAATGAAAAAAGTTCATACTTGTAAACAAAGATCTAAAAGTAAACAATGACCCTAAATTTAAAATTCCTAAATGTAAACAAAGACCTAAATGTAAACAGGCCCCATATGTAAACGAAGACCTGAATGTAAACAGACTCTAAATGTAAACAAAGACGTGAATGTAAACAGACTCTAAATGTAAACAAAGACGTGAATGTATCGAAGACCTAAACGTAAACAAAGCCTATAAATGTAAACAATCACTACAAATATAAACAAAGATCTAAAAGTCAACAATGACCCTAAATATAAAAAATCTCTAAATGTGCACAGGCATGAAATATAAACAGAGACACTAAATGTAAACAGAGACACTAAATGAAAACAAAGAACCTAAATGTAAACAAAGGCTATAAATGTAAACAAAGAACCTAATTAAACAAAGAACCTAATGAAAAAAGAATACAAATGTAAATAAAGACTACAAATGTAAACAAAGATCTAAAATTAAACAATCATCCTAAATATAAAAAATCACTAAATGTAAACAAAGACATAAAAGTAAACAGATCCCATATGTAAACAGAAACCATGAATGTAAACATTGACGTGAATGTAAACAAAGACCCTAAATGTAAACAAAGACGTGAATGTAAACAATCACATATGTGTTAACAAAGTCTATAAATGTATACAGAGACCTAAATATAAATAAAGGCTATAAATGTAAACAAAGAACATAGATAAACATAGAACCTAATGAAAAAAGTTTATACTTGTAAACAAAGATCTAAAAGTAAACAGTGACCCTAAATTTAAAAATTCCTAAATGTAAACAAAGACCAAAATGTAATCAGGCCCCATATGTTAACGAAGACGTGAATGTAAACAAAGATTCTAAATGTAAACAAAAACGTGAATTTATCGAAGACCTAAATGTAAACAAAGGTTATAAATGTAAATAAAGACTACAAATATAAACAAAGATCTAAAAGTCAACAATGACCCTAAATGTATACACAGGCATAAAGTGTAAACAAAGACACTAAATGTAAACAAAGACCCTTAATGTAAACAAAGACGTGAATGTAAACAGTGATATAAATGTAAACAAAGGGAATAAATGGAAACAAAGTACTTAAATGGAAACAGACTATAATAATAAACAGAGATCTAAAAGGAAAGAAAGACCTTAAAAAAAAGATTTAAATGTAAACAGACCCCATATGTAAATAAAGACGTGAATGTAAACAAAGACTTTAAATGTAAGCAAAGACGTGAATGTAAACAAAGACCAAAATGTAAACAAAGACAATAAATGTATACAAAGATCTAAATGTAAACAAAGGATATAAATGTATACAAATAACCTAATTAAACAAAGAACCTAATGAAAAAATATTATAGATGTAAACAAAGACTACAAATATAAACAAAATCTAAAAGTAAACAATGACCCTAAATTTAAAATCCCTAAATGTAAACAAAGGCCTAATTGTAAACAGACCCCATATGTAAACGAAGACTTGAATGTAAACAAAGTCTCTAAATGTAAACAAAGACGTGAATGTATCGAAGACCTAAATGTAAACAAATGCTACAAATGTAAACAAACACTACAATTATAAACATAAATCTAAAATAAAAGAAAGTCCTTAAATAAAAACACACTTTTAATGTAAACAGGCCCCATATGTAAACAAAGACGTGAATGTAAACAAAGACCCTAATTGTAAACAAATACGTGAATGTTAAGAAAGACCTAAATGTAAACAGACCCCGTATGTAAAGCAAGACGTGAATGTAAACAAAGACTCTAAACGTAAACAAAGACGTGAATGTATCGAAGACCTAAATGTAAACAAAGCCTATAAATGTAAACAAACACTACAAATATAAACAAAGATCTAAAAGTCAACAATGACCCTAAATATAAAAAAATCCCTAAATGTGCACAGGCATGAAATATAAACAGAGACACTAAATGTAAACAGAGACACTAAATGTAAACAAAGAACCTAAATGTAAACAAAGGCTATAAATGTAAACAAAGAACCTAATTAAACAAAGAACCTAATGAAAAAAGAATACAAATGTAAATAAAGATCTAAAATTAAACAATCATCCTAAATATAAAAAATCACTAAATGTAAACAAAGACATAAAAGTAAACAGATCCCATATGTAAACAGAAACCCTGAATGTAAACAAAGACGTGAATGTAAACAAAGACCCTAAATGTAAACAAAGACGTGAATGTAAACAATCACATAAGTGTTAACAAAGTCTATAAATGTATACAGAGACCTAAATATAAATAAAGGCTATAAACGTAAACAAAGAACATAGATAAACATAGAACCTAATGAAAAAAGTTTATACTTGTAAACAAAGATCTAAAAGTAAACAATGACCCTAAATTTAAAAATCCCTAAATGTAAACAAAGACCTAAATGTAAACAGGCCCCATATGTAAACGAAGACGTGAATGTAAACAAAGACTCTAAATGTAAACATAAACGTGAATTTATCGAAGACCTAAATGTAAACAAAGGTTATAAATGTAAATAAAGACTACAAATATAAACAAAGATCTAAAAGTCAACAATGACCCTAAATGTATACACAGGCATAAAATGTAAACAAAGACACTAAATGTAAACAAAGACCCTTAATGTAAACAAAGACGTGAATGTAAACAGTGATATAAATGTAAACAAAGTACCTAAATGGAAACAGACTATAATAATAAACAGAGATCTAAAAGGAAAGAAAGACCTTAAAAAAAAAGATTTAAATGTAAACAGACCCCATATGTAAATAAAGACGTGAATGTAAACAAAGACTTTAAATGTAAGCAAAGACGTGAATGTAAACAAAGAGCTAAATGTAAACATAGACAATAAATGTATACAAATAACGTAATTAAACAAAGAACCTAATGAAAAAAATTATAGATGTAAACAAAGACTACAAATATAAACAAAATCTAAAAGTAAATAATGACCCTAAATTTAAAATCCCTAAATGTAAACAAAGACCTAATTGTAAACAGACCCCATATGTACCCATATGTAGACCCCTTCAATGTAAAAAAAGTCTCTAAATGTAAACAAAGACGTGAATGTATCGAAGACCTAAATGTAAACAAATGCTACAAATGTAAACAAAGACTACAATTATAAACATAAATCTAAAATAAAAGAAAGGCCTTAAATAAAAACAGACTTTTAATGTAAACAGGCCCCATATGTAAACAAAGACGTGAATGTAAACAAAGACCCTAATTGTAAACAAATACGTGAATGTTAACAAAGACCTAAATGTAAACAGACCCCGTATGTAAAGCAAGACGTGAATGTAAACAAAGACTCTAAATGTAAACAAAGACGTGAATGTATCGAAGACCTAAATGTAAACAAAGCCTATAAATGTAAACAAACACTACAAATATAAACAAAGATCTAAAAGTCTACAATGACCCTAAATATAAAAAATCCCTAAATGTGCACAGGCATGAAATATAAACAGAGACACTAAATGTAAACAGAGACACTAAATGTAAACAAAGAACCTAAATGTAAACAAAGGCTATAAATGTAAACAAAGAACCTAATTAAACAAAGAACCTAATGAAAAAAGAATACAAATGTAAACAAAGATCTAAAATTAAATAATCATCCTAAATATAAAAAATCACTAAATGTAAACAAAGACATAAAAGTAAACAGATCCCATATGTAAACAGAAACCCTGAATGTAAACAAAGACGTGAATGTAAACAAAGACCCTAAATGTAAACAAAGACGTGAATGTAAACAATCACATAAGTGTTAACAAAGTCTATAAATGTATACAGAGACCTAAATATAAATAAAGGCTATAAATGTAAACAAAGAACATAGATAAACATAGAACCTAATGAAAAAATTTATACTTGTAAACAAAGATCTAAAAGTAAACAATGACCCTAAATTTAAAAATTCCTAAATGTAAACAAAGACCCTTAATGTAAACAAAGACGTGAATGTAAACAGTGATATAAATGTAAACAAAGGCAATAAATGGAAACAGATTATAATAATAAACAGAGATCTAAAAGGAAAGAAAGACCTTAAAAAAAAGATTTAAATGTAAACAGACCCCATACGTAAATAAAGACGTGAATGTGAACAAAGACTTTAAATGTAAGCAAAGACGTGAATGTAAACAAAGACCTAAATGTAAACAAAGACAATAAATGTATACAAAGATCTAAATGTAAACAAAGGCTATAAATGTATACAAATAACCTAATTAAACAAAGAACCTAATGAAAAAATGTTATAGATGTAAACAAAGACTACAAATATAAACAAAATCTAAAAGCAAACAATGACCCTAAATTTAAAATCCCTAAATGTAAACAAAGACCTAATTGTAAACAGACCCCATATGTAAACGAAGACTTGAATGTAAACAAAGTCTCTAAATGTAAACAAAGACGTGAATGTATCGAAGACCTAAATGTAAACAAATGCTACAAATGTAAACAAAGACTACAATTATAAACATAAATCTAAAATAAAAGAAAGGCCTTAAATAAAAACAGACTTTTAATGTAAACAGGCCCCATATGTAAACAAAGACGTGAATGTAAACAAAGACCCTAAATGTAAACAAAGACGTGAATGTAAACAATCACATAAGTGTTAACAAAGTCTATAAATGTATACAGAGACCTAAATATAAATAAAGGCTATAAATGTAAACAAAGAACATAGATAAACATAGAACCTAATGAAAAAAGTTTATACTTGTAAACAAAGATCTAAAAGTAAACAATGACCCTAAATTTAAAAATCCCTAAATGTAAACAAAGACCTAAATGTAAAAAGGCCCCATATGTAAACGAAGACGTGAATGTAAACAAAGACTCTAAATGTAAACAAAAACGTGAATGTATCGAAGACCTAAATGTAAACAAAGGTTATAAATGTAAATAAAGACTACAAATATAAACAAAGATCTAAAAGTCAACAATGACCCTAAATGTATACACAGGCATAAAATGTAAACAAAGACACTAAATGTAAACAAAGACCCTTAATGTAAACAAAGACGTGAATGTAAACAGTGATATAAATGTAAACAAAGGCAATAAATGGAAACAAAGTACCTAAATGGAAACAGACTATAATAATAAACAGAGATCTAAAAGGAAAGAAAGACCTTAAAAAAAAGATTTAAATGTAAACAGACCCCATATGTAAATAAAGACGTGAATGTAAACAAAGACTTTAAATGTAAGCAAAGACGTGAATGTAAACAAAGACCTAAATGTAAACAAAGACAATAAATGTATACAAAGATCTAAATGTAAACAAAGGCTATAAATGTATACAAATAACATAATTAAACAAAGAACCTAATGAAAAAATATTATAGATGTAAACAAAGACTACAAATATAAACAAAATCTAAAAGTAAACAATGACCCTAAATTTAAAATCCCTAAATGTAAAGAAAGACCTAATTGTATACAGACCCCATATGTAAACGAAGACTTGAATGTAAACAAAGTCTCTAAATGCAAAGACGTGAATGTATCGAAGACCTAAATGTAAACAAATGCTACAAATGTAAACAAAGACTACAATTATAAACATAAATCTAAAATAAAAGAAAGGCCTTAAATAAAAACAGACTTTTAATGTAAACAGGCCCCATATGTAAACAAAGACGTGAATGTAAACAAAGACCCTAATTGCAAACAAATACGTGAATGTTAACAAAGACCTAAATGTAAACAGACCCCGTATGTAAAGCAAGACGTGAATGTAAACAAAGACTCTAAATGTAAACAAAGACGTGAATGTATCGAAGACCTAAATGTAAACAAAGGCTATAAATGTAAACAAACACTACAAATATAAACAAAGATCTAAAAGTCAACAATGACCCTAAATATAAAAAATCACTAAATGTGCACAGGCATGAAATATAAACAGAGACACTAAATGTAAACAGAGACACTAAATGTAAACAAAGAACCTAAATGTAAAAAAAGACTATAAATGTAAACAAAGAACATAACTAAACAAAGAACCTAATGAAAAAAGAATACAAATGTAAATAAAGACTACAAATGTAAACAAAGATCTAAAATTAAACAATCATCCTAAATATAAAAAATCACTAAATGTAAACAAAGTCATGAAAGTAAACAGATCCCATATGTAAACAGAAACCCTGAATGTAAACAAAGACGTGAATGTAAACAAAGACCCTAAATGTAAACAAAGACGTGAATGTAAACAATCACATAACTGTTAACAAAGTCTATAAATGTATACAGAGACCTAAATATAAATAAAGGCTATAAATGTAAACAAAGAACATAGATAAACATAGAACCTAATGAAAAAAGTTTATACTTGTAAACAAAGATCTAAAAGTAAACAATGACCCTAAATTTAAAAATCCCTAAATGTAAACAAAGACCTAAATGTAAACAGGCCCCATATGTAAACGAAGACGTGAATGTAAACAAAGACTCTAAATGTAAACATAAACGTGAATTTATCGAAGACCTAAATGTAAACAAAGGTTATAAATGTAAATAAAGACTACAAATATAAACAAAGATCTAAAAGTCAACAATGACCCTAAATGTATACACAGGCATAAAATGTAAACAAAGACACTAAATGTAAACAAAGACCCTTAATGTAAACAAAGACGTGAATGTAAACAGTGATATAAATGTAAACAAAGTACCTAAATGGAAACAGACTATAATAATAAACAGAGATCTAAAAGGAAAGAAAGACCTTAAAAAAAAAGATTTAAATGTAAACAGACCCCATATGTAAATAAAGACGTGAATGTAAACAAAGACTTTAAATGTAAGCAAAGACGTGAATGTAAACAAAGAGCTAAATGTAAACATAGACAATAAATGTATACAAATAACCTAATTAAACAAAGAACCTAATGAAAAAATATTATAGATGTAAACAAAGACTACAAATATAAACAAAATCTAAAAGTAAATAATGACCCTAAATTTAAAATCCCTAAATGTAAACAAAGACCTAATTGTAAACAGACCCCATATGTACCCATATGTAGACCCCTTCAATGTAAAAAAAGTCTCTAAATGTAAACAAAGACGTGAATGTATCGAAGACCTAAATGTAAATGCTACAAATGTAAACAAAGACTACAATTATAAACATAAATCTAAAATAAAAGAAAGGCCTTAAATAAAAACAGACTTTTAATGTAAACAGGCCCCATATGTAAACAAAGACGTGAATGTAAACAAAGACCCTAATTGTAAACAAATACGTGAATGTTAACAAAGACCTAAATGTAAACAGACCCCGTATGTAAAGCAAGACGTGAATGTAAACAAAGACTCTAAATGTAAACAAAGACGTGAATGTATCGAAGACCTAAATGTAAACAAAGCCTATAAATGTAAACAAACACTACAAATATAAACAAAGATCTAAAAGTCAACAATGACCCTAAATATAAAAAATCCCTAAATGTGCACAGGCATGAAATATAAACAGAGACACTAAATGTAAACAGAGACACTAAATGTAAACAAAGAACCTAAATGTAAACAAAGGCTATAAATGTAAACAAAGAACCTAATTAAACAAAGAACCTAATGAAAAAAGAATACAAATGTAAACAAAGATCTAAAATTAAATAATCATCCTAAATATAAAAAATCACTAAATGTAAACAAAGACATAAAAGTAAACAGATCCCATATGTAAACAGAAACCCTGAATGTAAACAAAGACGTGAATGTAAACAAAGACCCTAAATGTAAACAAAGACGTGAATGTAAACAATCACATAAGTGTTAACAAAGTCTATAAATGTATACAGAGACCTAAATATAAATAAAGGCTATAAATGTAAACAAAGAACATAGATAAACATAGAACCTAATGAAAAAATTTATACTTGTAAACAAAGATCTAAAAGTAAACAATGACCCTAAATTTAAAAATTCCTAAATGTAAACAAAGACCCTAATGTAAACAAAGACGTGAATGTAAACAGTGATATAAATGTAAACAAAGGCAATAAATGGAAACAGATTATAATAATAAACAGAGATCTAAAAGGAAAGAAAGACCTTAAAAAAAAGATTTAAATGTAAACAGACCCCATACGTAAATAAAGACGTGAATGTGAACAAAGACTTTAAATGTAAGCAAAGACGTGAATGTAAACAAAGACCTAAATGTAAACAAAGACAATAAATGTATACAAAGATCTAAATGTAAACAAAGTATATAAATGTATACAAATAACCTAATTAAACAAAGAACCTAATGAAAAAATGTTATAGATGTAAACAAAGACTACAAATATAAACAAAATCTAAAAGCAAACAATGACCCTAAATTTAAAATCCCTAAATGTAAACAAAGACCTAATTGTAAACAGACCCCATATGTAAACGAAGACTTGAATGTAAACAAAGTCTCTAAATGTAAACAAAGACGTGAATGTATCGAAGACCTAAATGTAAACAAATGCTACAAATGTAAACAAAGACTACAATTATAAACATAAATCTAAAATAAAAGAAAGGCCTTAAATAAAAACAGACTTTTAATGCAAACAGGTCCCATATGTAAACAAAGACGTGAATGTAAACAAAGACCCTAATTGTAAACAAATACGTGAATGTTAAGAAAGACCTAAATGTAAACAGACCCCGTATGTAAAGCAAGACGTGAATGTAAACAAAGACTCTAAATGTAAACAAAGACGTGAATGTATCGAAGACCTAAATGTAAACAAAGCCTATAAATGTAAACAAAAACTACAAATATAAACAAAGATCTAAAAGTCAACAATGACCCTAAATATAAAAAATCCCTAAATGTGCACAGGCATGAAATATAAACAGAGACACTAAATGTAAACAGAGACACTAAAGGTAAACAAAGAACCTAAATGTAAACAAAGGCTATAAATGTAAACAAAGAACCTAATTAAACAAAGAACCTAATGAAAAAAGAATACAAATGTAAATAAAGACTACAAATGTAAACAAAGATCTAAAATTAAACAATCATCCTAAATATAAAAAATCACTACATGTAAACAAAGACATAAAAGTAAACAGATCCCATATGTAAACAGAAACCCTGAATGTAAACAAAGACGTGAATGTAAACAAAGACCCTAAATGTAAACAAAGACGTGAATGTAAACAATCACATAAGTGTTAACAAAGTCTATAAATGTATACAGAGACCTAAATATAAATAAAGGCTATAAATGTAAACAAAGAACATAGATAAACATAGAACCTAATGAAAAAAGTTTATACTTGTAAACAAAGATCTAAAAGTAAACAATGACCCTAAATTTAAAAATCCCTAAATGTAAACAAAGACCTAAATGTAAAAAGGCCCCATATGTAAACGAAGACGTGAATGTAAACAAAGACTCTAAATGTAAACAAAAACGTGAATGTATCGAAGACCTAAATGTAAACAAAGGTTATAAATGTAAATAAAGACTACAAATATAAACAAAGATCTAAAAGTCAACAATGACCCTAAATGTATACACAGGCATAAAATGTAAACAAAGACACTAAATGTAAACAAAGACCCTTAATGTAAACAAAGACGTGAATGTAAACAGTGATATAAATGTAAACAAAGGCAATAAATGGAAACAAAGTACCTAAATGGAAACAGACTATAATAATAAACAGAGATCTAAAAGGAAAGAAAGACCTTAAAAAAAAGATTTAAATGTAAACAGACCCCATATGTAAATAAAGACGTGAATGTAAACAAAGACTTTAAATGTAAGCAAAGACGTGAATGTAAACAAAGACCTAAATGTAAACAAAGACAATAAATGTATACAAAGATCTAAATGTAAACAAAGGCTATAAATGTATACAAATAACATAATTAAACAAAGAACCTAATGAAAAAATATTATAGATGTAAACAAAGACTACAAATATAAACAAAATCTAAAAGTAAACAATGACCCTAAATTTAAAATCCCTAAATGTAAAGAAAGACCTAATTGTATACAGACCCCATATGTAAACGAAGACTTGAATGTAAACAAAGTCTCTAAATGCAAAGACGTGAATGTATCGAAGACCTAAATGTAAACAAATGCTACAAATGTAAACAAAGACTACAATTATAAACATAAATCTAAAATAAAAGAAAGGCCTTAAATAAAAACAGACTTTTAATGTAAACAGGCCCCATATGTAAACAAAGACGTGAATGTAAACAAAGACCCTAATTGCAAACAAATACGTGAATGTTAACAAAGACCTAAATGTAAACAGACCCCGTATGTAAAGCAAGACGTGAATGTAAACAAAGACTCTAAATGTAAACAAAGACGTGAATGTATCGAAGACCTAAATGTAAACAAAGGCTATAAATGTAAACAAACACTACAAATATAAACAAAGATCTAAAAGTCAACAATGACCCTAAATATAAAAAATCACTAAATGTGCACAGGCATGAAATATAAACAGAGACACTAAATGTAAACAGAGACACTAAATGTAAACAAAGAACCTAAATGTAAAAAAAGACTATAAATGTAAACAAAGAACATAACTAAACAAAGAACCTAATGAAAAAAGAATACAAATGTAAATAAAGACTACAAATGTAAACAAAGATCTAAAATTAAACAATCATCCTAAATATAAAAAATCACTAAATGTAAACAAAGTCATGAAAGTAAACAGATCCCATATGTAAACAGAAACCCTGAATGTAAACAAAGACGTGAATGTAAACAAAGACCCTAAATGTAAACAAAGACGTGAATGTAAACAATCACATAACTGTTAACAAAGTCTATAAATGTATACAGAGACCTAAATATAAATAAAGGCTATAAATGTAAACAAAGAACATAGATAAACATAGAACCTAATGAAAAAAGTTTATACTTGTAAACAAAGATCTAAAAGTAAACAATGACCCTAAATTTAAAAATTCCTAAATGTAAACAAAGACCTAAATGTAAACAGGCCCCATATGTAAACGAAGACGTGAATGTAAACAAAGACTCTAAATGTAAACAAAAACGTGAATGTATCGAAGACCTAAATGTAAACAAAGGTTATAAATGTAAATAAAGACTACAAATATAAACAAAGATCTAAAAGTCAACAATGACCCTAAATGTATACACAGGCATAAAATGTAAACAAAGACACTAAATGTAAACAAAGACCCTTAATGTAAACAAAGACGTGAATGTAAACAGTGATATAAATGTAAACAAAGGCAATAAATGGAAACAAAGTAAGGTAACGACACCAGTGCTCGTCACTCTTAAGGCCTTATTTTTAAAATGTTTGTTTTTTTCGCGTGGCATTCGTGTGGAATTTATGTATCAATATTATACTTTGGTTTATTTTATACACTGATTCTTCTAGTTGTTGTTAGACACTTTCATTTTTTCAATACGTTAAGCCAATTTTTTTAAAAAAATAAAAATTAAACCTATAAAAATGCACCAGTGCTCGTCACTTGAAAACTGCGTTTCACCAGTAGTCGTCAGGTGATTGCACCGGTGGTCGTCATGTAAATAAAACGCAACAATTTGCTCAATAGTTTGATTTTAATTGCGTTTTTGCAAAATTAACAGCATATTATTGAAACAAAATACCTTTGGAACATATTTAGAACCCAAATCCATTCATAGGGTTTAAAACACAAAACATTAAATGGTAAAATTCAAAATATTGCGAATAAAACAAATTCATATGCGAAATAATTTGAAAATTCTTTGCTTTTAAGAAAATTTTTCAAAATTTTATTCGTTCTCAAATATATCTTTACTTAAAGCAGAGGGTAAGTAGCAGGGGAGGGGGTAATAATCTCGTTTTTAAGAGTGACTTTGTTCCAAATTATCGCAGTAAGATTGATTTTACCATGCTTTTTATTAACGCGTATTCTTGTTTGTTTGTTCAGTACAAATCTTGCAATTGATTTTTAACTAACTTCCCGACTACCTAGACATTTGAAACTTTCAGAATTATTCAGAACACGATGAAAATGCATTTTTTAAATACTTTTAGCCAACTGCCCCCGGGTTTCTGCAACCTTCGGCAGCGTTATCGGTACAAATATTGCAATCGATTTTTAACTGATTTCTCGACTAGCTTGACATTTGGAACTTTCAGAAAAGCTCAGAAGACGGTAACAATGGATTTTAAAATATTTTTAGCCAATTGTTTCGAGTCACTGCTGCCTTCGGCAGCGTTTATATGGTTCAACAGAATATTTATTTAACTTTTTTCCCGACTAGCTAGACATTTGAAACTTTCAGAATAGCTCAAAACACGGTGACAATGCATTTTTTAAATATTTTTAGCAAACTGTTTCGGGTCCCCGCTGCCTTCGGTAGCGTTCACATGATTCAACAGAAAATTTGTTTAACTAACTTCTCGACTAGCAAGACATTTGAAACTTATAGAATAGCTCAAAACACGATAACAATGCATTTTTTAATACTTTTAGCCAATTGTTTCGGGTCCTCGCTGTCTTCAGTAGCGTTTATATGATTCATCAATCATATACTCGTCCCGATCATCAATCTACCCGACTACCTAGACTTTTGAAATTTTCAGAATAGCTCAGAACACAGTGACGATGCATTTTTAAATTACTTTTAGCCAATTGTTTCAGGTTCTCGCTGCCTTGAATAGCATTTATATGATTCGACAGAAAAATTTAAAACACGGTATATAAAAAATTATTTTTGTATTGCAATTATTTTTTTTTAAACGTATGGGTTGATTATGCGTACCTAACACATACTATAAAGGAATTTTGAGAAATCCTTCGCCTCTTCTTCCTCATTAAGTGTGGGGTGGATTCAAAAACACGTTTTCAAGAGTAATTATTCTCCAAATTATATCAGGAGAAATTATATCAGGAAAGCAATTTTTTTATGCGTTGATTGGTTATGCGTACCCAAAAATACTGTAAAGGTATTTTGCGTAATTTTTTCCGACCAAATTTTGAGAAAGGGTAGCAAAAAAATATTTCTACGCATAACTCTGCTCTAAATAACCTTACAAAGGCGATTTCTGATGTGTGAGTTGGTCATATGCATCCAACACCTAGTATAAAGAGATTTTGCGAAGATCTTTCGTCTATGTGAGGGTAGGAAAATATATATATATATATGTTTTCAAGCTCAACTCTGTTGCAAATTATTTTCGGGAGGGGATTTTTTTTATGCGTTGTTTGGTTGTGTGTGTGTACCTTAGACGCATTATAAGGCGATTTTGCAAAATTACCCTTCCCCTCTTCCCTCGGCAGGGCGGACAAAAAACACGTTTTTAACCTTAGCTCTACTCCAAATTAACTCAGAAAGGCGAGTTTTGATGTCTGGGTATTGGTTAAAAGTACAGAATATGGAATTTGATAATATTTTGTTAAAATTCTAAATTTATCCGTGGGAGAGGGGGGGGGGATAAAAGCGGTTAACTCTATGCCGAAGACAGTAGAAGCCAATCATCATATTGCGGGACGGAAAGCTATTACAAAAGCCAGCGAGAACATTAACTGCGGTTTCGACTGATTTCAAAGTTGTTTTTTTTTTTTAATTTTTGATAATGATAGGGATTTTTCTTATTTTATTTAAATATAGGGACCAGCGAAGGTGGCAAAGCTTGCTAGCACTATTCTACACATCAAGCTAATGTTATCAAATATTATGGATATTAATGTTATCAAATGTTAATGTTAATTAATGTTATCAAATATTATCTTACAATTTTAATTAATTAAGAACAACAGTCAAAAGGGTAATTTTTATCAACATTTTAACTATTTGTTTATCTTACATAATTAATATAATGTATAAACAGAAAACTTGCTTAAGAAATGTTTTTAATGTTTAATATTTTCTATATAACTTGTTATTCACCTGCATCTAACATAACAAAAAAGCCTTAACATAATTTTGAACCGACTCACAGTCATGCTAACTATGAAATTAAGCCTTTGTATTTTATCATTTTCGAAATATATATGAATTAAAATTAAATTATCACGGTCAATAAAAAACTTAAGCATCACTTAAATACATCTTTGCAAAACCATGACATCATAAAAATTTAAAATACATTAGACAGATGTATGGAGTAATCATGTCTGTTTTTCTAAAATATATAACAGAAAACTAGATAAAGCGCTTTATAACTAAATATGTTTATGTGCCATTGTTTAATTTTTCCAGCAAAATAATATGGAAAATTTTAGGTAGTTTAAAGTTAGTCATAGTGAATTAAAGGTACCATGACTGACTTTATTTAAACAATCTATACAAAAGTTACAAGTGCAGTAAAGTTCACGTTCTTGAGGTTAAAATACATTTGTTTACATTTACGAATACCCCTGACGACTACTGGTGCCGATAGTTAAATTAAAGTAAAAATTATACCATCATAATTCTAAACGAAAATATAGTATTTTTCATCAAAAATGTTACCCAGTTATTAAAAATGTTAAAACACCAGTGTTCGTCAGGGATGACGAGCACTGGTAAAATGTGCAAAATATGCACCAGTAGTCGTCATACCTTAAAACCTTTATATTATGTCAAATTTTAAAAAGTTGCACATAAATCGTATTCTGCATTTCATAAGCATTACATACAATGCTTTATGAGCAATGTCAAAAGCAGCGAACAACAAAATATATCAAGAAATGCATATCTATTCCCTTAATCATTTGCTTTACGTTGACTCAATTAAATTGTAATTTAACGTATACTTCCCTTATTTTGTTTCTCCCTACTCTTCCCCAATAGTTGAAATCGAACTTTTTATGTCATAAGAAGCAGAAAGCTTTGGAGAATCTTATGCGGGTAGATTCAAATTCATACAGGTTACAAAACGGTTATTTTAACACTTCTTTTAAGAGGGTGACGACTACTGGTGCAGATTTTAGGGGTGACGAGCACTGGTGTCTTTACCTTAAATGAAGACGTGAGTATAAACAAAGACTCTAAATGTAAACAAAGACGTGAATGTATTGAAGACCTGAATGTAAACAAAGGCTATAAATGTAAACAAAAACTACAAATATAAACAAAGATCTAAAAGTCAACAATCGCCCTTAATGTATACACAGGCATGAAATGTAAACAGAGACACTAAATGTAAACAAAGACGCTAAATGTAAACAAAGACGTGACTGAAAACAAAGATCTAAATGTAAACAAAGGCAATAACCCATATAGCAACGATCTTCCTTCATCACTCCCTGGGATATCCCTATATATTCGAGATTCTTCCCGGAAGAAAACGGAAAAGTACGGGAAATGCGAGGGAAAACTTAATGTTACATTCCTAAGGATAAAAGTACACAGGTAGTTCTCGGGATAAACCTCCGTGGGACTTTTTCCCTTGGGAAGGCCTTCGGAAACACTTACAAGGGATTTTCTTCCCTAGAATTTCAAATGGAGAAACCCGATTGGAGTGCTGTGTCTTAGGCAGGTGTATTTGCTAAGCGCATGCGCAATCACGAACACTACGGGAAATTTCGAGACGGTGACCGCACGTGTTTCAACCCTTTTGTTTTGCTCGCGTACATGCTACAGACTAAATACAAAAGCAGAACCTTTAGATTATTTTCTTTAAAAAAAAAAAAAAAAAAAAAAAAAAAGGAAATGAAAAAAAAAGTGTTTGCAAGAAAATACAAGATAAAAAATAAATAAAAACCTTGCTAATAACAATTGTTTTGTGCCGAAAAACAGTATATATATCGCTCCTTCAAGTTATTATATCGACCCAAAAGAAATGCTATAATTTTTATTTTTTATTAATTTTTACTATTTACTACACCATTTGTTTAAAAAAAAAAAAAAAAAAAAACTTATCAAGCTTGCATATTCATTAAAGAAAAAAAAAAATCTTAAAAGTAATTGGATTAATAATTTAAGAAAAAGTGCTTCTCACGCGATTACTTTAAAACGTTTACAAAACTATTTTCTTTGTTGTATTTGACTATATCTTGATATTTATATGTTTACATAAAAAAATAAAAATAAATAAATAAATAAAGGAAAAAAATGTTTTGCAAGAAAATATCGTAAGTTGAAAAAATATTGCCTGAAATAACAATTAAAAATTATTATAAAATGTTGTTTTCCATTGCATTTATCAAGCTTTGAAAAAATAAATAGTTAAAAATACTTAGATTAAAAGAGCTATTCTTATATGACTTAAAAAAAAAAAAAGAACTGTCATCAGTTTAAGAAGATAGATTTATTCATACAGTAATACATGTATATGTATTATTTATGAATGAAAATGTTTTAATTTAATTTTACTTTTAAAAATTTAAATTAGTGTTGAATTTCAAGTATTCAAAATTTAAACAAATTATTTAAACATCTAAAATATTAATTTTATGTTTAAATGAATTGTTTTCTAGAAAGTTAAAAAACAGAAATTAAAAAGACAATTTATAATTCATAAATTTAAAAAAGAAAAGAAAAAATGTTTAAAAATGTACTTAATTTTTAACGCGTTGTTTTACAAATTTCACTATAAAAAGGTAAAAAAAAAAGGTAAATTTAACAGAAGATTGGAGATGATTCAAGAAATAAATAAATAAATATATATATATATGTCTCCTGCATGTCTCCTATCTTAAAATAAGCAAAATAAAATGCATCGAGTTTTAATTATCATTATTATAGACAATGTAATAACTGCTTTATGGCATTGCATAAAACCTATGTGAATTTGAATTCTTATAATACTTATTAAGTTTCGAAACCAGAAGTATTCTTTCTGGTCATAGCACCAGGCATTTCGTGGAAAATATATTGCACACCCTCTATGCGGTAAAACTTGACCAGACAATAATCCATTCTTCCGCTAATCTTAATGGTGAAATCACAAGCGCATGAATAGAAAAAGAAATAGCTGTGTACTTTAGATGGAAGTAAAACCTCGGCCGTTTTTCTAGGATTCTGAGGTAGATAAAAATTTCATACTCATAGGACTGAAAGAGTTTTAAACAAAGATGGGGGATGAAAAATTCCACAGAAGAAAAAAGTTCGAGGCATTTCTTTCTCAGGTGCAAACAGGTGCCAATGCATTGATGGAAAAAGCATTCCTTTCAAAACCAGTAGTATTAAATAGTTTTATGGTGTGTGAAGAAGTTTTTAGTTTGAATATAGATTGTACACACGTTTTCTTATTTAATACATCTTAAAAAGTTTTTGATAGATTAAAAATAAATAAATAAATTAACTCATAAAGTTAAGGCAAATAAATTGAAGCAAAATAAAAACATTTAAAATCACTCTTTCATGAATAAATAAATAAATAAATAAATAAAAAATAAATAAATCTATATATTACATGCACATATATATGCACTTTTCCTATTTATTTATTTATTTATTATTATTATTGGGGGGGAGTAAAAGAGAATATATTAAAAATTATTTGCATGTTTAATGCATAATAAACATTTTTGGAAGCGTCAAATCTGTCATAATATAGCATTGTGTAATCCATAACGAAGCTATGAAAATTATTTTTTATTTTCATTTTTATTTTCTGTTTAATTATTATTAACAATAATATTATTTTCTGTTTAAGCTGCTTCAAATCAAGGTCGTAACTGCTTCAGGTCTAGCGCTTCAGTCCGCAAAATTAACAAAATTTTTTGTATTTTACCTTTTAAACGGTGCTGTATAGACTAATAGTATATGGCACATACTAGATAGTCTGAAAAAACTGTGTAGGTTTAATCTCGTTTATAACAAAAGCCCGAGTTTCCCGGAACTAACGTTAAAAATGATGTAATAGCTAAAACTATGGATTGGAATAAACAAACTACAATTTTATTCATGGTTTCCATGTGTGCATTTAAACTTAATAAAATAATGATAAAGAATAATTTAACGGAATAACTTACATCACAAATGCAACAATGTATTGAGATAAAGAAACTGAAATTTATCCAGGATTTGCACGGTTTGGAAGATTCATTCATTGATTCAATCTGTATAATCTGCGGAATTTTAATATGTCACGGAAAATAACAATAATAGATTAAATATATACTAGAATTCAACCACGTCACGAGAAATGAGTAGTATAAATAATTAAATAGACACATGGTTAGAAAATTTGAATTAAAGAATTACGATGTCATTTTTAATTTTTTGAAGACATTTAGAGCTCGAAACTAGAACATATAAATATCATAATTTAAGAAACAAAGTCATTTTTTTAAATATCCTGTAGACCAGTATTTAGTAATTTGAACTAACAAGGAAAAATAAATTAGGAAATACATGTGTAAAAATTGAGCGATAGGCCATCACAGACGGACGGGTAATGATATAATAATGGAAATTATCTTAATACCTAAAACTTACTTAATGTTTGAAATAATTATAATTTGTGTTCAAACATAGTTGGTGTAGAGAAAAAAAAAATAACTCAAGTTAGTGTTTCCAGATAAATTAATGCTTTTGTTTATGGATTTTAGTGAAGGATTTTAAGAGCATATATTTTCTAAGATAATAATAATAATAATTAGTATCTAAAAATAAACCTTATAGAAAATATTTTTGAATATTAAACTCCATGTGAACCAAAATATTAAAAAAAAAAAAAAAAAAAAAAAAAAAATCTTTTAATTTATATTTTATTAATTTATTATAATTCATTTATCTTTTCAAAAAGTATGGGAAATATTAATTTTTTTATAAATATTATTAATTTATTTTATTGATGTTTAAAAATTATATCAAATCGTCGGTATTTTGATGAGAAATAATAATAATAATAATAAGTAAAAATTGTATTTAGCTGCATTTGTCATTTTGTTCATAATTGTGTCATTGTGTAGCTACATTATTATTATTATTATTATTATTATTTTTATTCAATTTAAAGCAGCATATTTATAAAATTGTCAGAAACATGAAAATATTAAAAAAAAAAAGGAATGTATTATTCACCATTATTATAAATCTCAAAGCGATTAATAAAATTTAAGTTCCTACATAAATATTTGGGAAGTCATCACATATAAAGATTTTTCGTTTTTTTATACGCTCTAGAAGTTGATATATAGCCTTACCGTACATGGATTTGAATCATAGTGCCGCCACCTGTCAGCCGATATATACCCAAATTGAAATAAAATATGTATACATAATGCCGGTTTCACAAATCAGGCTTTATGCAATTATGCTTAATAGAAGCTGAGATATTGCCTTCCTAAACAAAGGTAAAATTGCAGTACAACAAACAGCTCCACCTGTTCAGCGATTTGCACCAAAAGTTGATAAGCACTAATTTATTTCAAGATACATTTGAGTATACAAGATGGCCATAATTAAACTCACAGTGCTCATAATGTTCTGTAGCCCAATCTAATTGCAGGAATGGCGGTAAATTTTATGCGAAGATTAATAAAGATGGGGGTCCAAAGAATTCCGCGAAAAATGAAAAAAGTTGCAAATGTCTCTACTAGGAGAATATATGATGCTGTGCAAAGACAGTTTTTAAAAATACAAATTTTGTGACAAATTAGTGCAAAGTCTCCAATTTTTAAATAAGAATTGTAGACAAAAGCAATACTTTATAATTTGCACAATTATTAATTTTAAATAATAAAAAAAGGACGGAAGCTTAGAAAAAGAGTGTCACATATTGCCCCAGCGGTAAGGTTTTTTTTTTTTTTTTTTTTTTTTTTTTTTTTTTCCGGAATCCTTTGTTTTTTGTTGTATTTAATCTTTCCACAAAGTTGGTGCCATTCTCGCAATGGAATTGTGGATTGATAATTGAGAATTATCAGTTTAATTATGGTCATCTTGAAAATTCATAAAAAATTCTGTGTATTAGATTTTGAGCTAGAGCTAAAAGAAAACTTTTATCACAGGCTGATGAACATTTTTTTATAATGATTAATTCAAGTTCAAAACATCTGGAAACATGAAAAACCAAAAATTGAAATTTTTGATATTTCTATTCAAGTATCAATACTTAATATAAATGCATATAATTTAAATTATTAATTTCGCTACAAAACTATCGTAAGGAATTGAAACTGTGGCGCTGACATTGTAGGGTGTTAGCCCCCCCTCCCAGAAATTTTGGACACGGACTCCCTATTAAAAAAGAAATTCTTTCCCCTGTTTCTTATTTAGTTTTTTACCAAAATCATTGCTTTAAAGTAAGTTTGTTGTAATTGAAAATAGACAAAAATCGACTAAAAAAAAAAAAAGAATAGCAAAACAAGCAAAGGCTGAAACTCTATTTAAGGAGATGTGTGTGTGTGTGTGTGGAGGGGGGGGGGTAGTTCAGGGGAAGATTATTCTCTTCTCTGTGCTATGGGAATCCCAATCATTGATGGTTTGTGCATGAAGAGCAAAAGCTTTCAGAAACATCGATGTAGAGTAATACATCTATTTTCACAAAAGTTACTGCCATATTGTTATTATTACATTTTTTATTTTTATTTTATATTATTAATATTTGATACGCCTGATGCTATTCTCTTCCCTATGTTTAAGTTAATATAATTTTTACAAAGGTTTCTGAGATATTTAATTCGAATTTTTAAAAATTCTTTTATTTATATTCTCATTTTATTTATTTAGTTGCTTCTTTTTTCCCTTTGCATTTATAAATAAAAATGAACTTTTTTGGATATGAGGTCATGAACTTATAAACAATAAAAATGTATATAAAAACTTAAAAAAGAAAACATAGCACAAACAATTCCGAGATATTCTACTTTTCCCCCCAATTTTAACTTAAACGTAATTACAATATTAGTTTAAAATTGAAGTGGCCGTATAATTCCAATGATATAACTGCTACTCCTAATTCTGTTTTATAAATTCGATCTACATAATTATATAAACTAAATGGCAAAGACTATTATTATGAATCACAGACTACAATACAGGAAAAGGAAAACAAGTTCCGTAGTATTTGAAAGTTCCCATTCGACTTTTCCTCCTGTCTTCCGACTGCGCTCCGTTCCAGATACACGGAGGTGCTCTCACGGAGGCCGCTACTGCGGACATTTGAAATACCCAAGGAACACCGTAGGAGGAATGTGGGAAAAACTGGAACTCCGTCGGAGGTTTGTTAATTTCTCCGCCGGAGTTCCTATGAAAAACTTTTTGCTATATGGGAAATGGAAACAAAGAACCTAAATGGTAACAAAGACTACAATAATAAACAGTGATCTAAAAGGAAAGAAAGAACTTAAATAAAAACAGACTTTAAATGTAAACAGACCCCATATGTAAACAAAGATGTGAATGTAAACAAAGACGTGAATATAAACAAAGAACCTAAATGTAAATAAAGACCTAAATGTAAACAGACCCCATATGTAAACGAAGACGTGAATGTAAACAAAGACTCTAAATGTAAACAAAGATGTGAATGTATCGAAGACTTAATGTAAACAAAGGCTATAAATGTAAACAAAGACTACAAATATAAACAAATATCTAAAATTCAACAATGACCCTAAGTATAAAAAATCCCTAAATGTATACACAGGCATGAAATGTAAACAGAGACACTAAATGTAAACAAAGACCCTAAATGTAAACAAAGACGTGAATGTAAACAAAAATCTTCATGTAAACAAAGGCTATAAATGGAAACAAAGGACATAAATGAAAATAAAGACTACAGTAATAAACATAGATCTAAAAGAAAAGAAAGACCTTAAATAAAAACAGACTTTAAATGTAAACATACCCCATATGTAAACAAAAACGTGAATGTAAACAATGACATAAATGTAAACAAAAACTATAAATGTATACAAAGATCTAAATGTAAACAAAGGCTATAAATGTAAACAAATAACCTATATAAACAAAGAACCTAATGAAAAAAGATTATAAACGTAAACAAAGACAACAAATATAAACAAAGATCAAAAATTAAATGATCACCCTAAATATAAAAAATCACTAAATGTATAAAAAGACATAAAAGTAAACAGACCCCATATGTAAACAAAGACCCTAAATGTAAACAAAGACGTGAATGTATCAAAGACATAAATGTAAGCAAAGGCTATAAATGTAAACATAGAACATTATGAAAAAAGATTATAAATGTAATCAAAGACTACAAATATAAACAAAATCTAAAAGTAAACAACGACCCAAAATATAAAAAATCCTTAAATGTATACACAGGTATGAAATGTAAACAGAGACTCTAAATGCAAACAAAGACCTAAATGTAAAATACCCCATATGAAAACAAAGACCCTAAATGTAAACAAACACGTGAATGTAAACAAAGATGTAAATGGAAACAAAGGCTATAAATGGAAACAAAGAACCTAAATTGAAACAAAGACTACAATAATAAACAGAGATCTATAAGAAAAGAAAGACCTTAAATAAAAACAGACTTTAAATGTAAACAGACATGTAAACAAAGACGTGAATGTAAATAATGACATAAGTGTTAACAAAGTCTATGAATGTATACAAAGACCTAAATGTAAAAAAAGGCTATAAGTGTAAACAAAGAACATAATTAAACGTAGAACCTAATGAAAAAAGAATATAAATGTAAACAAACATCTAAAATTAAACAATGACCCTAAATTTAAAAATCCCTATATGTAAACAAAGACCTAAATGTAAACAGACCGCATATGTAAACGAAGACGTGAATGTAAACAAAGTTTCTAAATGTAAACAAAGACGTGAATGTATCGAAGACTTAAATGTAAACAAAGGCTATAAAGGTAAACAAAGACTACAAATATAAACAAATATCTAAAATTCAACAATGACCCTAAGTATAAAAAATCCCTAAATGTATACACAGGCATGAAATGTAAACAGAGACACTAAATGTAAACAAAGACGTGAATGTAAACAAAGTTCTAAATGTAAACAAAGGCTATAAATGGAAAGAAAGAACCTAAACGGAAACAGACTACAATAATAAACAGAGATAAAAAAAAAAGAAACAATGGCCCTAAATTTAAAAATCCCTAAATGTAAACAAAGACCCAAATGTAAACAGATCCCATATGTAAACGAAGACATGAATGTAAACAAAGACTCTAAATATAAACAAAGATTAAATGTAAACAAAGACTACAAATATAAACAATGATCTAAAAGTTAACAATGACACTAATGATAAAAAATCCCTAAATGTATACACAAGCATGAAATGTAAACAGATACTCTAAATGTAAACAAAGACCTAAATGTAAAATACCCCATATATAAAGAGAAACCCTAAATGTAAACCAAGATCTAAATGTAAACAAAGACTATAAGTAGAAACAAAGAACCTAAATGGAAACAAAGACTACAATAATAAACAGAAATCTAAAAGGAAAAAAAGACCTTAAACAAAAACAGACTTTAAATGTAAACAGACCCCATACGTAAACAAAGACGTGAACGTAAACAAAGCCCTAAATGTAAACAAAGGCTATAAATGTAAACAAATAACCTAATTAATCAAAGAACCTAATGAAAAAAGGATTATAAATGTAAACAAAGGCTACATATATAAACAAAGGTCTAAAATTAAACAATCTCCCTAAATATAAAAAATCGCTAAATGTAAACAAAAACCGAAATGTAAACAGAGACGTGACTGTATCAAAGACCTAAATGTAAACAAAGTCTATAAATGTAAACATAGAACATAATGAAAAAAGATTATAAATGTAAACAAAGACTACAAGTATACACAAAATCTAAAAGTAAACAATGGCCCTAAATATAAAAAATCCCTTAATGTATACACAGTCATGAAATGTAAACAGAGACTCTAAATGTAAGCAAAGACGTGAAAGAAAACAAAGACTCTGAATGTAAACAAAGACGTGAACGTATCGTAAACAAAGACTAAGGAAATACTATAAATGCCCCAAGAATTATGCTGTCAGTGTGGTTTATCATATATTGGCCAAACTAAACGCAGTCTTAAATTTCGTTTAAAGAACATATGAATTACGTCCGCAAACAAGAAACCAATAAATCGGCTATATCTAAACATTGCTGGGAGGAAAATCATAATTTTAAATTTAATTCAGCTAAAATAATTTTCAGACCTAAATCCATTCATGAACTCGATTTCTTTGAAGCTTTTCATATTTATAAAAATTTTAAAAAACCTTTTAAATTGTGATTTCGCTATTCCCTATTTGTCTGACTGTTGGAAATTTTATATTCAGTCCACATTTTCTTAATTTTTCTACTGTTTACACAGCTAACTCTAATAAATTCCTATTGGCCACTCTCCCCACCTTTCGCGTAATTCTATTGGTTGAACTAAATTCGGCCCCTCTCCTATATATACGAGCCCTTCTGCAGATTCAGTATCCTTTTTGCACTGAAGACGACGCGCTTAAAGCTGCCGAAACAGCTGTATGCATTTCCAATATTTTCTTTGGCGTTTCTGACGTAGTCGTTTATTCGAGTTTTAATATTCCAACGCCAAGTCTCCTGTTATAAAAAGGCTATAATTATTAACAGAGAACCTTCATGTAACCAACGACATTAAATTTAAACAGACATAAATGTAAACAAAGACTACAAATGTAAACAAATGCTACACATATAAAGAAAGACTACAAATGTAAACAAAGGCTACAAATATAAACAAAGGCTATTAATGTAAACAAAGACTTAAAAAAAACAAGGAACCTAACTGTAGAAAAAGACTAATGTAAACGAAGACTGAATGTAAACAAAGACGAGAAATATAAATAGAGCTGAATGTAAACAAATACCTAAATGTAAACAAAGACCATAAATGTAAATAAAGACTTAATGTAAACAAAGATTATGAATGTAAACAATGATTATAAATGTAAACAATGAATCTAAATGTAAACAAGGACTCCAAATATAAACAAAGACTCATGAGTAAACAAAGACCTAAATGGAAATAAATACTATGCATGTAAAAAAGTCTACATATATAAACAAAGAATTTAAATGTAAATAAAGACCTAAATTGATACAAAGACCATAAATGTAAACAAGGTCTCTAAATATAAACAAATACCCTAATTGTAAAAAGACCTACATGTAAACAAAGATCTAAATGTATACCAAGATCCTTCATGTAGCCTTAGACCCTAAATGTAAACAAAGACCTAAGTGTAAACCAAAAATATAAATGTAAACAAAGATGTTAAGTGTAAACAAAGACCTGAATGTAAACAAAGACTATAAGTATAAACAGAGAAACTTCATGTAACCAAAGAACCTAAATGTAAATGAAGAGCTAAATTTAAACAAAGACTATAGATGTAAACAAAGACCCCAAATGTAAACAAAAACCTTAATGTAAACGAAGACCAAAATGTAAACAAAGGCTATAATTATAAACAGAGAACCTTCGTGTAACCAACGACCTTAAATGTAAACAGTCATAAATGTAAACAAAGACTACAAATGTAAACAGAGGCTACAAGAATAAACAAAGACTTAAGAAAAACAAAGACCCTAAGTGTAAAAAAGACCAATGTAAACGAAGACTTTGAATGTAAACAAACACCAAAAATATAAGTACAGCTGAATGTAAACAAATACCTAAATGTAAACGAAGACCCTAAATGTAAACAAAGACCTAAATGCAAACAAAGACCTAAATGTAAACAAAGACTATAAATGTATACAAAGATCTAAATGTAAGCAAAGGCTATAAATGTAAACAAATAACCTAATTAAACAAAAAACATAGTGAAAAAAATATTACAGATGTAAACAGACTAGAAATATAAACAAAGATCTAAAATAAAACAATAACCCTAAATATAAAAAATCGCTAAATGTAAACAGACCCCATATGTAAACAAAAACGTGAATGTAAACAAAGACCCTAAATGTAAACACAGACGTGAATGTATTAAAGACCTAAAT
This sequence comes from Salticus scenicus, assembly GCA_963930645.1. Lineage (NCBI taxonomy): Eukaryota > Metazoa > Arthropoda > Arachnida > Araneae > Salticidae > Salticus > Salticus scenicus. The sequence goes on along the minus strand of CAWVNO010002094.1, from coordinate 248,051 downwards.
GTAAACATAGAATATAATGAAAATGAATATAAATGTAAAGAATGGCTACAAATATAAACAAAATCTAAAACTAAACAATGAACCAAAATATCAAAAATCCCTAAATATAAATAAAGATCTAAATGTAAACAGACCAGATACGTAAACAAAGACGTGAATGAAAACAGACTCTAAATGTAAACAAAGACGTGAATGTATCGAAGACCTAAATGTAAACAAAGGCTGTAAATATTAACAAAGACTACAAATATAAACAAAGATCTAAATGTTAACAATGACTCTAAATATAAAAAATCCCTAAATGTATACACAGGCATGAAATGTAAACAGATACTCTAAATGTAAACAAAGACCTAAATGTAAAATAAACCATATATAAAGGGATACTACGTGTAGCCAAAATACCTAAATGTAAACAAAGACCGAAATGTAAACAAAGACTACAAATGTAAACAAAGATCCTATATGTAAATAATGACCCAAATTTAATCAAAGACTATAAATGCAAACAAAGAATAAAATAATAAATAAAGACATAAAAGTAAACAAAGACAGAAATGTAAACACACCTAAATGTAAACAAAGATCCTTCATGCAGGCAAAGATACTTCATGTAGCCTAAGACTATAAATATAAACAAAGATCCTAAATGTAAACAAAGACGAAAATTTAAACAAAGACTATAAATGTAAGCAAATGTCCTAAATTTAAACAAAAACCCTAAATATAAATAAAGACCTTAATATAAACAAAGACCAAAATGTAAGCAAATGCTATAATTATTAACAGAGAACCTTCATTTAACCAACGACATTAAATTTAAACTGACATAAATGTAAACAAAGACTACAAATGTAAACAAACGCTGCACATATAAAGAAAGACTACAAATGTAAACAAATTCAACAAATATAAACAAAGACTATTAATGTAAACAAAGACTTAAAAAAAAACAAGGAACCTAAATGTAGAAAAAGACTAATGTAAACGAAGACTGAATGTAAACAAAGACGAGAAATATAAATAGAGCTGAATGTAAACAAACACCTAAATGTAAACAAAGACCATAAATGTAAATAAAGACTTAACGTAAACAAAGATTATGAATGTAAACAATGATTATAAATGCAAACAATGAATCTAAATGTAAACAAAGACTCCAAATATAAACAAAGACTCATGAGTAAACAATGACCTAAATGGAAATAAATACTATGCATGTAAAAAAGTCTACATATATAAACAAATACTATAAATGTAAATAAAGACCTAAATGGATACAAAGACCATAAATGTAAACAAGGTCTCTAAATATAAACAAATACCCTAATTGTAAAAAGACCTACATGTAAACAAAGACCTAAATGTATACCAAGATCCTTCATGTAGCCTCAGACCCTAAATGTAAACAAAGACCCAAGTGTAAACCAAAAATATAAATGTAAACAAAGATGTTAAATGTAAACGAAGACCTGAATGTAAACAAAGGCTATAAGTATAAGCAGAGAAACTTCATGTAACCAAAGAACCTAAATGTAAATGAAGACCTAAATTTAAACAAAGACTATAGATGTAAACAAAGACCCCAAATGTAAACAAAGGCCTTAATGTAAACGAAGACCAAAATGTAAACAAAGGCTATAGTTATAAACAGAGAACCTTCGTGTAACCAACTACCTTAAACGTGAACAGACATAAATGTAAACAAAGACTACAAATGTAAACAAAGGCTACAAGAATAAACAAAGACTTAAGAAAAACAAAGACCCTAAGTGTAAGAAAGACCAATGTAAACGAAGACTTTGAATGTAAACAAAAACCAAAAATATAAATACAGCTGAATGTAAACAAATACCTAAATGTAAACGAAGACCCTAAATGTAAACGAAGACCTAAATGTAAACAAAGACTATGAATGTAAACAAATACTATACATGTAAAAAAGTTGGAATTATAAAAAATAACCCTACGTGTAAACAGACATACATGTAAACAAAGTGGAAAACGTAATCATAAAAAGTATAATCAAAATAGGAATTTTTTTTTTCTTTTAACAAAAAATTAAGCCAAAAAATGCCATCACACTCTTGGTGATAAAAAATTAAAAGGAGGCATGGGAGCTCTTTACTAAAACTGTAGTGCCTGTGGAAGTATGAAAACTGGGTCGTCAACCATGAATTTTATTTTGAAACTTTTCTTTGAATGATTCTGGTTTCACTATTGCTCAATATTTATTTAAAATAATAATTTGGCTTCTGGTAAATTAAAATTTTAATTAGATGGTGAAATTTGTATAATGTTTATGAGTTTCAAATTTTAAAGGTGAATAAGAAAATTAATAAGTGCGAAAATTTCGCACGGGTTTGCTAGTACTTAATATTGTTACATATCAATGCATATGTATGTATGTTTTCAAAAATCTAACTATTTATAAAATATGCCATCCCCTTAAACTTTTAATCATTTTGCGTTATTACTAATCATTTTAATTAAACGTTATTTATCTGTATTTAATTTATTCTTATTTTATTAATAATCGTTCTAATAATTTCTTTAAAATTATTTTAGTCATTAATTCATTATTAATCATTTATCGTTAAAATTAATTATTTTAATTTATTATAAAATTTTTCTTTTTAGACTATCTCTCTTTTGACCACCCGTTTTGTGTAATTTAAATTTTTATCATAGATATCGTAATATTCAAGCAATTTCGAATAAACACAATTGAAATATACTGAATTTAATGTTTTTTTTTTTTTTTTTTTTTTTTTTTTTTTTAAGTAGGTTGTAAAATATTTCTAAACTATGTAACTAGTAAAGGTTGCGATTGTAAAGTAATGACAAAATATATTGAATTATAAACATTTTAGAAGAACATCCAATTTAAGAAACAAAACTTTGCGCTTAATAGTTAAAAGTTCATTGTTATTTTAAGTTCAACAGTACCATAAATAATTCATAAAATTGAAATGAATTTTAGGAAATTCCTTCCAATACTTTCAGTTAGTAAACAAGAGTTGATATATAGCTCATAAACTTTGGCGCAAGTAAACTATCCTAGTCAAATTTCCATTCTTATCAAACAGAATCGGATTTTGACATTCATTTCTCGAACTTCATTTCTAAAATATCTTATGAAAAGGAATTTGAACATATATTTCATTTACAAAGTTACATAAATGAAACACTGTTTAAGATATAATGTAGAATTCTCTGCTATATTTGTCCCGTAAGCAAATACTTATTTAATTTTTAAGAGGATATTACTGTTAGATGAGAAGTGAGTGAACGATGAAAATGATGTGATGAACCCAAGATTAAAATTTCAGGCCTTATTAAGAATACAGTTTACTTTTTCGAAACATTATTCCGTTTTAAAAACTACGATAAAAACCGTAAGTTTAATCAGTTTAATTGTTCAAGTGAAAACGCATTTTGAAAAAAATTAATAATAATCATTTGATGTGACAGTCATACAAATTTCTCTTTCGCTATATTTAAAAACTAAAAAAGAATATTGAAGATTAAGAGGTAAGTTAGCAAGTACTGTACATGAATGTATTTTAAAAATAGTTGAAAATATTTCTTCTCCTAAAACCTACCACTGTTCTTAAATATTCTGATGATTCTACTAATTGTATTAATTTATCATGTGCTCCTGAATCTAACGTTTTAAAATATATATATATTTGTCTAAAAATATCAAATTTCTAACTCTTCTATAACTTCTACTGATTTAACTTCTTTTTGAGCCTGTTAAAAAATTCTGATTTCTCTTTCAAATAAAGGTGATAATAATATGATTTCTACGGCAGGATTTAGTTATCCTTCAAGTTTTTTTTTTATATATATATATATATAATATTACTCACCCAGCTTTCTCGTGATGGCAACAGCCTGATATTAACAAACTTCCGCGCGTCAAACGTGAGAATAGATGAATCGACGAAAGAAATGGACGTGTTTCTTACTTTTACATTGCACTATTTTTTTTTTTTTTGCTTATACAATAGTTTTAAAAAATGATTTCATATGTTATTTAAGAGATCCTTTATTGTATAAGCTGACACCCTAGTTATATCTACTAATATATATGTATATATATAATATATGTATGTATGAATCATCTGCATTATATTGTCTTCATTCTTTTAAATATGTACTATATATATATATATATATATTTAAAGATAGAACGCGATTGATTTACTTGTAGTGTGCCACATATCATATTCGCAACCGAATATGTACAGAACACATATATTGTTAGTTTATTAGTCTGTGTACACGATATCTCAAGAATAAATAATCGCAGAGAGGTCAAACCAATTTGAACATACCACTCATGGCATTGATAAGAATCCTATTTGTTTAGACATTCTACAGTCGGCAGCAAAAGTATCCGAGCACTAGACAATAATCCCTGTCTAAAAAAAGTACACTTAATACTGCTCTGTTAAATGAATCCTTGTCTTTATGTTATTAATCAGTCTACATGATTCGACAAGAAGTTTTTTAACAAAACAGTTTTAAGTGTAATTTTTTTTATATCGGAATTATTGGCTAGTGCTCGGATACTTTTGCTGCCGACTGTACTATAAAAATTTCGTAAGTTATTCGAAATTTAAAATTTTCTTAACATTGAAAAATTGCCGTATTTGCCATACTTTATTGTTTATTCGCCATAAAATTCACAACTTTCTGTAAAATTTACGGCTAAAGGTTAGCAGTGGGGGTTTCAATTTTTTACAGTGCAGTAAACCTACCTTTTAGTAATGACTGCATTAAGAAGAGGGAGCAAAAAAGCAGAAGAAATGTTTATAATTTGTACCTCTTCCGTGTCTTGAGTGTTTGAAGTGATTGAAAGAATTTTTTTCGTCAGATATGATTTGAAGAGGCGTAAATTTGAGAGCCCTGTCAAAAACTTAACTGGAAAACTTATGAAAATTTCATATTCTCTTTAATTATGCAGATAGAATTCACACACATTTGGGAGTTTGAATATGCAGCATATTTTTGTAACAAAGATATTTTTAAACTGTTTATTTACAGGCGGACTTTAAAGTCCCAATAAATTAAAAAGCATCAATTTATGCAAAGAGTGACAAAGATACCTGTAAGGTTCGAATTTATTTACTTCCCTTTAATCTCACTATATAACACTAGATGTTACACGAATTCGTATTTTTCTTTCAATTAAATATTTATAGTGAGTTGCTACATGCCTGTGTACAGCAGATAGAGCAAATTTTGCAATTTTTTTTTTTTTTTGGAGGGGGGGGGATACAAATTTAAGGATGAGCACTGAGATGGTTAAAATATCAGAAGTGAATAAAGCTTATAAAAAGATATTTAAATATTCATGCATACTTATTTAATATGTTTATATATACCTATTACTTGTCATCATAGATCATGCATAACTTTTTTTGATGCAAAATCTACAAATAACCTTCATTTTATTTTAGCTGTAAATTGCATATTGAAAAACTAAGATTTGTTTATTTTATTATGATTCTTACCCTCATAAAAAGTAAAGTAAAAAAGTAAAAATAATCGGCAGTTAAATATAACCCACGAATACCTTTTACCGGTTCTATAATTATGTTTTACATTAAGCCGACATATTGTTCTTAACAAACAATATCTAATTTCAAAAGCGTAGGCATAGATTTTAGTGGGAATAAATTATTTGAAAGAAGTATTTTTCTTACGCAGTAAATCTCTGTCTTTTCAAAACGATTATCTTACTCAAAAGGAAAATGCAATTACTGATCTTCTGAACTCTTCCATTTCTTAAGAGCTTTTAAGGATTGGAGAAATTTTCTCTGGCTGTATATATGCCTTAAAATTTTAATCTGGAAACTTAGAAGTTTTTAAAACCATATGAGAACATTAGCACAAAGTGAGCTTCTTTTAGAAGTAGTTATTTAAACAATTTAAATTAATGTGAAAAATTCGTTGCGTTGAAATGGTTTTATAAAATTATATTTATATATACAGTCGGTAACAAAAGTGTCCGAACACTAGCAAAAATTCCTATGTAAAAAAAGTACACTTCATACAGTTTTGTTAAATAAATCCTTGTCGAAATCTGTTCTTAGTCAGTGTAAGAACATGATTCAATAAGGATTTATTTAACAAAACCGTATGAAGTGTATTTTACGTAGGAATTTTTGCTAGTGTTCGGACACTTTTGTTACCGTCTGTACATAATATATATATATATATATATATATATATATATATATATATATATATTGTTACGAATATTTTTAAATAATAGTAATTATATTATATAATTTCATTCAAAGAGGCTTAGTCAGGCTATAAAATGTCAATTTTCTGCATTTCTAGCTTGTTTTCGCTTTGAAATAGCTTATATTTTCAGTTAAAAACCCGTTAAAAGCTTCATCAAGGCGGTTAATTGCTTTGGCGCCAAACTTGGCGACTTTTTTGGCAACCTTGGCGAGAAAATTCATATTATCGATATCTTGAATATCTAAGCTCTACCTTGATTTGCTGAGAAGTTACCAGAGCATTTTAGGTTTTATAGAAGAGTATAAAAGGAAGTCCAATCTGACCAAGTGAGTCGGTTTCACCAAGGCATTGGTTGCTGCATAAAGTACACTGAGCCTCTTTGGATTACAGCCGATTGCTGTGTGTGAATGTTGTAATATAGTTTATACTGTGAATTTGATCTTGTCAGCTGTTTTTTAAGCTGTATTTTTTAAGCTTTTTCCTGTTTTCAATAACTTTTTAAAATTCCCTGAGTTTTTCAGGTTTTCCCTGTTTTACAGGCGTCGTAGAAACCCAATATCAGTAATAAGCATAAATTACTATGAACCCGATTATAGTATTCCCATTTAATTGCCAAGAGCAATTGTCAGCGCGCATAGGAACAAACTAATGTTTTTTTTTGTTGTTGTTGTTGTTGTTTAAAACATATTTGTTTTGCCAAGAGCAATTGTCAGCGCACATAGGAACAAACTTTTTTTTTAAAAGCATATTCGTTTATTTTATTATACCCCGGACACCTATGAAAACCACCTGAAATTACGACTTGATGCTGTTCTTATTAAAATAAATAAATTTTGAAATTATGTTCAAAATCTAATTATTATACAACTTATATTTATCAAAATCTTTTTACTTTCTCTTACCCATAAGGTAGAGAAAGTATTCTTTTTGGTCGAATTTTCAAAATTGAATTTTTGTTATATTCACACGTTTTGAGATCCCCTGAATCTGAAAATCATGTTTTTAGCAATTGGTCTGTGCGTGTGTCTGTCTGTCTGTGTCTGTGTGTGTGTCTGTCTGTTATCAGCATATCTCAAAAACAAATATCAGCATATCTCAAAAACAATAGAAAGTCCAAAACTTAGCACTCAGAAAAAAATATACCGCCTTCCTCTAGAATACATAATAAGTGGCCATTTTCTATATCCATTAACTAGAAATATAGATTTCCGAGCTATGCGCATAAGGCACGTCAATAAACTGAATAGACGAAATGATTGAGAATTTCTAGTTTACGCATTTCTTTATGGTGAAACAATATTCTGAATATTCCGAATATTCTGAATCTTTTGTATGGCGAGAAATTCTCGCTTGATTTTCTAGTATTGGGTAATAAACCAACATTATAGTTGCTGAAACCTGCCTCTTGTAATTTCATTTATTTGCAGAGATTTTTAAATAACGTTGCCCTCGATAATACAGGCAAACGCACTAGAATTCTAATAGGGGCTTCTAGAACTCGCTTTCAAAGGGGCTAGAATTTATAAGGATGACATGGAACTATTTTTTATAGAGCCACAATTTAGATTCTATATGTCAGTTACAGAATTTTTTCTCAGTGTTGGTATTCTAAATGTGTATCATATAGGGATGCTATCCTAAGCTTTTCGATGAGATGAAGCAAATGATTCGTGTACAGAAACACTCAAGAGTATTCAAACACATGACGTCTATGGGGGGAGGGAGGAATTGAAGGTGAGTAGAATTTAACATCTATAGACTGCACTAAACCAAATGAAATGAATATAGATTTTTTATATGCGTAAAAGCATGTGGCATGCAGAATATGGCATGAAAATCATTCACTGTTCATTTACATGGCTATACAAGAGAACTAAATTCAATAGTTGAAAATTGATGGAAGTGCATTTCAGGTTGTGCCGTGTATTATTATTATAGGATTATATTTAGGTGCACTGTGTGGTTTGTGCATAATCTTCAAAAGCTATACAGGGCTGCAAATATTTAAGCAATAACATTCTTATTTTTTATTGTTAGTGGCAGTGCTTTACTATGATATTTTAGACTGTCCAGAAAAGCTGCTCAGGAATGAAAATGAATTCCTCACAGACATATTATAAATAATGTATGTTTTTAAGCTAAATATTCATCGCTTGTTTTTTGTATATTTACACATTTTGACGCTTCCTGATTACCGAAGTCAATTTTTTTTAAGTTTTATCTTTTTCTGTGCCTCTTAGAGTAACTTAGAAACGAATAATTTCAGGAGATCCAAAAGTTGTATTTTCAAATTAATATAAGTTTGCTACTGCAAAAGTTTGATGAAGACCTGTAAGTTTCAAGGGATGTTGCGCATGAAAGTTTTCTGAATAATTTTCAGTGAACTTTTAATTTTAATAACAGATTTAAACTATATATAGATATAGATGCAGTAATGAAATGGGGGTTGAGGGGGCGGTAGTCCCCCTGACACAGACTTAATTATCACATTAAATTCTCCCAAAGTCTAATTTAAATTGTTTTAACATAGGTTTACATAACAGTACTCGTTATTTTACCTCTTAATCTCCAAACTGTATTTATAGAATAAAAGTTCGGGGTAAGAGAAAGTCGTGTGAGTGACAAACCAGATTGTTTTTATTATTAAAATATATTTTCAAAAATCGGTTTCAACATTTTCACCATTCAAATTTTCATTGTTTCTTTTTGGGATTAAAGAAGAAATTTTATTTTAATAACTTTTACTCTAACCTCATGCAGTAAAAATATATTTATCCTGTAACTTAAACCAAATTATGTATCTGTAAACATTTCTATACATGGTTTTGTTTGTATTAATTACATTTTCACTAATTATTGCACATATTTTTACATTATATCATTTCCTTTATATTTGTAAAATAAATGTCAAGCAGATTTACACTTCCTTTCTCATTCATGATGAAAAGAATAAATTTGTAAAATATTTTTAATAGAATTCATTAATATTTACATTAATCTGGTGTAGTTAAAGTAAATGAACTGCATCTAATCACATGAATTACCACTACAATTGAAACCAAAATTATCAGTTACTTGTAGTTATACTATCAGTTACTTGTAGTTGTTACTTGTAGCTTTTCATTTGTTCACATTACTCTTCAAAATTGTTACACATGTTTCCATTTACTTTCATTTCTCTGATAATATTCAATTGACGCTGAGAAAAAAAATATACCGCCTTCACCTAAAATGAAAAAGTGGTCATTTTCTAAATCCCTTAACTAGAAAATAGATTTCTGAGTTATGCGCATAAGGCACTCTAAAAACTGAATAGGAGAAATGATCGAGAATTTCTAGAGTACACATTTCTAGATGGTGAAACAATATTCTGAATCTTCTGAATCTTCTGAATCTTTTGTATGGCGAGAAATTTCCGCTTGATTTTCTAGAATCGGGTAATAAACCAAGATTATAGTTGTTGAAACCCGCCTCTTGTATTCGCATTTATTTGCAGAGATTTTTAAATAACTTTGCCCTCGAGAATATCATCAAATGTTCTAGAATTCTAATAGGGGTTTCTAGAACTCGCTTTCAAAGGCGACTAGAATTGATAAGGATGACATGGAACTATTTTTTCTATAGCCACAATTTAGATTCTAGATGTCAGTTACAGAATTTTTTCTCAGTGTACAGAGTTTATTTATACCTTTTTTTTTATTTTTAATTGATCAAGAATAGTAAATTTGTATGAATATCTACAATAATATTCAATAATATTTGAACTAAGCTCGAATAATAAAATTAAATGAATAGAATTCATCTAATCTCATGAAATAAAGTATACTTATCACATATTTTAATACAAATCAATTATTCATAAGGATAATTTTCCTGAAGCAACTAATTATGTTTATTCTTAATAACAACTTTCTTTTTTTTTTTAATAGATAAAATCTTTTTGTAAAAAAATAGAACCGACTCCAAAAAGGAATTACTATTCAAACAAATAAAAATGAAAGAAAATTGGCAGAAAATGGAACTGTAAATTGCGCCTAAAAGTATAAAATAATTTCCTTCTCCAAACAACCTATAACACTACAATTAATCATAACTTTTGAAGTCGGCGCAAAATTAAATAAAATTTAATTAGTTTTTAAAGGTTTGTCTTTAGACCGGTAGCAACAAATGCTGTTGTTTCGATTGATCCATTTTCATGTTTCCTTTATTATTTTATCACTGTATACAATTGGTCCATTAGTAGCATCTACATAGAACAGTGAACATTCTTCACAATGCGGTATTTATGTTTCTACGAAGTTAGAGTTTCCTTTGCAAATTTGGTATAACTTTGATGGCTTTTGGATTTGAGGATCAAAACGTAAGGCAAAAATATACACGCAAGATGTATACTTTCATAATATATATTGTACGATGCGTTGTTTCATATTCTTGATTTATCTCTTGATATACCTTATGAAAATAATCATGATATCCCAAAGAAATTAAATATGTTTGCCAGATAATTTTGCGATTTTTCTTTCACCAAGGACGTCAGATACCAGCATCTTCGCCAACTTTTGCTGCTTACGAAATCTTATTTGTTTTCTTGAATCAAATTAGTTCTCGGTTGCGTTTTGCAGGTAACAATGTGAGATATGTATTTTGAATAGGATTTGATTTTTGTATTGAACAAAGGTATCAATTTTTATTTAATTTTGCGCCGACTTCAAAAGTTATGATTAATTGTAGTGTTATAGGTTGTTTGGCGAAGGAAATTATTTTATACTTTTAGGCGCAATTTACAGTTCCATTTTCTGCCAATTTTCTTTCATTTTTATTTGTTTGAATAGTAGTTCCTTTTTGGAGTCGGTTCTATTTTTTTACAAAAAGATTTTATTTTTCTCTTTTCAGTGAAAACTTATTTATATAGCAGAGCATCAGAAGACGTTCGACATATGTTTCACAAATCATAAGTTCCAAGAAAAGTGACATTACTCAAAAAAATGGTTTATGTCACTGAAAAATACATGAAATGCACCCAATGTGAAAAAAAAAAGTTACATCTCCATCTTGAAAGTTATCCACTCGAGAGACAGTTGTGCCAGTTTCATTATAGTCAAGTTATTTTTAAGTTGATTTTTCTCAAATGCTGCATTTGTAAGTTGTGTTACTTTTCTTGCCTTTATCGGATATGAGAAAATAACTATCTATTGAATGAACATACGTTAAATTAAAAAGTCTTTAGAAATGTAAAGGACGGATACGCTGTATTCGTAACCGAAAATTCTGTTAGGCATATATATTGTACTTTACAGTGAATACGTGTCACCCGCTGCGCTGGAAATTGCGCAGCGTAAAGTTCAAATAAAGAGCAAAATATGCATTGCAGCTGACGGACAGAAGTTTCAACATCGACACTTACATACTGCTTTTACCATTGTAGCTGCATGCGTTCAGCAGTTAGAGTGAGAACAGATTTTCGTGAGTATTCTGTAATTTGTTTATATCTTAATGAAATCATAATGAAACCTATTTCAGGCCAAGATCATTACGATAACAAAAAAAGTATTAAAATTGAATCATCTCTTACGAAGTTATAAGCTAAAAAATTTCAACAACAACAACGAGAAACATGGTTTGCATTGAGAACCTCTTCCTTTCTGAAGTCGGTTTAAAACGTCTATGCGTTAATCGAGATAGGAGCGCTAATTCCGCTGTTTTTCACCAGATGGTGCTTTGTTTTCTTTAGATTGTAAAGATGTTATAATGGGACCTACTTCAGACCAAGATCTCTACAACAAAGCAAAAAGTATCAATTGACCGTATTTTGAACTATATAGCGTATGTCTCAGCAGCTACGCTACAACGTGAGCAATGTAACTCAAGTATGTATAGTGTAAAAAATTGCGAACAAAAAATGCACGTTTTTAGCCTTGTATTTTTAGCGTCAATGTCAAAACTATCTTTTCGTACTAAATCGATGATGCTCTGCAATTTTATAATTCACTTTTTCCCCCTGTCTTGAACCGTTTCCGAGATAGGAACGTTAGTATGAATATCTAAACTATCTTTTTGTACTAAATCGGTGATACCCTTCAGCTTTGTAATTCACTTTTTCTGTAGAACCGTTTTCGAGATAGGAACACTAACTCCGCTATTTTCCACCAGGTGGCGCTGCAAGCGGTTTAACCTTGTACAGCATGGCCACTTTGCTATACTTACATACCATTTTTATCACTATAGCTGCAGTCGTTTAGCAGTTAAAAGAGTTGGGACTGATTTTTTTGGGCACCCTGTATTTTCTTTAGATCGTAAAGATATTACAATGGGACCTATTGTAGACCAAGACCTTTTCAACAAAACAAAAAGTATCAAAATCGGAGCATCCGTTCAGAAGTTACGAGCTAACAAACATAAAAAAAACATACGGTTTGAATTGAGAACCTTCCTTCTTTTTTTGAAGTCGGTTAAAAATAAATTACTAACTCTCAGAAATTCTTCTAAACCAAGAGCCATCAGAAATTCCATTTAATTTTCTTCGGTCATATGAACTGCATGACATTAAGTAGGCATGTAAACAGGTATTCACTGTACAAAATAACGGTAGTTTTTACAGCAGAATGTGCTGGCACCCATATTACCAGCATATTCTGCTGTTAAATAAGCTAATTTAAAACAGAAGCATCTGTAAAGAGAGACTCTTTTACAATTGTTTCTGCTGTAAGTTACGTCTTTCTAACAGCAGAATGTGCTGGAACCCATATTACCAGCATATTCTGCTGTTAAACAAGACAATTTAAAACGGAAGCATCTGTAAAGAGAGACTCTTTTACAATTGTTTCTGCTGTAAATTACGTCTTTCTAACAACAGAATGTGCTGGAACCTATATTGCCAGCATATTCTGCTGTTAAATAAGCCAATTTAAAGCGGAAACATCTGTAAAGAGAGACTCTTTTACAATTGTTTCTGCTGTAAATTACGTCTTTCTAACAGCAGAATGTGCTGGCACCCTTATTGCCAGCATATTTTGCTGTTAAATGAGCCAATTTAAAGCGGAAACATCTGTAAAGAGAGATTCTTTTAGAATTGTTTCTGCTGTTAAATAAGTCAATTTAAAGCGGCAAATCTGTAAAGAGGGACTCTTTTACACATGTTTCTGCTATAAATTACGTCTTTCTAACAGCAGAATGTGCTGGCACCCATATTGCCAGCATATTCTGCTGTTAAATAAGCCAATTTAAAGCGGAAACATCTGTAAAGAGAGACTCTTTTACAATTGTTTCTGCTGTAAATTACGTCTCTCTAACAGCAGAATGTGCTGGCACCCATATTGCAGCAGCATATTCTGCTGTAAAAACTGCCGTTATTTTTTACAATGTATACCATGACATGATTTAAAAGAATGATGAAATGTTGCTTTTAGTATACCATGTGAAATAATAAATCTGTACAAATATATTGAGTAATACTCAAAAATGTTTACAACAAGCTTATATAGTAAAATTACAAAAACTAACTGCATTTATCGTCATGAAACAGCAGTATATCCATCCTAGATTTTACTATAAATCAATTACTGTTAGTAATTTTCTTGTGCAATTAATGATGCCTAAGCTTAAAAAATATTTAAAAAAAAAAATGCTGGTTTTCAGAAACCTTTCCGTATTTTTTGAATGTCAATGCTGGTGTGGGGGTTAAGGTTGAATGTCTATATATACAGGGTGATCAGTTTAAAAGAGTACCGGTTGGTTTTTCTTATAACCCTTAAATCTGACGGATGTGGCATGCATTCTAACATTGAAGTATGATTGTTTGAACCTTGTTTAAGTTTATGAGACAATTTCTAACACTGTTGGACTGTTACAACTTTATTTGCGAGGTAAAACAGAAATGGAGACTCACAATTTTTCTAATCCAGTAATAATTTTATTTTTGAAAAACATAATTTAATTCAAATTTTTTACATTATCATTCCTCACAGAAAATGTTGAAAATGTTCGCCACCATTTTAAATTCAAAAATGAACACGTCGAACCAGGTTTTAACACACTTCGCAGCATTGTTGGTGTTATTAAAGAGATTTCTTCAGTTATGATCTGTTTCAATTCATCGATGTTTACAGGACTTCTCTGAAACGCCTATAAAATGATAATGATAATGTAAAAAAATTTAATTAAATTTTGTTTTTCTTAAATAAAATTATTACAGGATTTAAAAAATTGTGCGTTTCCATTTCTGTTTTACCTCACAAATAAAGTTGTAACAATCCAACAGTATTGGAAATTGTCTCCCACACTTAAGCGAGTTTCAAAAAATTATAGTTCAGTGTTAGAATAGTTGCAACATCCGTCATACTTAAGGGTAATAAGAAAAACCAACTAGTACTCTTTTAAATTGCTCAAAAGTATATAGGACTCGTGTCTCAATGGCCTGCCCTCGTAAGGGTTTTTCTGATAAGGATCTTTCTGAGAGACTCTAACACGTATTAACGCATATGAACTGTTAGAAGTTCCATGTCATTTTCTATCGTTATATATATACTGTAGCATTAAATTAGTGTGTATGCACAAGGCCTGACTATCGCACGGGCACCTGGGGCTAGTGCCCTGGGCACGAAATTTCTGAGGGGCACAAAATGTTACTAATGGCTAAAATATATTGTCTAAATATTCCTTTTTCTTTCTTTTTTTTTTCTTTTTAAACTCAACTGTGTTTCACTTACATTAATAAAATTTTAAAATAAAAACTGTCGTTAAACTGACTGGGGGTAATTTTACTTGTCTTTAGAACCTGGCCTAAAACAAAATCAGATTAAATTTTTGATCAAATGCATATTTTATTTTATTTTTTTGGGGGGGGAGGGGAGGGCAGGGGGGATGAGGGAGAACTCTTGCTCGCTCTTCTAAGGGGGCACGAAAATTTTAAAATGCCCTAAGCACGAAAATTTTTTAGCCGGGCCCTATGTATGCATAAAAAGAAATATGCTATAACAGTATTTTAAAAGTAAAAATTGAAAAGTTGGTTTTAGTTTTAAGTGTTTTTTGTCGAGTAAAACAATAAATATGTATATTTTTAATATTATCCAATTATTATTGTACTTATAAGATAAAATTAATTTAAAGCAATAAACAGCATCTAATTTAATAAAGGAACAAACATTAGAATATTATTTTTTGTCAAGCAATTGGTCATGTTCTACACTTAGTGCTAATTTCTCTGAAAAGAAAAAGCAATTACTAATTCTTAGAAACTCTTCCTTAACTTATGAGCTGTCAGAGATTCCCAGCAATTTACGCCAGTAATATGTATGCCATACGAGTTTAATCTTGAAAAGTTTGTAAAAAGATTTTGGGCCATATGGGAACGAGAGCTCATTCGATTACTTAAACTCAAACAAGAAAAAAGGGATTCCTTAAGAGGTTTATTCGAGAAACTGAATACCAGTAGTTGAAGTACCAGAAAAGATCAAGATTAAGCTTCTTACTTACTTCTTAATGTTCTGCGAAAGAAGAGTATTTAAATTTAAAGATATTATCTCTTGCTAACTGAGCATCATGAGAAAAATGATACTTCTTCTAAGTATTTTAATTTCCTCAGACAATTTTGTCAAATTCGTAGTAATTCCAGTGTGGTCATGATTTTACTTTGTTGTTTTTACGGGGCGCTGAAAAAGAAAGAATATTTTCTTATTTCTTTTTAATACAGTGCTTACATCCACGTATGAACTTTTAGGTGACCATTTCACGGCATCCATTAATTTCACAACGCATAAAGCTAATATTAATTAAGAAGATATAAATAAATTACAAAATTCAATTTCTTTATATAACTTTCATTTAAAGTGCGCTCGTTGATTATAATGAAGATGAATAACTATTAAAAAACGTCATACTCAAGCAGCAGACTTGTTTTCGGAAGTTGCATCAAACTGGATATGTGAAATGACCAATGTAAAAACAAATGCTCGCTTATTTTAGGTGTATATCAGTCGATAGGTGGCGCTTCAATTACTCCCCTTCTGTGACTTTCCCACATGGCTACATCTAAGTACTTATTGACTAAACTTACACCAAACTGCATATATAAAGTCTTTATTGTGAGAAGCTATGATTAAATTTTTGCGCATGTTAAACAGTAGCTGTCGTTGTTACATAAGATGATACAGAAGCAATTTTTGTGATGGTCACAATCTAAGAGTATTCTACTATTAGTTCCCCATCATACTATAGGTATGGGGAACTTAGGTAATCGTGAAAATTTTCGACCTCGGTTTTTTGACTTTTCTACACGTTTTCAGATGTGAGGAATCCGAAAATGACAAAATTTGCATGGTGTCTGTCTGTAGGGTGTCTGTTAGCCCGTTAGTCCGTTAGCTCGTTAGTTTGTTAGTCTGTGTACACGATATCTCAAGTACAAATTGTCGCAGAGAGGTCAGATCAGTTTTAAAATATTACTTTCGACACTGGCAAGAACCCTATTCATTTGCAACATTCGATTTTAAAAACTTCGTAAGTTATTAGAAATTTACGATTTTCTTAACATGGGAGAATAGGACAAAATTTCACATAAACGTCAATTTTGAGAGATATTTTCATCGTAAAGATGTCAGACTACTTTTGAAATATTATTTAGGACACTGGTATGAATATTAATGACTATGAATTTTCCAATATAAAAATTTCATAAGTTATTGGAAATTTACGAATTTCTTAACATGGCAGCATAGAGCAAAATTTCACATAAACGTCAATCTTGAGTGATATTTTCATCGTAAAGGTGTCAAACCACTTTCGAAATATTATTTAGGATACTGGCATGAATATCATAGACTATGATTTTTCCAATTTAAAAAAATTCGTAAGTTATTTGGAATTTACGATTTACTTAACATGCCAGAATAAGGTAAAATTGAGCATAAACTTTCATTTTAAAGGCTCATAAATACATTAGACAACTTCAAAATTACATTTATGATATTTGTTTGAACATGATTGAATACAAATATTCTAATAGGAAAATTTCGTAAATTATTCGTAATTTACGATTTTACCAACATAGCGAAATTGTAAATTTTTCATATAAATATGAATTTTGAGGATTATTGCATTGGAAATAGTAGCATGAAAACTAAACAACGGAATTGACCCTGATAAAATAAATTAATAGATTAGAATAAGATAAATATATCGAAGTGATCGGTGGATAGCCTGTTAGGCGGGGTTTTCATTCTGTCACTGTATCAAGCTTTTGTCAAATTCATTTCTTTTAACATGATTATAATATGTCTCGCACTAGAAATTTCTGAGAACATAAATATGATGGGGAACTGAGCAGAGTCCACCTATGCCAACTTGTTTTTCTTATTTAGAGAGTGAAATAAATATTTTTTTTTTCTTGCTTCGTTTTTTAAAGATAGAGACAACTATACAACTACGAACTTTGATGAAAACGTGTCCATTAATTTCACAAATCAGACCACTAAATCTTATTAAGTGGGTGTAAATAAATTAAAGAAGTCAATTAATACATCTAATGTCTTTCGTTAAATGTCTATTCTCCGATTTTAATGAAGATGAATAACTATTAAACGCCATCTAACTCAAACAATAAACATGTTTTTGTAAAATACAAAGCTGAAAAGAAAAAAAATGTTTCTGGATGTAAACAATTTTAAAGGAGATTTCAAAATTTGCAAGCAATTTTAAGCAGTTATATGTATCATTCAAAGTTTTAATTTAATAGAATTTAACAGCTATAGTAAAATTAGAGCAATAAGCGCCTTCTAATATCGTGTAGTAAAAAAGCATTTATTGATCATCTCTAGAGAATAATGATACTGCTTCGAAGTATTTAAAGGAAATATTCAGAATTTGTAGAAAAGTTTAATATTACTAATAGTGAAAATCTGAGAGAAAGTTTTATTATTATTATTACAATTTTTACTTAACATTTTTATTTTACTTCATAGTAGTGTGTATTAAAAAAATATTTGTATGAAAAAGTTAAACGCGAAATTTTACATAAATTTAATTTTCTCAATCCATTCTTATTCACAATTTTCATTTTTTTTTTTTTTTTTTTTTTTTTTTTAAAGTGCTAGAGGCCTATTTCAGTAGGTTTATTGAATGGGGATTTATTGAATGAAGTCCCCCCAAGGCAAAACTTTGACATGAGTCCCCCCCCCCAGGCCCAACTTTGACATGAGTCCCCCCCCAAGGTACCCCTATTTCAGTCGGTACAGCGTTGTCGAATTTTTATAATACACTCTTAATAGTGCTAAGGGCCTATTTCAGTCGGTTTATTGAATGAGGATTTATTGAATGAAGTCCCCCAAGGCCCAACTTTGACATGAGTCCCCCCCCAGGACCAACTTTGACATGAGTCCCCCCCAAGGTACCCCTATTTCAGTCGGTACAGCGTTGTCGAATTTTTATAATACACTCTTAATAGTGCTAAGGGCCTATTTCAGTCGGTTTATTGAATGGGGATTTATTGAATGAAGTCCCTCCAAGGCACAATTTTGACATGAGTCCCCTCCCCAAGGCACGACTTTGACATGAGTCCCCCCCAAGGTACAACTTTGACATGAGTCCCCCAAGGCCCAACTTTGACATGAGTCCCCCCAAGGCACAACTTTGACATGAGTCCCCCCAAGGCCCAACTTTGACATGAGTCCCCCCAGGCCCAACTTTGACATGAGTCCCCCCAAGGCCCAACTTTGACATGAGTCCCCCCGAAGGTACAACTTTGACATGAGTCCCCCCCAAGGCACACCTTTGACATGAGTCCCCCCCAAAGCACACCTCCCCTCATTGGGAAAAAGAGAAAAAACGTTGTTTTGCGGCTATAAGACAGTTTGGACTTCCAACGTTATTTGTTACAGTATCTGCAGCTGAAACACATTGGTTTGATTTAATGAAAACTTTATCATGGAATTTAGATCGTCACGAATTAACTAAAGAAGAATTTGTCGATATTAACAAGTTTAGCAGTAGGCCTCTGGCACTAAATTAAAATCTGTCAATGTCAGATTTTCATGTTTTAAATAATGAAATAATGTCGTGTCTGTATATATATATATATATTTTAAATCTGGTAATACTAGAAAACAAATGTATGAATATTTGCAATTAAAAAAAAAAAAAAAAAAACGAAATTATATATAAATTTATTTTTCTCAGTCTATTTTGAAAATTTGTGATAATTTGAAAATGGTCGTGATTTTATATAATTATACATAAATTTAATTTCGTCATGCGATTTTGTAAATCTGACGTAAATTGAGAGTGCTCATAATTAAAAATTTTTATTATTTTTATGAGTAAATTGAAAGAGAAAATTTATTTTCTTGTCTAATTTTCATAGGGTATTAACATGCATGTGTGTATTATTAAATGGATATTTCACGACATCTTTTAACTTCCTTGTAGATACAACAAAATTTAAGTGAGAAAGGGTAAATCAATTACAGAAATCAATTAGTCATATTATTTTTCCTCAAAAGTGTAGTCATAGTTGTTATAAAAATTTAATAATTATTAACATGCTCTAGCAGTAAATTTGTTTTCATTAAATGTACAATAATATACATTAAAATAAATTATTTAAGTTCATCACCTTAGTTCCTTTCTGAAAACGGAGTGAATACCACCACTGGTTTGTGTATAAGGACATTGAAAAACATTCCAAGACATTGCGACCTATGAGAAATATTTCTACAAACCATATTTAAGTCACTTTACTTACCACAAATCCTGATGAAATTGAAATATGTTATTGATATGCACAAAAGCATTCTTTCTATAGAATATAGTATTAATTGGCATTAAGATTTATCATAAAAGGATACAGATACATTGAGGAATATTTTGGATATTAGGGGATATTTGCTGGAACTGCATTTTCGTTTACATTAGGCGTTTTAACATTTTCTTACAATTTTCAATAATGAATGTGATTTGAATTATTTTATCTGTTTGTCTGGCTCTCCGTCTGCCTATTTCTCCGTCTGTCCGACTCCAGGTTCCTTAAATATTTTCAGAATTTCTTAAAAATGATATAGGTTATTCGAGTTCACTATGGAATGTTCACTATTTAAAATAGCAATAATAGGACCTGTACACTGAGAAAAATTTCTGTAACTGACATCTAGAATCTAAATTGTGGCTCTAGTAAACATAGTTCCATGTCATCCTTATAAATTCTAGTCCACTTTGAAAACGAGTTCCAGAAACCCCTATCAGAATTCTAGAGCGTTTGCATATATTATCGTGGTCAAACTTATTTAAAAATCTCTGCAAATAGATACGAATACAAGAGACGGGTTTTAGCAACTATAATCTTGGTTTACGACCCAATTCTAGAAAATCAAGCAAGAATTTTTCACGATACAAAGGATTCAAAATATTTAGAATACTCAGAATATTGTTTCACCATCTAGAAATGTATAGACTAGAAAATTCTCGATCATCTCGTCTGTTCAGCTTATTGGAGTGCTTTATAGGCATAGTTCGGAAATCTATATTTCTAGTTTAGGGATTTAGAAAATGATTACTTATTCGTTCTAAAGAAAGGCGGTACATTTTTTTTCTCAGAGTACAACTGGTTTGTACTTAGGTACACTTACAAAATGCCAGTACATTACGTTTTAGGAGAGACATTTTTATAAATCACATTTACATAATTTTCTAATGCAAAAATCATAAGGAAATTGATATATATTGTTAATGAATTTATTTAGTTTATTTGTGCGCATTTCTGTCTGTCCTTTGTGGGATAAGGTAGACAAAAAACACTGAACGTTAAACGATGTAACATGGGATTACAGTTGGAAAGTGTTAATAATCAATGCAGGATGTTTCGCTCTTGTTTTACTTTTCATAAGGAATAGAAAAAAAAAATCCTTGTTTCGATTTTTTAAAAGTATAAACATGCAACTACTGAATATCAGGTAAATATTTTATGGCGTCTATTAATTTCACAACACTTTCCACTAAATCTCATTAAAAGAATGTAAACAAATTAAAGAAGTCAAATACTTTTAATATCTTTCCTTAAAAGTGTACTTGTAGATTTTAATGAAGATAAACAGCCACTAAACATTTACTTACTCAAGAGGTAAAGTTGTTTTCGCATAATATAGACTAAAAATTAAAGATACATTTACAGATTCTCTGAAAACAAACCCTTTTACAGAAACTTTCAAAGTTTTCAAGCGATTTAAAGCAATTACTTGTATGCCTCAAGATTTTAATTTATTGCAATTAAGCCGTAATCGTAAAATTAAACTAATAAACGCCTTTTAAACTCGTGAATTATAAGTTCATTTGAGCTAGATTTTAACACGAGTAAGTTATTTCCAAAGGCATATCTTTACCATGGTACTAATCGTGTCTACTTCTAAAGATTTATTACTGAAAATAAAAAAGCTATTACTGGTTTCCTTCGGTTATGATTTGTGAAAAATTCTAAGCAATTTTCTCCAGTTATAAGTGTGCCATACGAGTTTAATGTTTAGTAAAATATTTCACAATTAGTAAAATATTTTGAAAGTGTTTAATTTAAACAAGACAGATATTGAAATTTTTATTTTTCCGACTGAGTGAAAATAATGCCTAGACCGGGAGTCGAACCCCGGATCTTTGACTTACAAGGTCAAGGCTCTACCAATTGAGCTATCCAGGCCGACAACATTACTCACTCAGACAACCTTTAGGCAGAAACCTTGTAAGTCAAAGATCCGGGGTTCGACTCCCGGTCCAGGCATTATTTTCACTCAGTCGGAAAAATAAAAATTTCAATACATATGATTTTCTTCCACAGTTGATTGTGTGATTTTATTAAAAATTGTAAGACAGATATTATTTCTTGATAGATTAATTTGATAAACTAAATACGAGCAGTTTAATAAGAAAAATAAAATCCAAATTATGAAAATCTCTAATGTTCTCCGAAAGGCAATTGTTAAAAATTAAGGATATAATCTTTTGCTACTGTCTTCCTAATGAAAATGATGGCGTTTCTTAGAGAAACAAATAGATTTTATTAATATGAAAAGGAGACTTAGCACTGGATAACTAAAACCAGCTACTGCATTCAGCTAAATTAATTTGCAGGCCCAAATCTACTCACGAAATCGATATCTTTGAAGATTTTTATATCTATAAGAATCTTTTTTAAAAAAATTGTTAACTTTGATTTCTGTGTACCCTATATGTATGTTTATCGAAAATTTTACATTAAACCCACATTTTCTTAATTTCTTCTTCATTTTTTAGTACTGTTGTTTATCAATTTCCTGTTGGCTGATCCCCCTGTATTTCGCATAAATCTATTGGTTGATCAGAATCCGATTCTTTTCCTACATATAAGAGCACTTCTCTTTCACTTCTTCATGCACTGAAGACGATACGCTAAATGCTACCGAAATAGCTGTCTGCTTTTCAGTTTATCTCTTTGGCGTTCAAGACGTTGAACATTTGGATTTTTTGTTGAACTTTGCGAACTTTGATGTTTGGATTAATAGAAATCTCAGATAATCTAACTATGTATGATTATTTTTCTAACATAACAATTCATTATTTTCATTTTTAATTTATCTAGCAATATTGTGTAGAAAGTATATTTGTAATAAAAAGCTAAATGCAAAGTTATACATTATTAAATTTTCTTCGGCAATTTTGAAAAATTGTCATATACTGAGTATGGTGATGAATTTATTTTCTTATTATTTTTATGAAGTATTGAAAAAATATTTTTTGTTTCTTTTACATAGAGTGTTAACATCCTTATACGAATTTTCATGTAAACACTTTACGGCATCCATTAATTTCACAACATTAACTTTCATTAAGAAAGTGTAAATCAATTACTAATATCAATTTCTTCTATTATCTTTCATTAAAAGTGCACTCGCTTATTTTAATGAAGATGAATAGCTAGTAAACAACATTGTACTCTTGCAGTAAACTTTATTTTCAAAAAATTTAAACAATTAAAAAACAGATTTTAATGTAAATCGTTTTACAAAATAATTCTAAATTTGCAAGCATTTTTAAGCCGTTACATGAATCTTAAAATATTTAAGTTATCCGACTTAAACTACAATAGCAAAATTAAAGTAATAAACGGAATCTAATCTCGTGAAGTCAAAGTGTATATAACACACAAACCCATTATTCTCAAGAACTATCGTTCTCTTGCTAGTACGCATGTCTACATGCTTATTTTACTTAAAATAAAAAAGGATTTGCTGGTTCACAAAAGCTCTTATTTCGCTTATAAATTTTCAGATATTCTAAATAGTTTTCTTCAGTATAGACCACAACATACTAAACATTTATGTATGTACACAAGTATGCCCGATATTATTTAAATAGATTTTGAAATGTTGATTTTAAAGTTTGTATAAATATCTTTATATAATCATGCTCAACAGTACTTACATTGAACTGTTATAGTAAAATTTTTATGTTGAACTAAAACAAATATCTTGAAGTAAAACTGTACTTTTCATTAATTTGAATGCAAGTCCATTATTCCCAAGAGTCATCATTCACCAGCAATTAAACGTATCTACTTCTAAGGCTTTTCTTAAAAAGAAAAGAAAAAACAATTAATGGTTCCCACAATTTTTTTTATTCCTATGAGCTGTCAGCGATTCCAAGTAATTTTTTCCAGTTATACGCTGTTTTAAATTTCTGTTCAATCTTGAACCACATTATGGAGTAAAGTTATAATCATGGTTATAAGCATATATATGGTTCAACCTTACTTTTTAGTTTTCTACTTTAATTTTTGTGATTGAATTTCAGTTGCACCAAAACTTAAAGCTATCCTACATCCAAGTGTTTCGGCGTACGTGTAATTATAATTCTCTTTATATTCAGAAGATGGCGCCTCTAGCGCTCTGAATATCCGAGAGTGAAAATAAAATGTGTGAAGTGAGATCGCGTGTGATTGCATTATTCAAAACCAACATTCTTACAAGAAAAAAGAGTTCTTTTTACTTTCTTCTATATTCAATAGAAGAAAGTATTGGATTTGTAAAAATTTTCGACCTCGGGTTTTTGATGGATTTACACGTTTTGAGAGATGTAGAACACGATTTGATCATTTTTAGAAAATGTCTGTCTGTCTGTGTGTGTGTGAGTGACAAAATTTTGTGACAACTGTATCTCAGGAACTACTGCACGGAATTTCATACAAATTGGTATGTAGTTGCACCTTGCCATAAATTAGTGCCTATCAACTTTTGGTACAAATTATCTTACATGTTGCGTTGCCATCCCGCTTTTTCTAAATTTTTAACATGGTGATATATAGGACAAAATTTTGTATAAATGTGCATAAACAGAATTATTTTTTAGTAATCATTATGAAATTTACAAGAATTATTTATAATAGAGATAGTCAACTGGTAAAAAAATTTTGTATGTGTAGGAGCCTCGCCACCCCACCCCCCCTGGGGGAAAGTCCCCCCTCGAGGGGAGTAAATTTTGAAGATGGGTACCTTCCGAAAGGTCTCGTCAGTACTTTTAAAACGAATGGTTGAACTATAAATCTGCGATAATTTAAAACAAATTTATCGATTTTTTTTACTTTTAACAACAACAACAAAAAAAAACTTTATTTTTTTTGTTTTAACGAAATTTAACCAAACTTGGTATTTAGTTATCCCCTGACATAAACTGATGCTGATTAGATTTTGGGATCAATCGCTCAACAGGTGGTGCTGTGATCGTATTTTTTCTAAATTTCTAACACGGCAGTATAGGACAAAATTTCGTATAAATGTACATAATGTGAGTTATTCTTAACCTGTGATTGTAAAATTAATATGGATTATTGATAATAGCAGTAGTTAATTAGGAAAAAAAATTGTGCATGTGGGGGCATCGCTTACCCCCCTGGGGGGGGGGGAGTACCGGGTAAATTTTCAAGATGGGTATCTTTCGAAAGGTCTGGTCAATACCTTCAAAACGAATGGTTGAACTATAAATATGTGATAATTTAAAACAAAGTTATTGATTTTATTGTACTTTTAACGAAACAATTTTTTTTTTTTTTTTTTTTTTTTTTTTTTAAGTTTACTGAGTGAATTTGTATAGGAAAATATAGAAGAAAGTCATGTGGTGGCTACAACATACTAGTTTCAATTGATCACTTACCAGATATTCTTATGAGAAAGTTTATTGAAGTATATCCTTCTAAGAAGAGAGAAAATCTGCTATACAGACCAGGAAGTATGAATCAGTAAAATTCTTTTTGAAACTAAGCCAGGCTTAAAGAGCGTAGTCAAAAACATAGAGTAAAGTGCAAATTTTTGCAATAAATTCTCCATGGATCAAGACAAGACCCTAGAAAATTTAGCCCCTTTTATCAAAATCAACGAAACACAGAATAAGCGGGCAAAAAAACGTAGCATAGTGCCAGAGTGTTTGACTTGAGACAAGAACGTCTTCAGTTCAATCCTAACCTCTGTAGAACGTTGAATTTTATTTTATTTAAAATATAATGCCAATATTTGGTTCAACATAAAATTATCAAATCATGGTAAAAGATTAAATCATCGAGTGGTTACAGCTATTTCAGTACCAAATTTTGGTTCAAACTAACACAAAATTTTTAACAGTGTATGTATGCCATAAAAGTTTAATGTTGAAAAGTTAATAAAAGTAGATGGCATAGGTAGTTTCTGTTCAGTTTCATCCAACATATAAATATTATCTAAGATTCTAAGACGGAAGGAGGCCGCTCACCTCTATGCAGCGGTTTTGAGCGTTTTTAACCTTTAGAGAGGGGCTGCAAAGCCACTGTGGAGATTCAAAAGAGCCCATCTCCAAAGGTTAAGCCTCCCCCGTTGTTTATTGCATAAGCAAACAAAAAAAAAAAAAAAAAAAAAAAAAAAAAAAAAGAGAGAGAGAAAAAAAAACTACAATGGTCGCCAGAGCAGAGCTCTCCCGCGACAGAAGGCATGAAAGTGAAAAGGACCGGAGCCGAGTGGTAGTCTATTTACAAAGTTCATACAGGTAATGTACAAATTTCACACAGTCTTTATACAAAGTTCACGGAGTCTTTATACCAAGCCCAAACAACCGATGAATAATGTTGGTTAATAGCAACATCATGCGCTGGATGATTGCTTCCCGAGAGCACTTCCGTGGAATGCTGTAGCATCAGACATGACCAGTATTTGCCATGTAGGAGAGGAGGAAAAGATGAAGGAAAGGTAGAGAAACAATTTAGTTTGTTGAGTTTGATATATCTTGAAGGAAGGCATAGATGCGCTTTAATTTAAGCCGTAGGGGCTTTTTAGTTATTATATTGTTCAGCCAAGTTGCTGGTCTAGGGTTAGGGTTCTTTAAATGGTAAGGTATTGTAACGTAAATTTCTACAACAGGACATACAATATTCCTGTTAAGAGAAATGAATTCGATCGATTCCTCGACACGGTGACAAACTGAAAGGCCCAATCTAACAGGCTACGCACCTTTCAATTAAATATATCTTATCCTATATTTGTTAGTTAAATTTATTGGGGTCGTCAGTATCGTATTTTAGTGTCCATGCTATTCCATATTATTTTCAACGCAGTGATCCCTATGATGCAAATTTGTATTAAATATTGCTCTATTCTGCTAGGTTAAAAAAAAATCTTAAATTTCAGATAATTTACGAAATTTTCAAATTAGAATATTTGTAGACAATGATGTTCAAAACAGTATCATAAATGATATTTTAAAAGTTATATGACATCTTTATAGTGAAAATATCCTTCTAAATGGACGTTAAGCGAAAATGTTCACTAGTCTGCCATATTAAGGAATTCGTAAATACGAAATTTTCCAAGTAGAATGTTCGTAGTTAGTGATGATTATCCCAGCATCAAAACTGACACTTAAAAGCTGGTCTCACATTCTTATGACAAAAAACATTTTTTTTTAAGTCACATTTAAGCAAAACTTTGCCCTATTCACCCTTGTTAAGAAATTCGTAAACTTCGAATAATTTACGAAATTTTCAAATTAGAATGTTCATAGTTTATGACGTTTATACCAGCATCATAACCAATATTAACCTTTTACAGGCCGAACTTAGATCCAGGTATATTTTTCATTAGTTATGTGCATATTTTACTTTATAATACTTTAGTTAAGGGATGTTAATAATTTAAATGGAAAAAAATACATACATAAATATTAATTGCCATTAATAATAATTATTAATATTCTTAAATTATTAAGATTAATATTATAGATTATTAATATAATCTGATTAATATTATGAAGTTTGATGTCCTTTTTGACAATAAGAGCTGTTTAAAATAAACCAACTGATATTCAGAGTCATGGGATACTTTCAAATTTTTATGCATTTTTTTTTGTTTGTACTCTGTGGGAAAAAATATGAAAATGGTCATTTTGGGGATTTTTTGTACAGTTACCAACTAATGATAGGAATGTTGCTTCTGTTTTAAAAAATCAAGTCATCTTTTAAGTATGTCCGCTAATTTTTTCAAGTCAATATTAGTGCAATTTAATTTTTTAAATAAGTTTTAATTTGATGTTCCCAATTGGGAACATTGGCCTGTAAAAGGTTAAAAAAACCTGTCTGGCATCTTTATGATAAAATTGTTCCTTTTAATGCACGTTTAAGTGAAATTTCGCCCTATTCTCCCATATTAAGAAAATTGTAAATTTAGAATAACATATGATGTTTTCAAAGAAGAATGTCGTAAATCAACGGAGTTCTTGCCACTGTCTTAAGTTATATATTAAAACCAGCCTGACGTCTGTACGATAATTTGCTCTTGAGATATCGTATACACAGATTAACAATCTAACAAACTTTAACACTAACAAGCACCGTACAGACGGACACCATACCAATTTTGGTATTTTTGGATTCCTCACACTGTAAACGTGTAAAATACTGAAAAAATCGAGGTCGAAAATTTTCCCGATTACCTAAGTACACCAGGAAAGTGGTTACTTAAAGTAAAACAAGAAGCAGATAATTCCCTAAGAGGTTTAATAAAATAACTGGTTACGAAAAATTGAATTACCAGAAAAGGTCCTGATCAAAAAAATTTTGTCTGAAAGAAGAGTTTTTAATATTAGTTTCTAAGTATTTGTGGGAAATATTTAAAATTTGGTGGCAACTATAATATTAGCAACAACATAAATCTGAGAGAAAATTTTATTTATCATATCAATTCAGATTAATTGTTTTCATTTTTATTTTAACTGATAATAATGTACAGAAAGTATACTTAAAATAAAAAGTTAAATAAGAAATAAGCAATTAGGCAATTTTGAAAATTGGCCGTAATTTGAGTGTGGTCATGGATTTACTTTATTATTATCATTATATACAGGATGATCAGTTTAAAAGAGTACTCGTTGTTTTTTCTTATTAACCTTAAATCTGACGGATGTGGCAACTATTCTAACACTAAAGTATAGTTGTTTGAACCTTGTGTAAGTGTGGGAGACAATTTCTAACACTGTTGGACTGTTAAAAATTTATTTGTGAAGTAATATAGAAATGGAGACGCACAGTGTTGCTTAATCTTGTGATAAATTTATTTTTGAAAAACATAATTTAATTCAAATTTTTTACATTATCATTCCTTACAAAAATTGTTGAAAATGCTCGTCACCATTTTGAATGCAAACATGAACGCGTCGAACCAAGTTTTTTGACACACTTCGCAGCATTGTTGGTGTTATTGACGAGATTTCTTCAGCTATGATCTGTTTTAATTCATCAATGTTTGCAGGACTTCTCTGGAAAATCCTATGAAATGATTATGTAAAAATGATAATGATAATGTAGATAATGTAAATGTCATGTAAGAATAGTAACTAGAAAATTTTGAATTAAATTTTATTTTTCATAAATAAAATTATTACAGGTTTAAGTAACATTGTGCGTTTCCATTTCTGTTTTACCTCATAAATAAAGCTGAAACAGTCCAACAGTATTGGTAATTGTCTCCCACACTTAAACAAGGTTCAAACAATTACACTTCAGTGTTAGAATAGTTGCCATATCCGTCATATTTAAGAGTAATAAGAAAAAACAAATGGTACACTTTTAAATTGCTCACCTGTATATATATATATATATATATATATGGGGAGGGGGGAAGGAGGGGAGAATATCTAAAAAAAATATTTTCTCGTTTAATTTTCATAGAGTATCCATATACGATTTTTTATACACACATTTTATTTTATCCATTAATTTTTATTGAAAAGGAGTACATAAATTACAGAAATCAATTATCTCTAATATTTTTCATTAAAAGTGCACTCAGTGATTTTTGTGAAGATGAATTACTATTAAGCTACACCATCCTTTAACAATAAACTTGTTTCCATAAAATGTAAAACCAAAACGAAAAAATCAGTTATAGATTCTCTTAACGTAGATCGTTTTTTAAAGTTTATAAGCAGTTTTAAACAATTTCATGTATCCCTAAAATTATAATTTAATACGGTATTGCTCCAGTAAAATTAATGTAGTAAGCACCATTTTATCTCGGAAGTAAAAGTGTATTCATTGTAGACTTTAATAGAAACCTATTATCCTTAAAGTGCAAACAATTATGCCAGTTCTTTATAATTATTTTTATACAGAAATAAAAACAACTACTGGTTCTCAAAAACGCTTTCTTAACTTATGATCAATCAGAAGTTCCAGGCAATTTTCTGCAACTATATACATACCATAAGAGTATCTTGAAAAGTTAGCAAAAAGTATCGTGCCACATGGAAAAGAGTTATTTAAATTAAAACAGTAATGCGATGATTTCTTAAGAGTTTTTTGGGGGGGAAATTAGATACGAACAGTGAATTATCAGGAAAGATAATTTCCTGCCTGAAAATTGCTTCTCTGAAAGAAGAATTTCAATTCTCTGAAAGAAGAACGTTTAAATTTACAGACACTATGTCTTGCTTTCTGAACATTTAAAAAGAAAAATATGCTAATTCTAAATCCTTTTTTATCTGATAACAATGTATTAAGAATATATTTCTTATTAAAAACTAAATGGGAAATTATATATAAAAATAGAAATATACATAACAGAAATTATATATAAATTTTCTGAAGTAATTTTGCAAATTTGACGTAATTTAAATTTAGTTATTATTTTGAATTTTTTATTATTTTTATATAAGGTGTTGGAGTAGAAAAAAATAATCTTTCGTTTTATTTCCATATAGTATAAACATACATGTATGAACTTTCATGTAAACATTTTATACCACCCATTAATTTCACGGGCCATATCATTAATTCTTAATAAAAAGGAGGAAAGAAATAAATTATCACTTATAATAACTGTCAGAAAATGCACACTGGTTGATTTTAATGAAGATGAATAACTCTTAAATATCATCGCACTCAAGCAATAAACTTATCTTCATGAAATACAAAGCTAAAAAAAAGAAAAATGCACTTACTAATTCAATTCTCTAAATGTAAACAGTTTTATGGAACAGACTGCAAAAGCAATTTTCTTAAGTTTACATGTGTGTCTTAAAATTTCAATCTTAAAATGTCTGCAAGATGTTTTACACCCATCCGAAAATTTTAGTGTAAAAGCACACAATTTCTCGGGAACATTCATAATGAAAACTGGATGCGAAAAATTGAATTGCCTAAAAGTAATTAAAGAAATGAAACTCTATTCATTTCTTTTCGTAACATCTTGTGAAGGAAAGAAGAAAAAATTATTGTTATGGTAGTGTTTCTAGTTAGGTGCAACATGATGAGAAATAAAATTAATTTGAGAATTACATCTTATGGTCGAGTCGTATAGACACTTAAAATTCAATATTGCGAAGTGATTCTTGTAGAGCTGCCAACCTAATCCGGCAAATTGTTAGTACCGCCCCTTTTTCTACACCAGTCATTTTTTAGAGTTTTTTCTTCTTAATTCATCGTAAATATATTTGAAGAAAATTACTTAAAAAATTAAGTGGTGTAGGAAAAGGGGCGGTACAAACAATTTGCCGGATTAGGTTGGCAACTCTGTTCTTGGAAACCAATAACCCATTTGAAATATCAGGCACTTGTAAATATGACTTGCATTTTATTTACTTTTGCAAAATTGAAAACACCTAATTTCGACAACAGTCAGTAAAATTATCTGTATTTTTCTTTTCTCTTTCATTATTATTTTTTTTTTAAAACCTTATTGGCGATGTACGACTCCAGTTTCGTTACTTTTTTTAAAAATATTATATTATTATTATTTTTTTTTTTCGTTAGAATAGTAAGATAACTGCAACATACAAAATTCTTGTCTACGCAAATATGTATTTTAACAATATATGTTTATAATTCTACCATTTGCGTCTCGCAACATTTCAGACCATTAATCTGTTGCTTTAAAGAACATCTGCATTTTCCAAGTTTTAATGTCCAATTTACGTCATGAGATAGAAATACTTTATATACTATACCCAAAGTTTAATTACAGTTAAAAAACAGAACATTCTTTACAAGGCATATGAAGAGAAAGAATTATATCTTATTATTTTTTTTCCTTTTAGCAAGAGATTTATTATAGAAGTGACCCGTGAATAGAATTTTCCTTACAGTCATTAATAAATAAAATTATCCAACTTCACTTTCAGCTTGACAGAAAAA
The DNA here is from genome assembly GCA_963930645.1 of Salticus scenicus. Classification (NCBI taxonomy): domain Eukaryota; kingdom Metazoa; phylum Arthropoda; class Arachnida; order Araneae; family Salticidae; genus Salticus; species Salticus scenicus. The sequence continues at coordinate 216,139 of CAWVNO010002094.1, read as the reverse complement.
AGAAAACACCAACCGCAGATTTGAAGAAATGATTTTTTTTTTTTTTTTTTTTTTTTTTTTTTTTTTAAGCAAAAGATGTTAATTATAATTTGGGTTATTTCAGATATTGACTTAAGAAATTTATAAATAGAATAGTTTTCTAAAGAGTTTAACAAAAACAGAATATGCGATTTTTCCATAGCACAATTGTAATTAGCTCGCAAGCAGTTTCTTGAAACTATTATTATTATTATTATTATTTTATAAGTTGTTTGTTATTATTAGTATTATTATTATTATTATCACATACATATTATTTGCATTCATAGATAAAAATGTATTTTAAAAAATATGCAAATCCACATACTTTTTCATCAGCGATATTCGAAGTACAGAGCCAGTTAGAAAAAATAAGAGCAATGATAAAATACGAGATATACGTGACCATGTGACAAGACAATTTGCTCGTTTATATTATCACAGTTCTAATATTCTGTTGAAATTATTTCACTGAATATTCATCAGTTATAAATACCGAGGTGTGATAAGTGTTCCTTAAAAAAAAAATAAACTACTCAGAAAATGAAATTTCATGCAATTTTTTCTCATTCAAGCATAAAAATATTGTTATCAATATATTTATCAATTAATCTACAAAGTAATATTCAAGTATGTTTAGAGTAATTGATGAACTATAATAATGGAAAATCGGGAGAAATATTTGGAAACTAAGTCGTATGGGACATTTAAATCTTTTCAAAATATTTAAAATTTTGATTTTTTTTTTATATAGATTTTAATAAGTTTTAAAATATTCATTATTTTAACTCTTCAATGCATATGTATACAAACTTTCATTACTCTAAGACAGTAATTTCAAGAGAACGATTTTCCATGTCCACCATCCTCTTGAAAATAAAAACAAACTTATTACAATTAAATAAAAAAAAATCTGGAGTGACTCCACTCGACTTTCCGAACATTGAGTAATTAACAGTTTTGTAGATAAAGTAAAGAAAGAGGAGTTATTAAACAAACAAAAGGGAGAAAACCATAATAGAGTGTTTGAGTATTTTTCTCCATATATTACACGATGTTTTATTTAACGCTACTGATCTTTGAGCCCATAGATCATATTGATAAAGAATGTTTTGTTGTGTCCCTGTAAAAACCTATAAATGCTAGATTCACCAAAATGCTTATAGTTAGTGCAACAGTGATTTATAATATTCATATAAATTTTCAGCTCAATTGAATAAGGCGTTTAGATGCTATCGCACTTTTAAAAATTTGGTCCCATAGGCCATAATGATAAAGATTTTTTCTTTGTGTCCCTGTAAAAAAACTGTAAGTGCTAGATTCACCAAAATCTATACAGTGTGTGCAACTGTGACCTATAACATGTGTACAATTTTTTTTTTTTTTTTTGTTTATATTAATAAGGCGTTTAGACGCTATCACACTTTTAAAAATTTGGCCCCATTGGCCATAATGATAAAGAATTTTTCTTTATGTCCCTCTAAGAAAACTATAAGTCCTAGATTCTCCAAAATCTATACAGGTTGAGTATCTGTGACTTATAATATGTGTATAAATTTTTTGCTCAATTGAATAAGGCGTTTAGATGCTATCGCACTTTTAGGATTTTGGTCCCGTAGGCCGTAATGATAAAGAATTTTTCTTTGTGTCCCTGTAAAAAAACTATAAGTGCTAGATTCACCAAAATCTATAGGGTTCGTACTATGGTGATTTACAATATACGTACCAACTTTCAGCTTATTCGAACAAAGCGTTTAGACGCTAGCGTGTTCACTCACAGACATACACACATACATACACACACACATACATACATCATCGCAAAAATAGTGAAAACGGACTCATTGGACCTCGAAACGTATAGAAACGTCAAAATCTCGAATTCGGATTTTTGACATGATTACAATACTTTCCTCACTATAGTGTTCGGAAAGTAAAAAGATATTTAAAGATAATAAAATGTTTCAGATGAAAAGCGAAAAATGAATAGTACAGGATTTAATTGAAATCCATTGAAATAACATGCCGCTGCCAACCCAACTGAGCTAAAAGATTTGCATATGGGTATGGCCCATCAGAAAAGAGATGAATTTTCAAACGGATCGTGCTAGAAAACGAAAGATGAATTTTTATGCTTGTTATCATGCAAAACATGAATAATCTACGATTTCGAACTTTTCAAAATAAAATTAAAAAAAAATTTTCAGCTGTTCATTTATAATATAAAATCTTTGTAATATTGGAATATTATAGAAGTATTTTTTAGCATTTGGTTCAGATTATATTATTTCTCATACATGTCATCATTTTCTCCTTAATCTAGTAACAATAAAGGTACAGTAAACTCCCGATTATCCGAAAGCTAATTATGCGCGTTGTGGATTATCCACGGACACGGGAAATAAGGCTGGAACAAGAAAGCGCAAAATCAAGAAAAAGTGTTTAAAAGAAAAAGACTGATTTTCCAAGAAACATGTAAATATAAAGGACTGTGATATGTTTTAGTTTTATTTTGCATACAATAGAATACGGTATTGTTTAATTAATTGCATGAATTACCATATAGATTGTACTTAGACTACATCCTTTGTAAACTTTTTTGTTTATTTTTTTTACATCCTTTAGTACACATAAAATAGAAGTATTTTCCCAGTACTGTGAACATTTTCACTGTTTTTATTATTTTTCTTTACAATACAAACCAAAATTTGGAACTACAATAGTTTTTATTTCATTTGTCCTTCATTTACAGATTTTTGTGGGGGTTTTCAGGATTTGCTCTATCCATGGACCTTGTGCCACTGAATTCCGCAGAGAAAGAATTTATTGTACTTTACCTGTAAATTTATGATGACATAATGAGAAATGTAGCTATAATTACAACTACTGAATTCTTGAAAATTACTTATTACAGTCCTGAAAATTTTCACTGCAAAAATTTAATTTCGAAAATTCTCAAAGTTAATATTTTATCATAGTATTACTGTACAACATGCTATGAATTTTATGAAGCACTGCACCGTGTGGAATACGGTCAGTATCAAAGAAGTTCATTTAAAAAATTGCATAATATTAAATTTATTTTTAAAAAATGTATGGTTGTGATTTGAAAACCATTGAAATGACCTGCCAATGCCATGGACTAAATGTGAAAAAAATGAATTTTCGTTTTCTTTCTGGTCGAACCAGGGCAGATTTGTTAGTATATGTGTCGGACAGGTGCTAATATTTTAGACCCAAGGAAACACCGATTCCATGCTACTCGATTGAGACCTGGCTGCCACTGAACACTCGTGTGAAAGATGGAATTAATTTGACCTTTTCATCTAAAATATGTACAATACATATGGAAAAGATAATAATTAAATCAACTCAAAGAAAGAAAGCACTCTTCATTATTTGAGAATTTTTGATAATATCAATCACTGCTTATTCATAATTTAAAATTTATTACTCACAGTTCAAAATTTATCTTTATCAATAAATTATAATAACAAAGTTAAAAAAACAAGTATGCTGTGGCCACCACAAAACTTTCTTATATATTTTTCTATAAAAATTAACTTAGTACAAATAATTAATAAAAAAAATTTTCCATGATGAATTCAGACGTTTTATTTCTCATAGAAGTACACCACTAAATGTTCAAAGAAAGTCGATTTTATGCTCTTCTGACAATAATCTTAAAAAAATGCTTTTTTTTTTTTTTTTTTTTTTTTTTTTTTTTGTTATTGTTGTTGTTGTTAAATTGAAAGAAAATTGATAACTTTGTTTTGAATTATTACAGATCATTGTTCTTTTCAAAGATACCCATATTGGAAATTTACTCCACTCGGGAGGGGAACTCCCGCGTGTCCAAATATTTTTTCTACTTTACTATTACGATAATAAATAATTATTTTTAGTTCCGTAATACATCTGTTAAAAAAAAAAATCGTTAAAAATTTGTATGAAATTCTCTATAGTAGTTCCTGAAGTACAGTTTCCGCAAAATTTTTAATCACCCACTCACAGATAAATATTTTCTAAAAAATGTCAAATCATGTTCTAGACCTCTCGAAATTTGTAATATAAAAAGCCCGAACGTGTAAAGTCGAAACGTGTAAATTCCAACGTGTAAAGTCGAAAATTTAACGAAACCAATGCTTTCTTCTTTTGGATATAGAAGAGAGAGGGAAAAAATCTAATTTAGGAAATGTTAAATAAAATAAGATAACGTTAAAATTCTTTTTAATTCTAACTTCAGGACAGAATTGTTTTCTGTAGAAGCAATAGACTGAGACTACTCTATGCTGTAATAATTGATATTCATTATTTTCTTATTTATAAGATTTTAAAAAGTTTGAAAATAATTTATTATTTTGGTTTTCTACACATTCTACATACATATAAATAAATAAAAAATTTTTTACAAGCGTAATGTATTGTTCTACTGGGAATGTTAAGTGATCACAATTTGTATAAAAGAAAGTATGAAAAAAAAAAAAGAATATACTAAAGTTTTTGTAAATTTTCATCCTCTTTTATTCTAGTTCGCCTATAGATTTCTTTATCTTTCTTTTTATTTCCTCAGAGGCGTTTAAAACAGATCTTTTAAACAAAGAAAACTTTCGTACTAGAAAGAAGAAAAATTTATTCTTTCATTAAACCTTTAGAAGAATCGTTAAGATTTTCAAACTTAAACTTGCTGGGTACTAACAGAACAAATTTAAATATTTGATTACAAAACTTAGTTTTTAAGAAATCTGGATTTTTTTTTTTTTTTTTTTTTTTTTTTTTTTTTTTTGGTAATATATAGCACTTAAAAACATTTAGTTTATTTGTTCTGCTATTTCACTTATGAAATATATATAAACCACATTAAGATTTTACGAGACTTATTAATTTTAACCAGTATTATTAGTTTTCCATTATCATAGTATAGGTATGGGAAACTTTGGTAACAGTGAAATTTTCAACGCCGAATTTATGTCATTTCGGAGCCTGACTATTAGAGATGAGATAAAAAGTTACTTTTCATTTACAGGTTACTTCGTTCCACACTACCTTTGATAATAGGTCCTGGTGATCTTAATTTTGATAATCTTAATAATTTTGTATCTTATTTTTGCTTAGTTGATATTTAGCTAATTAACGTTCTGACCATTTCAAAATATATAGTCCATACAAGAATGGTGCATAGTGAATATAGTTTATGTTCGTTATTCCAATACTTTCGAACAGTAAACTTTTTCACTTTATCTAATAGCAAAATTTCTGGGATTTAAAAAGACACACACCCTCACGCACAATATATATATATATATATATATATATATATATATATATTAAATAGTGGTCGTCACAGTCTCTCTTAAACTCTAAATACCCCTGTTTCATGTGAAAACAGAATATTTCAACTATCGATTTGTAGTAAAAAAAGAATTGTATGATTAAAAAATGAACACCTTCATCAACTCGATTTTCAAAAGTCTTGTTTGTATGTATATATATATATGTGTGTGTGTGTGTGTGTGTGTGTGTGTGTGTGTGTGTGTGTGTGTGTGTGTGTGTGTGTGTGTGTGCGTGCGTGTGTGCGTGTGTGTGTGCGCGTGTGTGTGTGTGAGAGTAAAGATCAAATTTTATCTAGATAAAAATAAATTTATGTAAAATAGGCGTGTAAGCAGCTCAACCAAACTTATATTAAAAGATAATTTAATATAATTAATTATGTATTATGATAAAATGATAGTAGAATGTATAAACCTAACAATAAAAACTATAATAAAAAAAATATGCTAATATTAAACAATGTTTAAAATTGCATAAATAAAAATAAAGCATTATTTTAAACCAAGAAATTCAATACAAGTGACATCTTCCTCTTCATCAGGTAATAGTACTGCCTTGTAAAACGTTATAATAATAATAAGTTTTAGAAGATATACCTAACGAAAATAATGCAGACGTTTTAAATAATTAATTATGAATAAATTAAAATAATATATGAATTTCTGTATTACGCATTTACAAATTTATATCAGTAATTATAGAGTTAAAAATAAAATATTCTTTTCAAAATGAAAATAGATAACTTATTAATGTAAAACTTTTTAATAGATAAATTTCAAAATTCTTTAATAGATAATAAATTTTAATATAGCATATTAACAAGATGTTGCCCCAACCTGCACCTGTTTTAGTAAAATAAAAAATTAACTCACGAACTGCTTCACAAGAAAAGCCAGACGAATATTTAAAAAAAAAAAAAAGGCTTGACAAACTTGAAAATGCTCTCCAGTATCCAAATATCAGTCTTCAACCTTCCAAAAATTGAATTTAAGCTGAAAAATTCAAACCGAATGTTTATGAATGCAATCATCCAAATCTAAACATTTGTTGCGAAGCTGTCGAAGATATATATATATATATATATATATAGTCAGAAATATTAAATGAACATAAATTTAATTACATTGGCATATTGAAAAAAAATCATCTTAACTTAAAAATCAATTTATAGCATTTTTTAAGGAATGTTAAACTTGTTGTGAATGCCACATTTTTTTTTTTTTTTTCATCTTAACAAGCTTAACGAAAAGAATCTCTGAAACAATTCAACATCAAGAGGATGAAGTGGCTCGCTACAGATTCTAACAAGATGTTCACAGTGTTTAGAAGTTTGAGGACCCTGTTAGAACAATATAAAAGGTTCTTTGAATAAGCAACCAATAATACACCATATAGCGTATTTTAAAGCAGGCAGGAAAACAAATTTTGTTGAAATAACAAAAAATTTTGTTAAAGCAACCGATGTCTTCTTCTTCTTCTTCTTCTTTTTTTTCTAATATAGCCTGAGCAAAATTGTATTACCAGAATCAATATTATTTTCTTGTTTTAACCTTTCAGGGACAAGCAAATTTTCTTCATTTCCAATCAACAGCCACCAGAAATCACCAACAATATTAAAAGACAAGAAATAAATGAAGTTATTAGTCTCAGTTGTAAAAGAAAAATTTTATAAAAAAAATTCCGGGCACAGTTTCTGCAATTTTGAATTAAAATTTGTGGTTGCACTATGCAACCACCGCCTCTGAAAGGGTTAACCAAACAGTTTGGTGGTTTAATTGTCATTTGTTTAATTTGTTAATTCATCGCATTTCTCGCTCATTGGTTGTTTACAGCTGTATTTATGACGTAAATCATCTAAATATCCAATGGAAATAACTTTTTTTTTTTTCAACCATATTCCTTTGGTTAATCAAGGTAAATTGGTTTAGTTACCTTAACAAAATTACTGTTAAAAATGACAAAATAGATTTAAAAATAAGACAATGAAATACATTTGTTTTTTATAAGTAATAATAATAATAATAAATATACATATATATATTTTTTTTTTCAGTAACAAATATAACTTATTTTAAAGATATTTCATAGCTGACAACTTACAATTTCCTTTAACACCACTTTCTAAGTACAAATGGTAATTTATTTTAAGTTCTGATAAACTTTAATGTAATTTGAAATTAGAAAAGAATCTTGAAAATATGCAAATAAAAGTGCATAGCAATTCAGAGTGGTTTATATTCCACTTTGTCTGTGTATCTATAATATTACAGTATTGATTGATAATATTCATCACGAAGTCTATATATTTACACTGCATTAATCTTTGAAGCATGTAAATATTAAAGGTTTATCCAAATACTATCCAAATGTGTTGATAGTAGAAATACCAATAGGCAGTCAAATTATAATTCTATTCACTGGTTAAACTAGATTTTTTTTTTCGATTGAAGCAATTATTATGCATTTGAAAATAATTTTATAATTTCAAATTAAAACTTTATTAAAATAAAATCGTTTTCCTTTAAGATATAAGCAATATAAATTAAGCATATCTTATCATCATAGTAATTATTGAATTTTTATTAAGAGGGAACACACTTACATTTTAATATTCACATAAGTGCATTATACATACATATTAGGCATACATACACGCTCACATTAAACGAACATATTACACAAACGCATTTTAATATATACAGTAAATCTATTACACACATACACACGCATTTTTATTTCATAAGTTTTTGTAAAATTCAATACTTCTGCGTGTAATGTAAAAGCCTATAATTTTTTATTCAACATCATAAAAAAAATATGATGCAGCGCACACCACAAAACTTTCTTCTATACTTTCCTGTACGCAGTACAAATTATTTATTAAAACTATTTCCCATTATGAATGCAGACGACATTTATATCAGAAAATTATAACGCTAAATGTCAAATTCCTGCCGTCATCTGTTTTTTTTTTTTTTTAATGAAGAAAGAAAGAAAGAAAGAAAAAAGATAAATTTGTTTTAACTTATCACATATCTTGATTCAAATATCAGTATTAAACGTATTGACAAGTTCTTTTCAGATGTACCCGAATTAAAAATTTACAGCCCCTTGCGGAGGAGGATTCCCCCCCACCCTCTGCAAGCGGAGGGTGGAGCAATGTCTTCACATACATGAAAAATTTTTCCTGGTGATTATTAATACTATATATATATATATATATATTACAGATTGAAAAGTTAAAAGTAATTCTTTTTATCTACATTTATACAAAATTTTGTCTCATGCTGACCTATTAAAAAATTTTCACGAGTCCAATACTTTTTACTTATAGATTTAGAATAAGGTAATAATAAGTGATATTTTTAGCATATATTTAATATATTTGGTAAGAAATAGTTTAGTTAAATATTATACTTTTAATAAAAAAAAAAGTGATGTCAAGGTGAAAAGAATATGGAGTTTGCAATATGAATTTAAAACCCTGAGTTATGTTGTTGAGTTTTTTTCCTTTCTGAAAATTGTATGCTTTTTATTTTTTTACTAAATTGTCCGATCAAAGTGAAGAGGAATTCTTTATTTGAAAAAGCGTTACGGAAATTTCATTCTTAAAATTTAAAAATGATAGTTTTTACTATTCAATCCATTATGATAGAGAGCCATTCAGGTGAGCAAAAAATTTGCCAACCAAAAATAATTTTTAAGTACGTTTTTACACATTTAGAGGACACATTCTTTAAAATATGAAAGGATAAAATGAAAATTGTCTTCATAAGTTTTAAAAAAATATGAAAGTCATTCATAACGCGCTTCAAATTCACATAAAAAAGTTTTTAATCATGTAACACAGATATAGATTTGTAAAATGCATTTAAAAAGGTATTATTTTCTTTATAATCTTTTTTTTTTTTTTTTTTCTTAGCATTAAAAATATGTATCTAGTCTGAGCAATTTTTGGATGTTTTGTTAATATAATTTTTATATCTCTTTTTTATACTAAATATCTAGGACATAATGTACCTAATTAAAAAGCAACTGCTTTTATTATTATTATTATTATTATTATTAACATGTTTTTATTTAACTTGGTATATTGTTTATTCATGTGTGTGGGTCAAATCTCAGAATTAAATTTTCGCCCACTACCTATGAAATTTCGCAGACATGTATGACTATGATGACTATACGCCTTATTCACCATTAACTTCAACTCCCGGTTCAAAGTAAAAACTTGAAAAGCGTCTAAAGGCAGAGTGCAGCTCTCCAAGAAAATTTAACACGCTTCTTCTTCCATCTAGTGTCAAAGTTTTCATATAATTTTTGATAGGTTATTTTCAGCTAAAATGTCTGAAAATAACAATACCGCTAGATGGCAGATGTAGCGCGTCAAATTTTGCTAAAAAGTTGAACCCTGACATTATACGCTTTTCAAGTTTTCGTGTTCAACCAGGAGTTGAAGTTATTGGTGAATACCGTTGAGTATATGCTGAAGTAATAACGATGGATTCCTGTTGGACCTGGTTTCGCATGTTAGTTCAAAAATTTTTTTCGAATATTAATCCATTTATGTAGTCCTGCGGAACTGAAATTTTGCATACTTGTATATTATTCATATTCTCAGAATTGGAGATTTAAATACATTTTGAAATAAAAAAGTGATTTTAGATTTTTTATTTTATGAATTATTAAGAGATATTTTTTTACAAAAGGGGCAAGATTAAAATATATATATATATATATTATTAGTAGATATTTTCACGAAAATATTAAAATAATTTGTAATATATTTTACATTCACCAACAAAGTACTAAAGTTGGCTAATTAAAAAAAAAAAAAAAAATGAAAGAAAAGGGGGAAAGGGAAATAAGAAACCTAATACCACAAGAAAGTTTATATGAAAAACATAATAATTTAGTTTTTAAATTGCGGCTCTCTCGAACTGCAACAATTTCTATATAAGCTTTTCTTTATACTAAATATTAAAAACTTATACGTCCAATAAAAATTAAACTAATATTTTTTTATGTTTCATTGAGCTATTTTGAATAAGATGTGTCTTAAAGGGGATGTGATTAAAAAGTATTGAATCGAGATATTTTTAATAAAGTATAAAAATTATTTACTTACAAAACTTTGTGTTTTCACTAATTTAAATGTCAAAATACTCGTTAAAAGCGCATGTGATAAACATTACTGCTTAGTTTGAAACTTGGATGACATTTTCTTTGTACTAAACATTAAAGTAACTTAAGACGTGTATTAAAGTATTAAAGACGTGTATATGTAGGGTTGAGATTTAGTCCCTTAAATTACAATTTAAATGTAAATTTTAAACTAACATCGCATTTTTAGCGAACTTTAAAATAAGGCAGAAACTTTACTTTTAGATGCATTATTTTCAGAATGAAACTTAACATTCAGCTTCCTTTATAAAAGGAATATTAATGGAATGTACATACAGAAGTAAGAAGTCTTCCTACCATAAGATATTTCATAAATATGTATTAAAATATTCATACACCGAAAAGGGGGATAATATTTACTTTTGATATAATATAGAATAAAACAGCTATTGAAAATTCATATGTAACTTTAAAACAAAAGGTGTGTTTTGTTTCAAACACATAATGCAAATGATATTTGCAGAAAAAGAAATGGTTTTACCATTACAGTTAATTATATTGAAAACACTTTAAAAACACGTAAAATTAAGTTTAATTTAAAAGATGTTAAAAATTTTATCCGAAGCTTTTCGCTTTTAAATAGTAAACCATCATCAGGGATTTTTTATTACTATTTTCCAATGAGCAGTTTTTTAAATATTTTATATTATATTTTTATTTTATTACAAGAAATAGTTCTACTCTGGTCCACTTCATTTATACCAACCCAAACGCTAACCTTATATGGGATAAAGCCAAAATTATTACAACACCACCTACTATCCAAGAACTTTACATTTCCGATGCTATTAATATAATTAAATACAAAAATGCAATAAATTCTAAAGATGCTGCGAATTTCCCAATAATTTGGCACAATATTATAAAATAGTTAACAGTTTATTTCTGCCAATCCATTATGGTTTTTCGCCTACAATAGCCTCGCGTAATTTTTCAATAATACCAGCAAAGATACCAGCTTCTCTGATTTTTCTTAGCTCCTTGATCCAACCTTCATCGGACTTCAAATTGATTTTGCTGCTATTCACGTTATTAAAAGACTTAACTGTTGACTGTGAAAGAAAAAATATTTAAAAAACTGCTCATTGGAAAAGAGTAATAAAAAAATTCCTGATGATGCTTTACTATTTAAAAGCAAAAAGCTTTGGATAAAATTTTTAACATCTTTTAAATAAAATTTAATTTTACATGTTTTTAAAGTGTTTTCAATATAATTAACAAATGACACGTGTTCAATTTAACTCTTTTTTTAGATATTATTTATTACAGTTAATATTTCTTCTGAATTTAAAAATACTTTTACAAATTATTTTAATTCCCTACATTTTTAACTGATAAATGTTCTTAAAAAACTGAAAATTGTAATGATAATTTTAGTTCTGAATAATGCAAGAAAAAATGAAGGTACCACTTTTATTCATATAAAAGTACGTTATTATTATGTATACTATTACATATATACACAAATAGTTATCAATTTATTTATCTTTATTTTATCTTTATTTTTTTTTTTTTTATTAAATCTAATAAATATATTGAAAGTATCTCCCATTCCTATATAATAAGAGAAAGAACATAGTCGCATTTCTGATGGAAGCTTTTAATAAATGAACCTCCCAATCATCTTGTCGCAATTCGAGAACTTCATTATTGGAAAAATTTCAAAAAATATTCTTTCCGAAAAATTACTTAGTCTATTTATTATTTTAAAGGAATTTCGTAAGATGGTTTGGTTTAAACGAAGGGGTAGAATCAAAACTGTAATAATTATTTATGATATGTTAATAATGTCATCAATAAAATGACGAATTTGAACTTACTCATAAACTTAAAAAGTTTCATCAATATGGTTCCAAATGGTATCAAAAAATTTTCACTGTAATGCATTAATTGTAGATTCTTTTCCAATTATCTTCATAATGAGAATGGTATTCGTTTCAAGTCGATCACAATTCTGGTTTAATTCATTAAGCTTGAGACTGACATCATAACTACAAAAATGTATTGACGAAAATAAAATAAAATTTTATTCATCCTCTGTGTAAAATTTATAAAAATAAATAAATAAATAAATAAATAAATAACAAAACAATTTTATTTAAAAAGGATATCCCCAGTTGAAAAACTGTATAAAAATGAAAAATCTTCCATGATTTGGAAAGAATGAAAGAATAGAAGCTAACTTAAGAGGGAAAAGAAAATGATATCTGAGGTAAATAAAATATAGTTTTTATTTGTAGAGTCTAAAAAAGTTTTTTTTTTTTTTTTTGTAAAAAGAAAATTTTTTTCATACGTCATATATTTTAATAATTTTGTATAGTAATTTAGTTTCCTTTGCAACATGGCTTTATATATATATGTATGTATGTGTGTGTGTGTATAGTTTAATTTTCAGTTAAACAAATTTAAGATTTTTATTTTAAAAAATTGTAGTATCAAAACATTTTAAGATTATTTTGTATTATAAGATTTTTTTTAAGAGAATTAAAATATTAAGAGAGTTACAAATTGTTTTGTATAAGGAGATATTTGTTTATATTTTACTTAGTTTACTATATTTTTTAAGTTCGCATTGTTTTGATGTAGTTTTTTGGCAGAAATCTAGTGTAGCTGGCTTACTTCGCACGTTTTTCAAAATTTGCCAACTTGAGCAATATCTGATTTTCACTAAGTGAGTTGAAATCTTCCATCATACAAATAAGAAACTAAAGAACTAGTTAACAATATTTAAATCATTATCGCCGAAATATTTTTGCGCATAAATATTCAGCGCCAAGCAGCGGATTTGCCTAGAACAATTTAATTTTTATTTTGTTGTTAAATAATTAAATATTGTTTCTAAATACAAGAGCTTTGTTTATTTAGCCGCTAGACTTCCGTTTTTGTACACGGTTTTCCTTCTATACTTCCGATGCTTTGTGTTACTGCATTATTTGAATTTTTATAATCTACAATTTTCTTAAATAAATAACAATCTCTAAACTAATTTAACTGATATTGTGCTGTAATATAGTTAAATGAAATACGTATGATTTTATTTTAAATAATTGTTGCCGTTTTAACTTTAACCATTAGAATATAGATTTTATAAAGTAAAAGATGATGCCATCGTTTTTAGAATATCATTTAGACAGCAATTAAAAGATTTATTCAAATTCTATGAAAGATAAAAAGACAACCCAGCTAAAAAAAAATTCTTCAAAAAATCTATAAAAAATAAAGAAAAAATGCAGATAATGTGAAGGTATTTGGAACAATCCCAGCTTAAAAAGTCTTCAAAAAAACTAATAAATTGAAGAAAACTGCAGAAAAATTGCAGATATTTGGAAAAATAATAAGTTTAAGGGGGAAAATGTTTATGGGGGGGGGGGAGTTATCTGCAAATTTTTTGCTGTTGCAAATACCTTCAATTTTTCTGCAATTTTTCTTCATTTTTACAGGGTTGTATATTTATTTTATTTATTTATTTTTTATTTATTTTATTTTTTTTTTTTTGAAGAGTTTTTAAAGTTGGGATTGTTCCAAATACCTTCACAAAATCTGCATTTTTTCTTAATTTTTTGTAGTGTTTTTTTTTTTTTTTTTTTTTTTTTTTTTTTTTAAGACTTTTTTTAGCTGGGAAGGTATCAGAAATTATGAAATATGTCATTTAGAAATTTATCGTCTTCTAAATAAACGAATGCTAACTATTTTATATAATATACGATAATAATTAGATTTCGCTCACTATTGTTCAATCCCGTAAAAAAAATCGCCCGCGAACAAAATATTCTTAACGATAAACAATCTTTTTTTTAATTTTTTTTCCGGCGTGACGCCAGTAATTGTCTGATTTACTTGATATTGTAAAAATCTATAGAATATCATATTATACATACGCACATAAAAATATTATACATAACGACGCACACCCTTAAATGTGTCATACATAAATGTATTATACATATTATATTACTTGCATATTTACAAACCTAACGTACATGTTGCAGACGTTGCATATAAATATTAATAGGTATATACGCATTTTACGCATTTTTCGCTATTTATATATATTTATACATACACACACACACACACATATATATATATATATATATATATATATATATATATATATATATATATATATATATATATATATATATATATATATACAAACTGGGGTTCAAAATTAAAGCAACAACCTGTATTCTCGTTTTCTTCTTTTGCACATAACTTCAAAACAAATAAAGATATGAACCTAAAATTTGAATGCCATGCTCCCATTAACCGAATTTTATGCAACATGAGCATAAATAATAATTTTTTTAAACTAATAATTATTTAATTTTTCTTAAAAGTAAATGATGGAAAAAATTCAAAAATTTTAGAAAAGAAAACTTAATGAAAAATAGTGTTAAGGATGCATTACACACATGGCTTCAAATGTTAAACTAAATACCAAATTTCCTTTCTGTGTTCACTTTTCTTTTACTTTACAACGGGCTTTTTCAAAACACACAATTACTAATTTGTAAACTATAAGCATTACCAGATTAATAAAACTGTTGATAAATAATTTTATAATGAACTTCTTATCCAATTTTTATGTTTGTATATACATTTTTAAAAAAGTTATTCACATGCGAAAAAAAGAACAAACAAGAAAGTGAATACTGGAAGACAAATCCGGTTTTAATCTAACACGTAGATGCATGTGAATCTTTATCTCTCTCTAATGCATCTCTATCACAATTTTTCATTAAGTTTTCTTTTCTAAAATTTTTATTTTTTTCCAAAGCTTATTTTTTGAGGAAAATTGAGTAATTATTAATTTAAAAATTATTACTTATGCTGAAGTTATATAAAATTCAATCAATGATATGATAACGAACATGCCATCCAAAATTTATGCTGATATCTTGATTTGTTTAAAAGTTATGCACAAAAAAAGGTAAGCAACAAAAATGCCCATGAAAAAGTATTGATGTTGTATGTATTCATTAAAGGATGCTTAATTTTTTTAGAAATATTTATCCATGTTCTTTTCAATTCTTCATGTGATACTTGATCTCATCTACTGAAATGTTTGAAAAGGTTTTCAATATATACAGGATATTGCAAAAGTCGCCCCCCCTCCTAACTCGAAAATGAGTCGAAATTTTGAAAAATGGTGAAACACATGTTCAATGAATTCGAGAGGGACCTCTTTTGGGGAAGAAAGTTTGGGTCCGGGGGCGGGGGGGGGGTAGTGGGGCCGCTAGGAAGGGCAACTTTAAAATTTCAAATGGGAAGCTATATATTGTGATACATTCCTGGAAACGTCTCTTCAATACAATAAATTTCATATAAATAGTTTCGCCCTACGATGATTATTAAAGAAGATACGTGAGATTTTAGACTTTTGAAACGTGTATTTTATACTTATGTATCCCCTTTAATAATCACTGCAGGACAAAAATATTTATACTAAATTAATTGCCTTGCAGAGACGTTTCCAGGGATGTATCACAAGATATAACTTCCTATTTAAAATTTTAAACCTAACGGCCCCCCTAGCCCCCTCCCCCCGGGCCCAAACTTTTTTCACCAAAAGAGGTCCTTCTCGAATTCAGTATGCATTTAGCCATTTGTCAAAATTCCGACTCATTTTCGAGTTAGGAGGGGGGGGGGACTTTGAAACACCCTGTATAATGCACATATATGCATTCCAGAACTATTAATACTTCCAATTGCAAACTTTTATTACCCTTATTTATTACTTATTCCTAAATTCCATAAAACTGCAATTAAATTCCGTACTCTTACTGTAGGATATAATAAACATAATAATAAAGCAAATAAACTCCTTCTTAATATAGTTAAATCAAATATATTTGATTTACTAGGGATATAGAGATAATATGATAAGCGTAATGTGAGATAGGGGATTGTAACTGTAATGTGAGATTTAAAATGATGTGTAGATTTTAAAAGTGAATTTATTTGCCATTATTAATAACATTTCATGTTTAATAAACGAAGTTAAGACACATGTGATAAAAATTAGGTTTCATTGTTAGAAATTGCTACATCAATCCCCAACAATCAAAACACAATTGTGTTATGACTAAATAACTTCCTGCCTTGACACTGACTAAATTTTTTACTGTTGTTTCATTTTTTTTCTTCTAAAAATGACATTTTTAATAATGAGGATTTTTAATTATAAAATAAAAAATATTAGTTATATACAGTCGGTAACAAAAGTGTCCGAACACTAGCAAAACTTCCTATGTAAAAAAAGTACACTTCATACGGTTTTGTTAAATAAATCCACCGAATCATGTTCTTACACTGACTAAGAACAGGATTCGACAAGGATTTGTTTAACAAAACCGTACGAAGTGTACTTTTTTTACTTAGAAATTTTTGCTAGTGTCCGGACACTTTTGTTACCGACTGTATATATACATATATATATATATATATATATATATATATATATATATTGTACTTTCCATCACCTGTTCACTTTAAAAAAATTTTGTGCCCAATTCTCCCGATTTATAAAAACTGTTATATTTTTTTTCTCCACTTTCTTTTGACGGCAAAAAATAAATAAATACATAAATAAATAAATAAATAACTTTAAAACAAAAAGGTTAATTTTTCGGCAATTTTTTTCATTCCATTTATTTTTATTTTATTTATTTATTTATTTATTTTTACATTGGTTTTAAGCCGTATTTTTAACCTCAATTTTGTGGGTTCTGAGACTGTAGTGGTGATTTCGGTTTCATAATGAGTTCCTTTTTTTTTTTTTTTTTTTTTTTTTTTTTAATACAATTAAAATTTCTAAATGCGTCTCAGTTATTAAGTTTCTTTATTATTTTAATAGCAGCTATCAAATTATACACTGTGTTGGTTACACATTTCTTTTCATAATTAGTTCACAATAAACCTTAATTAATCTAAAAATCTAATAGTAAGAAAATTAAGAAAAGAAAAATTATGTAAGTTAAAATCCAATCTTAAAGCCAGCACAGAAAATTATTTTCTTTAAAAATGTTTTTTAGACTTAGTACTTAAATCTTTTGAATTTTAGTTTTAGAATCAAAAGAAAATTTTTTCGTCTTTATAAAGAGAAAAAAAAAGTCACTTAAAGATTTTTTATTTTAACTTTGTATAAAAAAAGGTTTCATAAAATCGATTTGATATTCTGATAGGCTAAGTTTGAAGAGAGTGGAGATTCCCAATATATTAGATAGCATTTTTCTGTGTAATTTTTAAGGTAAAGAACCAAAGTATGCTTTTATATCCATTAAAGTAAATGAAAGAGGATTTTTATGGTTTTACCCTAGAGATTAAGGTATTTTTTCTGGCGAAACCAAAGAAGTTAGGTAGTAATTCTGACATAAACAAAAATGTGTAGAAAAATGTCTTAAACATATTTCTTTGCCTTAAAATAAAAATTTCCTTAAGATGGAAAAAAAAAAAAAATTGTTTGCGATTTTACATATTATTTTCTGAAAAAAAAAAAAAAAAAAATGTAAATACATGCTGAGATTATTGCTAACTAGTAATTTTGTGCGAACTGTGGCAAAATATCGTATCTGGCATAATCTTCTGAGAACACAGCATGTTTCTGAAGCCTAAATCATTCTTTATCAGGCGGAAACCGTCCTACATTTTCGAAAGTTGAAACAAGCTGGGAAGAAAAGGAGAAAATGAAGGAGGATAAAAGTGTACCTCATACACCGCGCGTCATTGCGGGTATATAAAAGTGTCTACTCTAGTCGCTGAGCTCGAAACTTTTATTTACTTCTTTATCAGTCAATACCAGCCGCTTAAATCTGTAAATACCCGCAGCCGTTGCCACTCGTGCATAAGGTCATACCTTTCATACAGGGAATAGTTCACCCCCACTTTGGTCACTGGCAACCAGCACGTGAAGTCGAGTACTTGACTGTTTACAACAGGCAACTGTGGACCAATCAGTGGCACATTCTTGGTTCCCTCGTAAACAGTCCATTGAGGCAAAATCATCCAGAGTACTCACCACATTCAGAATGCTGTTTGATTTTTGGTGTTCTAATGTGTTTGGTTTGATTTGTCGTTCTAGAGCCATTTTTTGCACAATAAAGCTAATTCGACTGCAACCTACAGGTTAAGGGATTTTCTAACGGCCGTATTCACCATTAACTTTAACTCTCGGTTCAACAAAAAAACTTAAAAAGTGTCAAAAGGTAAGGTGCAGCTTTTTAAAAAAGATTAGCGCCTACTTCTATCATCTATCGACGTAGATTTCATATAATTTTTGATTCGTTATTTTCTGCTGAAAATTGTGAAAGTTACAATGCCGCTAGATGGCATAAGCAGTGCATCAAATTTTGTTGAAAAGTTGTACCCAGACTTTATGCGGTTTTCAAGTTTTCGTGTTCAACCGGGAGTTGAAGTTATTGTTGAATACAGCCACTAACCATCACGAACATCCATGTCTAAATGGAAATTCGTAAACGGCACGGCACATGAGTGAAAGCCAAAATGTTATAAAGGGAATTGAGCTTAACAAACTAGTCCACTGCGTCGCAGTAACCTATGAAAAGGCACTGAAAAAATAAAAATAAAACGGAAAAGAAGAAAACTAAATAAATTCATTCAAATTAAAATTAAAATTAAAATCACAAAAATGTCAGTAGAAAAATGAATGCATAAATCAAATAGAAAAAACATGCAGAAAAACCTGTGTGATATAATTGTTGTCGTAGTCATTTCTCACAAAATAGCAAAAAAAGAAAGGAGAACAAATATGTAGTCACTCCACTCGATCATTTAATAAATACTGGGCGTTAAAAAATTGTTGAATCACTAAATATTTCATTGAAAAAACAAAAGTGAAAATTACGATAGCGTGTTTCAGTAGTTTGTCCCTTGGTCTTATATTTGCACAATGCACCGTAATGCATCCGATTTCATTTGTGCGTCCATGTAAAAGAAATAAAAATGATAATCACGCAATTTTCAGACAATTCCATGCTGTAGTGCAATTCTAAAACTTGTACCAGTCCCATTCTCTTTTAAATAACTTAATGCATTTCAGACAATAAGCACCAATAAGACGTGATATGTGTGAATTTTTCATGTTTCCTATAAGAGAATTAAAAGTAAAAGACATGTCATTTCCCAGAATGATCCAACTTTACCAAAACATTAAAATGTACTCCATTTCTTTATTTTATTTTACATTTTTATTTTATTTTTATTATTTTTTCCCCTTTTAATTTCAGCCCAAAATTCGTAAATTATAAGAATTCTTCTACTTTCTATCCCTGTAAAAGAATTATAAGTAATCGAGAATATTATTTCACATAATGATAGAACTTTACCAAAGTATTCTCACATACAGCAGTTCTTTTCTTTCTTTATTATTTAAATCTAAAATTCGTGATGTTTCTATTTTCTATCCATGTAAAAGAACTGCGAGTAATAAAGACATTATTTCACATAATGATCAAGCTTTACCAAAGCATTCTGACACTGTATATCAGTTTTTATTTATTTATTTATTTTATTCCAAAAATCGTAAATTATAAGAATTTTACTTTGTATCCCTGCAAAAGAATTATAAGTAATCGAGAACATTATTTACCATAATGATAGAACCTTACCAAAACATTCTCAGATAGAGCAATTTCTTTTTCCTTTAAAATTTGATTCCAAAAATCCTAATGTATGAGAATTCTAGTTTGCATTCCTGTAAAAGAACTATAAGTAAAAAAGAGCATCATTTGACATAATGATCAAGCTTTACCAAAACATTCTGATATTGTATATCAGTTTATTATTATTATTATTATTAATCGTAAATTATAAGAATTTTACTTTGTACCCCTGCAAAAGATTTATAAGTAACCGAAAACATTATTTCATATAATGATAGGACTTTACCAAAGCATTCTAGCACGCACTATTTTTTTCTGCTTATAATTTGACTTCAAAAACCGTAATGTATAAGGATTTCACTTTTTGCCCATGTAAAAGAACTATGCGCTCTACACTCTTGAGAATCTATCTCTTATCTATATAAAAATCTTTTGACAACGACATCTAATACGCCTACCTAATTTGATTTTAATCCAATGTTGAGTTTAGATGGTAATACACTTTAAATAATGTGAGGCCACAGGCCGCAGAGAAAGAGAATTTTACTTTATGTCCTTATAAAAAAGCTTTAATCCTACTCTCAAATAAATAAATAGAGTTAGTGAGATAAATATGCCTACCAATTTTAAACTCAATCGAACGAAACGCACAGACGCTATTATGTTCAACCACACAAATTCAAAACCTATTTGATTTCAAATTTCAAAAATCTCAAGATTTCAAATGTTCAAACTCGGAATTTTCAGAACTTATGAATGATACACTGTTAAACATTTCTATAAATTTAATGAAAATATTTATCCAGAGTCTGCAGTAAATTAACAGCAGTTCTTAGTTACAAGTGAATAATCGAGATTTTTAATCTTTATTCTGTATTTTTACCTAATTTTATTATTTAATTTTTTAATTAAAATTAAAAATGACTGTTTCTACTTTAGTAAAAGCATTCCAAGTCAGAAATATATACTCACCAATAATTAGTTAAATTAATGTTAGTTATTAAAATGAATGTATAAAATAAGTTTTTTAACCTCTCCGTTTATTTTTCTCTGTAATTTTACGTAAGACTTAAGATAATAGATTACATAGAGGTTTCTGTTGAAATTTTTAACAGTGTACGCAATTTTATATAAAATAATTCTACTGTAAATTGTTTAAAAATGTGTTAAGTGAGGAAGATCGAATGTTCTAAAAGTTCCATTCTACAGGATTATAGAAAAGGAATTAATATGAATAGATTCGATTGAAGTTACATCGGAAGTTCCTGTGCAAGAGTAAGATAGAATTTTTACAAATAAAAATAGACATTTTAAAAATGTCTCCTAACCTAATAATAAGAGTTATAATAATAATAATTTAGTCTTAGACCATAATTAATATTTTGCTAAAGAATGTGCATTAAAAAACTTTAAATTGGAAAAATTTTTGAAGTAGACCTTATTTTTACATTAATTATCTTTTATAAAACTAATGTAAACGATATAGAATAGAATTATAAACAAAAAAGAATATAACAATATTAAAAGTTAATCAAAATATGCACAAAATAAAATTATCGGAATAAATAACTGGATGTTTAAAACTATAAGTTGAAAATCATATATGTAAATGAAATGACAAAAGTAAAATTATAAACGAAAAAAAATTTCACGGTATAATTATTCATGCAATTTTTTTATAAAGTATCCCATTTGATACTAAAAATTATAGCATCCCATTATAAATTGTAATATCCCATTAACATATTTCATTTCTCAAAACTTTTTACAATATCTTGAATAAAGTATTCAGGTATTATATATGGATTTTTGTGCCGAAAACCTTCCTCAAGTATTTATACAGAAAATATTTCTTGAAAAGCTATTTCGCTTTAATAATATTTTTATTCACTGAATATAAATAGACGGGTTCAGCATGAAATTCAGTTTGACAGTGGCCTCTATATGTATAAGCATTCCTACAGACGGGGAAAAGAAAACTTTGAAGAATGTTTTTCTATAAATAAATCAGAATAAAAGACGACTATTATTTTATATTAAATGCGTAGCACTTTAAATATGTGTGTAGATACTGAACGTTGTAACTGTCACTGATCACTGTCTTTGTTAGCTTCTATTTAAACATTTAAATTTAAATGCGTTTTCATTAAAACATTATAATAAAACTAGTGTGTTATGGTCATCACAAAGCTTTTATCTATATTTTCCTATATACAAATTAACTCATTACAAATAATTTGTTAAATTTATTACTTATTAAAATTATATTCGATAATGAATGCAGAAGATTTTCATTCTAGAGAAATATAACACTAATATTCAAAGAAAATCAGATTTATTCTCTACAAATAACATCTTTAATAATGCCTCCTTTTTTTTTTTTTTTTTTTTTTTTTTTTTTTTTTTTTTTTCCTTTTGTTGTTGTTGTTGTTGTTGTTAATGAAAAAAAAATCAATAACTTTATTTTAAATTTTCACAGATCGATGGTTCCACCGTTCGTCTTAAACTTATTGACGAGCTCTTTTAAAATATACCCATATTGAAAATTTGCCCCCTCAAACCCCACACCATAGACCTTATATAGATACACCACGCATCCCCCCCCTCATTATCTGTCTGCGAAATGAACTAGCTTCCCCAGCTAAATTATCACGTGATGCGGAGAGAGACGAGAATGAATATTATGCGATTTTTCCTTAGGAAAGAAAGTACTTTTGAGTTTTTTAATTTCTGTATTGTACACATACTTTTTATTTAAGCCTTTAGATATACTCACAGTTGGAAAGCTAAAATGTCATAGATTAATTATAAAAAAATTTCTTTTGTGAGAAACCATTCTGAAGGGGAGAACTTTTTGTTTAAATTCTTACAAAAATAAGTGCTTTCTTATGGAAGAATCTCCCTCAACTCCCTGTTACGTGACATACAGCGCGGACCACAAAGCATGAAGGTTTCAGATTACATCCTCATGTTGAAGACATTCACTATAATGGGAAGTCCTATTGGTGGCGTAGTCTAACTATATAAGGTCTATGCCCCACACCCCACACTCACGTCAAGCAGGGAAACGAACCTTTTACATATTAAAAAAAAAAAAAAAAAAAAAAAAAAATCCAATTTATTATTATAGAGATCTTAAAATAACAAGAAGACACTGATTCTTAAGAAAACATAACTGACATAAGATTTAACACACTTAATTTTAAGTTTAAGTTGAATAAAATAAAAACTATTTACAAATGTTATTATTTATAGTTATTAAAGATTGAATGAAGATCGTCATGAGTCGACTCAAACAAATCCCTGCATCATTATCGCACGGAAAACCAACACACGTCCAACTTTCATCGTAACCAAACATCTTCTGGCGCTTTCGTCCCGCTGTCATGTTCTCATCTCCTTTCTTTGACTCGAGTTGTGTTGCAATCCACCAACTTCACGCTAGTACTGTTGCGCCATCTAGCTGCTGTGGAGTTGGAGGGAAAATAAAGGGGGCGCTGCACTCATTAGGGATGCCTTGCACTCTTCGCATCCTTCATTATTACTATTATAAAACATTTATTTTTCCTGTTGATTCATTAAAAATAACTCACATTATGCCCATTTATACGAAATTTTGTCCTAAACCGCCAAGTTACAAATTTAGAAAAAACGGGGCCTGTTGGACGATTTTCACCAAACGTTGAAAGACACTAATTTATGTCAAGGTGCAACAGCATATCAATTTGTATGATTTTCTGTGCAGTAGTTCCTGAGGTACAGTTGCCAGAAAAACTTTGTTTCATATACACAGAGATACATTATCTAAAAATGATCAAATCGTGTTCTAGACCTCTCAAAACGTGTAAATCCATCGAAAATCCGAGGTTAAAAAACTTTATGAAACCAACAATTTCTTCTATTGAATACAGAAGTAAAAACGATTAAACAAAAAGTATAAATTACTTTTTAATATTATTAGGATGATAATGTACTTGATCTATTTTAACTGATCATTATAATATTTATTATTATTTTCAATGTTCTCTTACGATTTAAAAGTTTTCTAAACTGTAATTCTAGCTTTTACTGACATCAGCGCCGTTTTGGGGGTGCCAGATGTTTAGTTCCAGATGCAGATGAAAAATTCTTTTTCTTTATTAAATTATTATTGTTTTAAATAAGCAGTGTGATTTCTTAAGTTAATTAAACATTGAAATATACCTTCCTACGTAATTTATAACAAAAACTATACATCTGCATTAATTCAGCACAATCCAACATGAAACTATAGAATTGAACCTTTCGGAAGCGCTGTCGTCAATTTAGATATTTGTTAATTTCCTGTATTAGATTTTTGCAACTGAAAAAGAAAGGCCACATCTTTTCGAAACTAAACATAGTCTACCTATGTTCTTAAGTAGTCATCATTTGTTGTCTATATCGTTAGGGCTCTGGACTTCATTTAAAAAGTGCTAGTCTCGTTTTAAGCATGGATGTCCTTAGTGGATTGGAATTCCCTTTAAGCCGTACGTTCCAGTCTAATTGACCCTAAAATGAATATATGTATATGCATATATATACCAAGTGCGCCAAAAGTTCGTGAAAACTTTAAAAATTCATTAAAAAAGAGCAAATGATGATAAAAAAAGCGCGATTTGCACGAATGGCATCAGAAAGAAATGGCATCAGAGATTTTTTTTTAAGAACAAAAAAAATTGTTAAAAAAATGGCCAATAGGTGGCACTGTGGTGCATACATGAAACTCATTCATGCAAATTAGGTTGTCAATAAAACACCTGAATGAACATGGACTCTTCTGGGATTCATCCAGACATGCTCTCACCCGCGTCGTAACTCGCCTTACTTGCTCCATACAATGTGGTGGAGGTCATTTTGAACAACTTCAGCTTAAATAAATCTTTGAAAATGTAGAATTGTACTGGTATCGGGTTTCTGCTCATTATATTTTAATGTATGACTCATCTGTATTAATTTGCTTAACGTATTCAACATCAGCGCCACCTAACGGTCATTTTTGAACTAATTTTTTTTTGTTCTTAAAAACATCCGCGCTCCTTCTGATGCCGTTTATGCAAACCGCACTTTTTTTTATCATTATTTGTTCTTTTTTAATGAATTTTTAAAGTTTTCACGAACTTTTGGCGCACCCGGTATGTGTATACCGTAGATTGAGAAGTTCAAGATTGAGAATTTGGCATAGAATTCTTTCATACCAGTATTTACAAAAACAAATATACTTCTATCTAAGATTTATAAAAGAAAAAAATATAATGATATAATGGCATGAAATCTGTGCTAAATTCCCTTCGTGGCAAACCAAATCCAAACAGTCATACTTTTTGTGAGATCACTATAAATATTAAAGGGGTTGGTTTAATATATTATAGTGGTTTACCTCATTCTATTAGAAGTATTTTAAAAGTTAAATCTCAAATTCAAAAGTTAATCCACATAATTCGTAGCACTTCCATATTGTCTTGTGCATTCCTAAATGAAAAATAAAAATAAATGACGAGCATACAATTTTTAATAAAAAAAAAAACACGCATGTAAATAATCTAAATATATAAATAGATTGTTTAAAAAACATATAATGTATTATATTGTTTTATAAAAATATAATTAAGCGCTTTTATTTACAAACATAAATGTTTTAGCAAAATTTTTTTACCAATTCATATTTTACAGTAAATAAATGTTTTGCATGTTTGTAAAAGCTTTATTTCTAATTCTAAAATATGTGGTTAATTTATTCTTCGATAGGTGAGAAAATCCGACCCATATGAAACATTGGTGTTAGAAACGATTTATCAGAATTTGATTTGAAATGAATATTACGCAGTTACCAAACTACTTGTTTATTGAAAATTCAATTAGATCTAACATATTCTGAAGCTCCAGTTCCACCCTATACCAGATATTACTATTTTCTAATTTCCGCTCCGGACTAATGGCTCAATCCAAAGATTCCTCCATGCGCGAATTATGACTTCCGGCTAGACGTGTGGTACGACTTAAATATTTCCTGCATTATCATTCCAGAGAAATGCATCATCATTTCCTAGACCAGCTTAACGATTGAAGGGATATTAAAAGATGAGACGATATAGAATCTTGCGAAATAGAATACTATTTCAAACTAATAAAAACATATTTATATATATAAACTCTTGTTAATGGAATGGTGAACGTTATCGCACTTTTTTATTAATTACTGCTTTAGAGTTGTGAAAATTTGCATATGTATACGCGGAAATAAAACAATGTTAAGGATAAAAAATTTTCAAAACCTACTTAAATTTAAAAAGTATAAATAAATAAACTAGTGGATCTGCAGATCAGGAGCCTCAACGTCCTATTTGCATCACACATTATTCAACAGATCATTTTTATTTATTCCCTATTATATAATATATATATTGATTCGATTGACTTGCTACATAAACAGATACATTTCGGAAGGGGGATGCCAGTCCCCTCCTCAACCCCGCTCTATCTCTCTTTCTATACCTATCTCTCTTCTCTCTCTCTCTCTCTCTCTCTCTCTCTCTCTCTCTCTCTCTCTCTCTGTATATATATATGCTTATATATGTATTCTTAACAGCTGACAGTCTTTTATTAATTCCCTGTAATTCGTAAATACTTGTGCCAAATTTCATGCAAAAAGATTACATAGAATATCGGAATTATTTTGTGTAACCCTGTAAAATAATTACCCATTCTATGCCCACAAATTTCAACAGAAAAACTTGCTTTCAAAATTCTAATGAAATTTCATTATATTTCATGAGGTGTAACTATGTTAAAACCAGTAGCGGCTCGTGAGATTCCTTTACAGGGGGGCTGCATAGCTGCATGTCTATGTAAGATTTGAGAAAAAAGCGAAAATGATTTTCTAAACAATCTGTTTTAATCGGGGGCTTCGGGTTTTATATGCGTAGACTGAGCAAGAAGCAAAGTAATACAGGATACAGCATAGATTTAAAATTTTATATTATTGGACATTCATTTAAAAAAAAAAAAAAAAAAAAAAAAAAACTGGAGATTTTATTTTGTTAACTTTATTTATTTATGATAATCAATTTTCCCCCAACAAAATATTTTTCATCTGCATGCTGTTATTTTCTCCAAGATGGTACGAAGTATACATACATGTTTGTAAATCAACTTTTGCTCATTAAAAAGATACGCACAATGATTTATATAATAATAATAATAAATAGTTTGATTACACACTTATGTAGATCTGTACAGTTCTTGCGATAATAACTGCAAATAATTCGAATCTATATAGTCCATAATGATAAAGAATTTCTTTTTGTGTCTCTGTAAAAAAATTTATATGTCCTGTACTCATCAAAACTATACAAATTGCGTGACGATTACCTATAACCTACCTACCAATTTTTAGCTCAATTGGATAAAACATTTAGGCGCAATCGCACTTCATAAATTTAAGTCCGTTAATCAAAATGTAAGGAATTTTTCTTTGTGTCCTTGTAACAGAACTATAAGTCTCACCTCCATTAAATTCTATACAGCTCGTTTGATGGTGACCTTTCACATACCTACCAGCTTTCAGTTCAATCGAACCAAGCATTTAGGTGTTATGATATTCACTCACATATATACACTTACTCACACTATACCCATTGTAAAAATAACAAAAATGAGCTCAGGAGACCTCAAAACATTATAGTAATGTAATGCTCGTATTTTAAAAGTGCAATTATAATGATGCGTTTCATTAATTTATTTAGAACATCCTTTGAAATATTAATTAAAAGAGTTAACATCGACGTAAAATCTTGCATATCACATAGATTATGAAATGCTTGTCTAACATTACGAACATTTTATTATTATTATTATTATTAATGCGAACTTTACACACATGGTACAGTAAACTAAAATTTCATTTAGATGTGAAACCTTAGTATAATTAAAAACGAATTTCCAAAATTTGCTGCACATAGTCAGTAACGTATCCGATATCTTCTGTATTGCCGTGCATAAAAAAAATAAAAAAAAATATCGACAAATGTTAAAACACTATTTTCTTTAGATATATTTAAAAAGACTGGAATAGTATATATCAGTTTAATTTGGTTTGAAATATTACCCAAGCCAGCAGGGCATTCTGGATGTTTTGTGTGTCCTCATAAAAGAAGTATAAATGAAAAATACAACCTTTTCTAAATGGATAAGTTTGTTATGCATTAGAATAATTTACATAAATTTCCTAGATTCTGCAACAGAATAACACTGCTAAAATATATTTAAATTAATTTCCTTATAAAATGTAATGTGTGAGAAATTTTTGTGCATTCCTCTAAATGAACTGTAAACGAAACATACCCCATTTTTAATAGGAAAAATAGTGTGGTCAATCTAAAGAACGGATATTAAAATGCTTAAATTTCCGAGCATATTTCTGAAAGTTCTCACTCAAATAGAAAGACAGATGAAACGAAGTTATAAATGCTTTCCAACTTCGTTGTACGAAAATGTCAGAAATTAAAAATTTAGTAATCTCGTGTTTTTAAGAAAGGTTCGACTGCTAATATTTCTCATCAAAATAGAAAAACATTAGTGACTAATATACAAGTGAAAAAAAAAAAAAAAATAATAATAATAATAAAAACCTTATCAACAAAGCGATTAAATACTTGATAAATTTTAAATATTATGTTTAAGGCAAAATTTATATAAAAATTGTGATTCTGTCTATTCAACGTTTCTGCCATTAGCAAAGCAAGAAACCGAAAAACCGTGCGAAATTTCCATGTAATATAAAATAAAAATCTGTTTGAAAAATAAATAAAAATGACTTCTGTTTTCTCATATAATCGTTAATAACCGTCATGCTAAATTTTTTTACCTCTCATACATAAATAATCTTCAAACACAGCGATTACCGCATTAAAAACAGTGAAGAAAAAACGTAGATTACAAAGGGAAATTGTTCTTTTCCAGCATTACCGAAATCCCTAATCAGATTGGAGCTGCACCGGATGCAGCTCCAACCAAATGGTCGAAACTGGTAGGGAAAACGAGTAGGGGCGCTTGTAACTGTTCTTTCCCTAAAGAAATCCCTTTTTTCGGGAGCTGCATGAATGAACAGCCCCTTTACGAATTTTCGAGGTGCTATTGCGTTTAAAAATGGTTAACTTTTCTCGGCTTTTTAATAATTTTTTATGATAACGAAGTAATCTGCTTTTCTATATGCATAATACTATACAATATAATAATATTTATTTTCAAAATATTTTGAAAGTTGATAAAATAATTTTTTCGAATATTTCTGGGGGGGCTGCAGCTCTGCAGCTCCTGCCACGAGCCGCCACTGGTTAAAACACACTTTTAAGAAATAGCGACTATAGACCGTAATAGTACAAAATTATTAAAGTGTGCTTAAATAAAAATTTTACCATAGTCTCTAATGTCACGAAATTCTTTTGTGTGACTCTGTAAACGAACCATAAACATTGTATACATCAGTAAAAACTATTCATTTTATTCTACGGTTTCATGAATAATTGTTCGAAATTTGATAGAATTTGGATGATTACGAGACTTTGTCAGAACACTTTTGTGAGGCCCTGTACATTAATTAGGAAGCCTAAGAGCACACATTTTCTTCAGAAAACCTACGTTTAAGCATCTCAGTAATGTACGCTGATTCCATTTTGTTGACTGTAAAGTAAAGGTGTTAAAATCCTTTGACATGAAATACACCTCATATGCCGTAATGATAAGAATTTTGGCGTGTCTCTGTACACAATCCATAAGCAATATAGACATAAAAAATTATGCATCTATTTCTGTACAGAGCCTGAACGTGTGGGCCAGTTTGTAAGTCAATTGGGGGATTTTTCCTGCCGCGATTGCGGCATATACTAATTCTGCCTATAGGCTGTAATAATAATAAAAATTTTGGTGTGTCCCTGTACACGAACTACAAACGGAATACACACCCAAAACTATACAGCTAATTCCATGTGGCTCATAAACATGTGCAAGTAATTGCAAGTCAAAAGCATGATTTTTGCGGCCACTATCTCGGTACATACAAATTCTTCCCATAGGCCGTAATAATAAGAAAAACTTTGGAGTACACATTAAAAAAAAATTCAAAAACATAAAACTTTTATTTCATAAAATGATTTTTTAATGTTTCAAAAATATAACTGCATTATAAAATGTTATAATCATGTTAGACATTTTGAATTGCCTATAAAGGATTGTTGAAAAATAATAATAATAATAATAATAATAATAATTATAATAATAAACTTTAATAGTAATGTTTAGAAAATTTTAATCAACAACCATTCAATTTTCATATGTATCACTTCATTCCTGATTAGAATAATCTGGTGTGTCACTCACACGTCTATCTTACCCTGAAATTTAATACTATAAATACAGGTTGCAGATTAAGAGGTAAGATAACGAGTACTGTTATGTAAGCCTATGCTAAACAATTCAAATTAGGCTTCAGAAGAGTTTTATACGATAATTAGTTCTGTTCAACCCCCCCCCCCCCCATTCCATTAATGCACCTACATTTATATAGAATTCAATTCGGTTATTAAAAAATAATTTATTAAAATTATTATTTAAAAAATTATCTTTTATGATAATGCAGACGATTTCCATATTAGAGAAGTAGTATAACACCAAATATCCAAAAACAGTCCATTTTATTCTCAATATTTAAAAAAAAAAAAAAAAAAAAAAAAAAAAAATCGAGAACTTTGTTTTCAGTTATCGCAGATCGATCGATCAACCATTCGTTTTAAAGGTATTGACGAGCTCTTTTGAAAGATGCCCATCATGAAAATTTACTCCCCTCGAGGGGGGACTCTCCACCCAGGGGGGGGGGGGGAGGCGAGGCGCCTACTTGCACAATTTTTTTCCCTTGTTGATTATCTCTATTGCAAAAAATATATATTCATTTCATTTGGTTTAGTGCAGTCTAAACAGATTTATATAGGATTTAATTCGGTTATTAAAAAATAATTCTGTTTTTAAAAAATACTTTATTAAAATTATTATTTAAAAAAATTATCTTTCATGATAATGTAGACGATTTCCATATTAGAGAAGTAGTATAACACCAAATATACAAAAACAGTCCATTTTATTCTCAATATTAAAAAAAAAAAAAAAAAAAAAAAAATCGATAACTTTGTTTTGAGTTATCGCAGATCGATCGTTCAACCATTCGTTTTAAAGGTATTGACGAGCTCTTTTGAAAGATGCCCATCATGAAAATTTACTCCCCTCGAGGGGGGACTCTCCACCCAGGGGGGGGGGAGGCGAGGCGCCTACTTGCACAATTTTTTTCCCTTGTTGATTATCTCTATTGGAAAAAATATATATTCATTTCATTTGGTTTAGTGCAGTCTAAACAGATTTATATAGAATTTAATTCGGTTATTAAAAAATAATTCTGTTTTTAAAAAATACTTTATTAAAATTATTATTTAAAAAAAGTATCTTTTATGATAATGTAGACGATTTCCATATTAGAGAAGTAGTATAACACCAAATATCCAAAAACAATTTTATTCTCAATATTAAAAAAAAAAAAAAAAAAAATCGATAACTTTGTTTTGAGTTATCGCAGTTCGATCGTTCAACCATTCGTTTTAAAGGTATTGACGAGCTCTTTTGAAAGATGCCCATCATGAAAA
The DNA here is from genome assembly GCA_963930645.1 of Salticus scenicus. Lineage (NCBI taxonomy): Eukaryota > Metazoa > Arthropoda > Arachnida > Araneae > Salticidae > Salticus > Salticus scenicus. The sequence continues at coordinate 184,278 of CAWVNO010002094.1, read as the reverse complement.
TTTACTCCCCTCGAGGGGGGACTCTCCACCCAGGGGGGGGGGGGAGGCGAGGCGCCTACTTGCACAATTTTTTTCCCTTGTTGATTATCTCTATTGCAAAAAATATATATTCATTTCATTTGGTTTAGTGCAGTCTAAACAGATTTATATAGAATTTAATTCGGTTATTAAAAAAAAATACTGTTTTTAAAAAATACTTTATTAAAAATATTATTTAAAAAAATTATCTTTTATGATAATGTAGACGATTTCCATATTAGAGAAGTAGTATAACACTATATATATATATATAAAGTTGAATTTATTCTCAATATTACATTTAAAAAAAAAAAAAAAAAAAAATATCGATAACTTTATTTTAAATTATCGTAGATCGATGGTTCAACCATTCGTTTTAAACGTATTGGCGAACTCTTTTGAAAGATACCCATCATGAAAATTTACTTCCCTCGAGGGGGAACTTCCCCCCAGGTGCCCTAACAGCACAGTTAGGCTTAACATATCCACAGTACATCTTAAGGACGTTTCTGGGATGTCTTTTCATACAGAAGGCATCTTGAAGATATCCTGGGGAGGCGATGTGCTGTCTGGGGGGGTAGGCGAGGCTCCTACATACACAATTTTTTTTTCCCAGTTAACTATCTCTATTACAAAAAATATATATTCGTTTCATTTGGTTTAGTGCAGTCTATAGACGTTAAACTCTAATAAATAAGCATCACAAAACTGGCGTTGTAAAAATTATTACTTACAAACTTTGAATAAACACCATAAAATGCAATACACTCGCAACAATTGTTTCGGGTAGAAAAAACACACGACCCTTCATCAGGCGAACAAAGTAAGCACGAGTGCTGCAGTCAAAGCGGCAACGCACAAAATCGTTTAAAATGAAAAGAAAAACTTTATAAAGTAGAAACTAAATATAGCTACTGGTGTGAGTAGAATTGTACAAAACATCAAGGAAATAAATAAATGAGTGAGAGTAAACATATAACAATCTAAGGATAACAAAAATTAAACTAAAATCTAAGTTACGTGAGTAATTTCCAAGCATCAGAGAAGAAATATCATTAACAAGATTTTTCGAATTTTTAAATATGTAAAATGCTTCATGAATATCCAAATGGGAGGAACAGACAGGAGATGAAATTATGTTAGTTTTGGAAAAATCAAAACGGTGACCTTGAGACCAGCAGTGGGAAGCAATAGAAGATTTGGTAATCTCTTCATTACGAACATTCCGACGGTGCTCATTTATTCTGTATTTCAAACGCCTCCTAGTTTGACCAATATAACCTAAGTTGCAGGACGAACACGGAATTAAATAAATTCCAGAACGGTTTACGGTGGGAATGGGATCCTTAAGAGAAGATAATTTAATTTTATTGACGGGTTTGTAAATAACTTTGAAACCAAACGGTGAAAGAATTTTAGAGATTTTAAAAGAGAGTGAAGAATAAAAAGGTAAAACAACTGGGATGAGACTGTGATCGTTTAATTTGGGAGCAGAACGTTTAGGATTCTTAAATTTATATAGAGCTTTATCGATGATAGATGGGTTATAGCCACGAGAGAGAGCAAGAGATTTTAAATAATTAATTTCTTTCGAAAGATTAGACGGATCAGAACAAATGTGTAAGGCACGGTAAACATAATTGTAAAAAACAGACATTTTTTGTTGAGGGGCGTGGTTAGAGAGAGCATGCGGCGGCAAAGAGACTGAGAATGGTTTTCTAAAAACAGTAGTTGAGAAACAATCCTTTTCCTTATTCACAAGAACGTCAAGGAAAGGCAAGGAGCAATCCTGTTCAACCTCAAAAGTGAATTGAATGCATGGGTCAATCGAATTGACCAAAGAAAGTAAATTGGACAAATCGACGTCAGGGGAGACAAGAACGAAAGTGTCATCCACATATCTAAACCAGTGAGGAAATTTATATACACCGAAGAGTTTTTCTTCAAAATAGTGCATATAAATGTTGCAAAGTAAAGGAGAGAGAGGACTACCCATTGCCATACCATCATTTTGGGAATAATAAGTACCATTAAAAATGAAGGCAGTTTGCCTGATACACAAATGAACTCTACTTACCTGCAATTTCCCCCATAGACGTAATGTATTAGAATTCTCTTGATTGTCCCTGTGCACGAACCATTTGCTTGATCTTAAGGAAAAGCTTACTGTAGCATCCGTATATGATACACATTTAGAATACCAAGTTTGAACTTTCTGCCTTATTTTGTTTTTGAGATATGCTGATAACAGACAGACACACACACAGACACACACATAGATATACAGACACACAGACACACTGACACACAGACATACACACAGAGACCATTTGCTAAAAACATGATTTTCGTATTCAGGGACCTCAAAACGTGTAAATATAACAAAATTTCCCGTTCGCAAATTTGACGCAAAAACAATACTTTCTCTACCTTATGGGTAAGAGAAAGTAAAAAGACAATACTTTCTCTACCTTATGGGTAAGAGAAAGTAAAAAGAAAATAGTTTAATTGATTTTATGTGAAATTAAAGTTTAAAATTCTTGAGGTACGTATAAATTGCTGGTATTAATACTAATTGTTTTAAGTTCCATTTGAAATTAATAAGGCATTGAACATACATATCTTTTTATTGAAAATTCAATTAAATGTAACATATTCTTAAGCTTTTGTTCTACTGTCCTCTAATTTCCGCTTTGGAACGAACTGGGCTAATGACTCAATCCAAAGATTTCTCCATGCGCGAAATATGACTTCCGGGTAGACATGTGGCAAGACTTAAATATTTCCTGCATTATCATTCCAGACAAACGCATCATCATTTCCCAGATCTGCTTAACGATCGAAGGGATATTAAAAGATGAGACGCAATATCATATCCTATTTCGAACTATTTAAAAAAAGCTCTTCCACATAATAGGATGGTGACCGTGGATTGAACCCTTTTTATTACCACGTTTCCATTAATTCGCTTTCTTTTTCTTTCAGTGCAAATCTTGCAATCGATTTTTAACTAACTTTCCGAGTAGCTAGACATTTGAGCTTTTAGAATTTGAGCTTTTGAACTTTTAGAATAGCTCAGCACACGATGACAATGCATTATTTTAATATTTTTATTCAATTAATAAATGTTTGAAATTTTCTTATAATTGCTCTCTTTATTACTCATTTGATCATTTTCTTTCAAGTTGATGGGATAATTCATCAAAAAATATTTAGAAAAGTACTTATTAATGCATAGAATTGTCACGTTTATAGGATTCAACTGAAAATTTAAATCATGGTATATAAAAAGTTCCTTTTATCTTGTAATTATTTTAGCACGTTTTTATTAATTCGCTTGCTTGTTTGCCCAGTACAAATCTTGCAATCAATTTTTAATTAACTTCTCGACTAGCTAGACAGTTTAAACTTTTAGAATAGCTCAGAACACGATGACAATGCATTATTTTAATACTTTTATACAATTAATAAATGTTTGCAATTTTCTTATAATTGATCTCTTTATTACGCATTTGATCATTTTCTTTCAAGTTGATGGGATAATTCATAAAAAAAAAAAAAAAAAAAAAATTAAGTATTTATAAATACATAGAATTGTCACGTTTATAGTATTCAGCAGAAAATTTAAAAACGTGGTATATAAAAAGTTCTTTTTATCTTGTGATTATTTTTACCATGTTTTTATTAACTCGCTTGCTTGTTTGTCCAGTACAAATCTTGCAATCGATTTTTAACTAACTTCCCGACTAGTTAGACATTTGAAACTTTTAGAATAGCTGAGCACACGGTGACAATTCATTCTTTTAATACTTTTATCCATTTAGTAAATGTTTGAAAATTACTTTTAATTGCTCTCTTTACTACGCATTTAATTCTTTCACGATGATGGGATAATTCATCAAAAAATTTTTTTAAAAGTATTTATTAATGCATAGAATTGTCACTTTTCTATGATTAAACAGAAAATTTAAAAACGTGGTACATAAAAAGTTCATTATATCTCGTGATTATTTTATTCATTACTGCTTTAGAGCTGTAAAAATTTGCATACATATATGCTGAAATAGAACTATATTAAATAGGATTTTTATTATTATTATTATTATTGTAACTAAATGATATATTCTAAATATATTTACTCATTACTTGCAAATCCATTGTTAATTAAAAAAAAAAAAAAAAAAAAAAATTAACATTCAAACACAAAATTGTTTTTTAATAAAGTAATTTTAATAAAGGAATTATTAGTAAAGTAATTTACTAATAATTCTACTAATACACAAATGTGTATAGAATATGTATTCAGAATATATTGTTAAATGTATAATAAACGACGTTAAATATATAATATTCTTAAATGTATAATATATGTTATGTATAATAGAGGAAAATAAAAAATAAAAAAATCCTTAGCAGGGAGCATTTTAAAATTTAAAAAAACATTTTTTTTTTTTATTTAAATAGCTTTTTAAATATTTTTTATACTTATTAGTGTAATATTTCAATGGATATTTATGGAAATTTTCGTAAATTTAAGATAGTAGATCACAAAAAAGTTTTGTAATGTAAATCGGCCCCTTAAAATTAAGAATTTAACTCACAAAACATTTTTTTTTTTTTTTTTTTTTTTTTTTTTTTTTTAATCTTGGTATTTGAATTTTAGTGAGCTTAAAAAAAGTGAAACGTGATCAAATAGTCTAAAAAAAAAAAAAACTACATAATAAATTGTTATAATATAATATTATATATTATTTTGAATTACCTATAAAAGATAGTTCAGTAAAAATAATATTATTAATATTAATATTTTTAAAGCTGTTTAGAAAATTTCACTCTCAAATCATTAAATTATAAAACATATTACCATCATTTCTAATTAGAAAAAAGCGTTTAGTTCATTTTATGTTAAATCGAAATTTGAAGCACGTATTAATAGCTAGTATTAATAATAATTCTTTTTATTTCCATTTGAAATTAATATTAGGCATTTAACATACCTACCATTTATTGAAAATTCAATTAAATCTAACATATTCTTAAGCTTTCGTTCTAGCAGATATGACTGTCCTCTAATTTCCGCTTGGAACAAACCGGAATAATGATTCAATCCAAAGATTCCTCCATGCGCGAAATATGACTTCCGGCTAGACGTGTGGTACGACTTAAATATTTCCTGCATTATCATTCCAGAGAAATGCATCATCATTTCCCAGACCAGCTTAACGATTGAAGGGATATTAAAAGATGAAACGAAATATCATCTACGAAATAGAAGCCTTATTAAAACTATTAAGATATACCAGCCCGCTTAAATTAAGAATTGGACTCCCAGTTATTTTTTGTAGTTGCGTAATTTAGATTAGATAAGATATATTAAACTAAGGTGGTATAAAATAGTTACTTGTTAAAAACTTCCGTGAAACTTAAAGGTTTAACTACTGTTAGGTATTGATATACTTTTGCCTCACTAGAGGGCGCCAGAGGTCCTGTTGAGATGAGATTCGAAGAACATTTTTTTGTTTACTCTCGCGGGACATTAGTTTAGTTTTAGTTCTGTTTTAGAATGGAGAGCAACTGGTCATGAAATAGTATTTTGCTCTCGGGGCCTTTTTGGCCTGATTTTATTATTCAAGGAGCTATAGTTTAAGAAATAGAAAAAGTAGCTCATAGATTAGCATAGTTTTATTATAAATCCATTTTTCTCAAAGTATAATTTTAGAAATAGTATTGCTATAGATAGAAAGAAATGGATGTTCCGAAAATTTCGAATATAAATACTTTTTGTAAATAGTGTTTTTTCGTCATGTAAATATTTTATTTAATAAACTGTATATATTTTATCGTCTCAAAGAAGAAGCTGTTGTTTTGTAGAGAAACTTGCATATTATTCGTCTTCATTTTTTGACGTCGAAGAATTTTACAGGTAAGAAGAATTTTAAAATATCAGTTTCACGATTATTACTTTGAAATTAAAATGGTTTGAAAACATTAAATTATTTTGATTAAATGAAATAGCCTGCAATCTTTATATTTCAAAGAGTCTAGAAGACTCGCTTTAAGCCATTCAGAAGAATGGCGTTATAACAACTACATTATATTATATTATAATGATATATGGAATTTTAAAATGCACATAAAAAAATTGCAATTAATATATCAATTACAATCATAAAAGTTTCAATAGAACTATTTGCGAAATTTTACTGCGCAATCGTTTTCTTTTCAGTCAATAATCTTCCTTACAAATTAGAAAAAAAATTCAGTTAATTTATTCTTTATGAAATTAAAGTTTTAAATTTTCAAGCAAATATAAATTTTTGTTATTAAGAACATTTTTTAGTACCACAGCTAGTACTGTTTCTGTCAGGCAGAGACTTTTGTTGTTTCTATTTTTTATTTATCACCTTAAACGAACATGCACAAACATTCTTGTTTTTGTTTAAAATGTATAAAAAACTGAAAGTTTGTCGTTGTATCTGTCTTGATATTTAGTCCGGATAATTAGATTTTATCAAAAATTGGTACATATTAGTCACGACAAAATCTAACTAGCACCGTATTTTTTAATTCAATTTTTACTTCTATCTCTGGGAAACTCTATTTGTGTGTATATATATATATGCGAAATTCTGATAAATTTAGCGAACATGAAATGGGAAAACTGCAATCAATGGGCGCTACAGGTCAGTTAAATTTTCTAAAATCCAGTAAAATACTAAGTACGAATATTATGGATACCTGCACTTAAAAAAGCCTTTCACAGATAAATATGGTAACAATCACATTGAACAAAACGTTTAAAAATCATAACAATAGGTTGTCTTTAAAATTCTTTATCTGGGAACCAATAACTTTCCAATACTAATACCAGCCAGATTTCAGTCGATAGTATTCGCATCATATTCACCCAAACTATGCGGCTTACGTATTTTAGAAGAGGTAGTAAGCATTTTTCATTTTCTTCCTACAAATCAAGTGAGGCGTTGTTTGCAGCATGATTTTTTCAAGTCTTAAAATCTTTTAGAATACTGTTTTTGTGGATGTTATCTTCATATTATTCTGTATATATTTCTTAATGCTATAGTGTTATAAATATTTAAATCATTAAGAAGTTTATATTTCTTCGTAAATGTTCAGCTATTAGTTAATGTTTTGTTATAAATGTTTAAATGTCTGTTGTAAATGTAAAAATATCAGTCAATTTATTTTTTTTTTAAATATAGTTTCTGACTTGTTTACACTTTGGAATATGCTACCTTGCCATACTTTCTGAAACCGATATTACCGGTACCGAAAGTACAATTTCTTGTGTATATAAGAGAATTTGTTTTTAAGAGTATTCACTTCATGAAGATGAAAATAATATTTTTGTTAAATAAAAATTGGTTGAAAAGTCTTTTGATATTTAAAATTCTTCTTTATTAAGAGACTTTGCCTATTACTGTTCTTAAATGATTTTTTTTTTATTATTATTATTGAATAATTTTCGTTTATCATCTATAATAATAAATGGAAAGGTTTGTCTGTTTGTCTGTCTGTCTGTCTGTCTGTCTGTCTGTTCTTTTATACGTTCAGCCCCTACTGAACGCAGAAACACAAGAATTGACATACGGATGCTCTGGAGCCTTTCTGATGTTTTCCTCGAAACAGAATTTAAAAATCTTAATTAGTTTCGGAGATATTAATTAAAATGTTGACCCATGTCGATCGAACAATGACCAAAAATCCTTATTGCTTAAAAAGAGGCATTCTATCAGCATTCAGCAGACGATTTTAACGGCTGTCTCGAACGGAAACAAAACAGGTGCAAGTCATTAATGTCACATGATCTTTAACTGGGGTTAAAAATTGCAAATTTCAAAGTGCTTCAAATTTTCTTTTTCGTACACAACACTTAACGGCCCTCTTCACTTGAAAAAAATTCCGATGCCGGCTGAAAGCAGATAAAAAGTGTCCCACGTGGTTTTGACAGGAGGTGGAGAAGATTGACAGATTCACTGACGAATCATTGACTTTTTGGAAGAATAAATCAAAAATCAGCCACATCCATATTGCGGTTCCGCCGAAGTTTTGTTTTGTTTTGATTCTTTCTTTCTTTTTTTATTTTTGTGTTTCTTTTTTTCTTTTCTTTTTCTTTTCCATTTTCACATGACATCAAATAACTTTCCTCATTTATTCTAATCTATTTATATGTATTTTAATAGAGTAGCTCGATCCGACCAAGTACTTTATACTATTTTCAGCCCGGTTCAGGCTTTCTTTAGTTATACCGGCGAATTACGTAACAGTGAAATTTAAAATATATATATATATATACTTTATAATTATACTTGAAGTCTGATATAATTAATTTAACTAAACTAGTATGTTGTGGCCACCACATGACTTTCTTCTATATTTTCCTATACAAATTCCCTCAGTAAAAATAATTTATTAAAATTATTATAAAAAAAAATTTTCTTCCATGATAATGCAGACGATTTCCATATTAGAGAAGTAGTTCCATTTATTCTCAATAAAAAAAAAAAATAATAATAATAATAATAATAATAAATTACGATTTTTTTTTTTTCAAAAGTTTTTTTTCAAAAGTTTTTTTTTTTTTTTTTTTTTTTCGTTAAAAGTAACAACAACAAAAAAAAACCGATAACTTTGTTTTAAATTATCATAGATCTACAATTCAACCATTCGTTTCAAAGGTATTGACGAGATCTTTCGAAAGATACCCATCTTGAAAATTTATCCCTCCCGGGGGGGGGACTTTCTTCTATAAGTAATACAGAGAAAGTATTGGATTCGTGAAAATTTTCGAACTCCGGTTTTCGATGGATTTGCACGTTTTGGGATGTGCTGAACATGATTTGATAGTTTTTAGAAAATGTCTGTCTCTGTGTGTGTGTGTGTGTGTGTGTGTGTGTGTGTCACGAATTTTTGGAGGCTGTATCTCACGAACCAATGAACGAAATTTAACCAAACTTGGTATTTAGTTGGACCCTGACATAAACTGGTGCTGATTAGATTTAGGGATCAATCGCCCAATAGGTGGCGCTGTGATAGCATTTTTTCAAAATTTTTAACATGGCAGTATAGGACAAAATTTCGTATAAATGTACATAATGAGAGTTATTTTTAACTTTTGATTGTAAAACTAATATGAATTATTGATAAAAGTAGTTGTTAACTAGGGGGGGGGGGGAATTGTGCTTGTGGGGGCGTCGCCCTCCCCCGGGCGAAGTAAATTTTCAAGATGGGTATCTTTCGGAAGGTCTCGTCAATACCTTTAAAACGAATGGTTGAACTATAGATCTGTGATAATGTGAAACAAAGTTATTGATTTTTTTTTTTTTTTTTTTTTTTTTTTTTTTACTTTTAATAAAAAAAAACTTTGAAAAAAAAATCGTAATTATTATTATTATTATTATTATTATTATTATTATTATTTTCAGAATAAAATAGACTTTTTTTTTTGGATATTTACTGTTATACTACTTTTCTGATATGGGGGGAGGGGCGGGGGGGTGGCAAAACGTAATTTCACAAAATCCTTCATATCTCAAGCAAAAAAACAGATATCCCTAAAATTTTTGCTTTTAAATATAGCTAATACAAATGTCTAAAAATCGGTTTCTGGAATTTTTCAAATTCGGTCCCCAAGGGGGCAGGGGGGGGGCAAAACGTGATTTCACATGCGTAAAACGTGATTTCGCATAATCCTATATATCTCAAACAAAAAAAATAGATATACGTGAAATTTTTGCTCTAAAATATAGCTAATGCAACTATCTAAAAACCAATTTCTGGAATTTTAGAAATTCAGCCCTCAGGTGGGACAGCAAGGGGGGGGGGCTATGGAGCAAAAACAAATAGAAGTACAGTTAGGCCGTTCAAAATTGGTACAAATAGGTTTTAAAGGCCTGCAAGTCGAATTGGTATATTTTCGATTGTGTAAAGTTATTAGGAGGGGCAAGAAGCGGGGAGGGGAGGGGGGGCAAAAAAAATAAAAATTGTGTTAGGTCGTTCAAAATTGGTACGTAGAGGTTTTCGATACTTACAAATCGATTGCGGATATTTTTGAATTTGTAAAATTATTAGGAGGGCGGGTAGGGGGGTGGGGCGGTAAGGGGGGCTATGGGGCAAAAACAAAAAGAAATACAGTTAGGCCGTTCAAAATTGGTACAGATAGGTTTAAGAGGCCTGCAAGTCGAATGGGGATATTTTCGATTGTGTAAAGATATTAGGAGGGGCAAGAAGGGGGCGGGGGGGGGCAAAAAAATAAAAATAGTGTCAGATCGTTCAAAATTGGTACGTAGAGGTTTTCGATACTTACAAATCGATTGCGGATATTTCTGAATTTGTAAAATTATTAGGAGGGGCGGGTAGGGGGTGGGGCGGTAAGGGGGGCTATGGGGCAAAAACAAATAGAAATACACTTTGGCCGTTCAAAATTAGTACAGATAGGTTTAAGAGGCCTGCAAGTCGAATGGGGATATTTTCGATTGTGTAAAGATATTAGGAGAGGCAAGAAGGGGGGGGAGGGGAGGCGGGGGGGCAAAAAAATAAAAATAGTGTCAGAGCGTTCAAAATTGGTACGTATAGGTTTTCGATACTTACAAATCGATTGCGGATATTTTTGAATTTGTAAAATTATTAGGAGGGGCGGGTAGGGGTGGGGTGGTAAGGGGGGGCTATGGGGCAAAAACAAATAGAAATACAGTTAGGCCGTTCAAAATTGGTACAGATAGGTTTAAGAAGCCTGCAAGTCGAATGGGGATAATTTCGATTGTGTAAAGTTATTAGGTGGGGCAAGAAGGGGGAGGGGAGGGGGGGGTGCAAAAAAATAAAAATAGTGTCATGTCTTTGAAAATTGGTACGTAGAGGTTTTCGATACTTACAAATCGATTGCGGATATTTTTGAATTTGTAAAATTATTAGGAGGGGCGGGTAGGGGTGGGGTGGTAAGGGGGGGCTATGGGGCAAAAACAAATAGAAATACAGTTAGGCCATTCAAAATTGGTACAGATAGGTTTTAGAGGCTTGCAAATCGAATGGGGATATTTTCGAAAGTATAAAGTTATTAGAAGGGCCGGGAAGGGTGGGGGGCAGAGGGGCAAAAAAAAATATGTCAATCAAGATCATTCAAAATTGGTACATCGAGGTTTTCGATACCTAAAAATCGATTGCGGATATTTTTGAATTTTTAAAATTATTGGGAGGGGCGGGAAGGGAGGAGGAAGCGGAGGGGCAAAAAAATAAAAATAGAGATAGATCGTTCAAAACTGGTGCATAGAGGTTTTTGATACTTTCAAATCGATGCGGATATTTTCGAATTTGTAAAATTATTAGGGAGCTCATATATATGCAATCGCGCACGGGTCTACGCTGCCGAAGGCAGTGGGGACCCGGTGCGACATTTTTCCTGATCACATTTTTTTTTTTTTTTTCCACATGATAAAAATTAATGCAATTTTGAGAATTCATTAATTATATTGATTCATTTAAAAATAGTGACCAGCGAAGCGGGCGTAGCCTGCTTTTCTATTTATATGTATTTTAATAACGTAGCCCGACCCGACGAAGTATTTTATTCTATATTCAGCCCGTTTTAGGCTTTCAGTAGTTATATCGTCGAATTCCGTAACAATGAAATTTAACAAAAGAAAATATTTTTATGATTAAACTTGCGGTTTGATATAATTAATTTAACTAAAAAATAACAAAGATATATAACATTATAACATTACTGATATATAGAGATGGGTTATCTGCACTCTGGAGCTCAGACTACTGAACGCAGAGCTGGACGGGGTGTGCGACAGGTCGTGACCTTCGGGATCGTATTTCGAAGATCACGGACAGGTGCGGTCGCACAAGTCCTCCAGCTCTGTTTTCTAAAGAAAGTGTACTTGTGTTGTTATTTATACGTGTTTCTTTATACAAGTCAAATTTTTTATAAGTAGTATAATATATAAATAGTGTTGAATTATAGTGCCTACATTTATTTAAAAATCTGGTGTGAAACAACCACACGACTTTCATTACCCACTATTACACGTATTATATGCAATTTTTGAAGATAATGTTAACAGAAGACATGGAATTGTCCTAATGAAATAGACACCTAAAAATTTTCCGGTAAGGGAAAGTTAATACACGTGTAAAAACATAAAACAGAGTTTGCACAGCGATTTTTTTTTTAAAGAAAGGGGAAGAAAATTGGCAGAGTTTATTTATTTGAAACACCAAGTTTCGAGATGTAAAACTGATCTGTCTGATCAGGATGACTATTAATTTTCCTGTGATAACCAAGTAAAGCATGAGAAAGGATATCTAAAATGGGTTTATGTAACAATTTTCAAGAAAATCGTTAGAGCCGTATTTGAGATACCGATTTTTACCAAAGCTTGACAAAATTAATTGTTGGCCAGAAAACAGCAATTATATGTAAAAGGATATTTAAAAGAGGGTCAATATGGCAAGTTTGAAAAAAAAAAAAAAAAAAAAAAACATACAGCCGTTTTGACAGGAAAGCATTTGCAGGACCTGAAATTTAGCTATTTGTACAGGGCGCCTATCAATTTTCCTGAACTAACCAACTATATCCTTCGAAAGGATATATAATAGAGTGTTTATACAGCAATTTTAAAGAAAATCGTTAGAGCCGTTTTTGAGATATGGACTTATGGCCTCACTTCCGGTTTCAGATGTCCCACTTCTGGTTTTCCAATTTTCACCAAAATTTGAAAAGTTTATCTGTACACCAGAACAGTTTCAATTCTAAAGTTTCGTAGTTCTGTCTTTATTAGTTTCCGACATATAATAGCTAGAATATTTTCCACATATATACATACACACAGAGACCAATTGCTAAAAACCACTTTTTTGAACTCAGGAGACCTTAAAACATGTAAATCAGGTGAAATCTCGATATCGAATTTTTGAACCAAATACAATACTTCCATTACCTATGGTAGTCGGGTAATGGAAGTAAAAATAAATCAAATACAAGACTCTTATTAATGTGTCTTGAAACTTGCCAGTCTTGATCAACTTTACAAGTAGCAGCCACATATCAATTTCAAAATACCAAATTTGAATTTCCTGAAGTTATTTAAGTTATGTTGATACAGGGTTGTTCGGTTTTTTTCCATAATCGAAAAAACCTGGTTAAAACCGTCCCAGATAAAATACCATTTCGTCCACTTTTATTCACTATTAATTATTTGCGAGTAGTAAATTAAAAGTTATCTTTATTCTTTCAATTTATAAAAAAAAAAAAAAAAAAAAAAAAATTACTTCCATTACCCTACTACAGTATGTAATGGAAGTATTTGTATTCGGTCTGAAAATTCGATATCGAGATTTCACCTGATTTACACGTTTTAAGGTCCTCTGAGTCCAAAAAAGTGGTTTTTGGCAATTGGTCAGTGTGTGTGTGTGGGGGGGGGGGAGGATCTTCTGGCTATTATGTATCGGAAACTAATAAAGATAGAACTACGAAACTTTAGAATTGAAACAAGTCTGGTGTACAAATGAATTTACCATATTTTGGAGAAAATTGAAAAACCGTAAGTGGGACATCAGAAACCGTAAGTGGGACCGTAAGTCCGTATCTCAAAAACGGCTCTAACGATTTTCTTCAAATTTGTTACATAAACACTCGAGATGTCCTTTCGAATGATATAGCTGGTTAGTTCAGAAAAATTGACAGGCGGTCTGTATAAATAGCTCAATTTCAGGTCTCGGAAGTGCGTTCCTTTAAAACCAGCTGTACGGATTTTTTTTCAAACTCGCCATATTAACTCACTTTTAAATATGCTTTTGTATGTAATTATTGTTTTCCTGTCAAGGATTGAGTTTTGGTAAAATTTGGTATCTCAAAAACGGCTTTAACGATTTTCTTGAAAATTGTTATATAAATCCATTTCTTTCTTATGTATCACGTAATTATTAGAGGAAAATTAACTGCTACCCTGTTTAGGTAGGTCAGAAGTTTAGGTAGATCTCGAAAATTGGTGTTTCAAAAAATAACTCTACTACATATATATATATATATATATATATTATTTTTCCTTATTTTTTACCTCGCTTTATGTACGCTTCGTTTTATATGTCTTTACATGTGTATAAAGTTTATCTTACCAGAAAAATGTTAGGTTTCTACTTCTTTAGGTCACTTTTATATCTTGTGATCACATTATCTCCAAAAAATGCATATAATATGTGTAATAGTTTGTAATGGAAGTCGTGTTGTTGTTTCACACCAGATATTTTATTAATATGTTTGTATAATCAATTTGAATTTCTCAAAATAGACATGGAATAAGCAAAATTTACAATATTTAATAAATGAAATATTTGTATTTTTCTAAGGGTGGATGTAAAGGTATATTTTATATCTTGAATTTCAATCCTCCACTTTTTCCCTCCATTGTTTACAACTGCATTGTCATTTCCTCTCTCATAGACACATATACCTTTTAAAAATTAGTTATTAAGCATGATGAAATTAAATGATTCACATACCTTTCATGCAGTTTTTTGCTTTCCGAAAATACATACGTAAGGAAATCATTGTAATCGTGACAAAATTCTGGCTTTGCGATGTTGGCGTATCTACATGTTTTGAGGTCCCATGAGTTCATTTTTACTATTTTCATGATGATGATGATGATGTATGTGTATGTATGTCAGTGATCACAATATCATCCAAATGCTTTTTTTCGAAGGGTAGGCAAAAAAACAGGTTTTTTTTAGGGAAAAAAAAAACTTTTTAGGATGATTTTTTTTTAAATCGTCCTATTGCAACCACTTCGTTTATCTATATATTTATCTGTCTATTTATAATGAAATTTGTCATCACGATAACTCCCGAAATAATACTCCAAATCGAACCAAATTTGCATTGCTTGCTAACTGATCTTATAAATATCTTGGATGAGTAGGGTAACCAAGTTGCTCTGACATTTTGTTTTCAAGTGGCGGCCACTTGAAAATTTCAAACCCACATTGTGAAAAGTGTATTTAAAGCCAGATTTGTTTGTATTTTAATGTAAATACAATCGTACATAATGTTTTATTTATACTCAAATCTTGTTTCCTCATGTGCAATTTCTTCAGCGTGAAGTAATTTGGGGCCGAGTTATGCTTACAAACTTTTTTTTTTTGCTTCCTACCCCCCAGGGTGAAAGGGGGGGAGATTTCGATAAATTCCGTTACTTTAGGGGTCGGATACATATATAAGTAATCCAAGCATCAAACTTTCTGACCCTGACCACAGCTCTCATAAATTTCGCAGGACAAATTTAGCGCTAAAAGTGGTGACTCGAATTTGCCCTTTGTAACACATACCTATCCCCCCCCCCTTAAAAAAAAAAAAAAAAAATGTGTTTTGAAAATGTCTTAAAGAAGACCCATGGCTGTTTTCAACATCTTTTTTCCATTTTTGTTAAAATTTTACTAAAAATCTGGAATTTGAACAATTTTCCGCCAAAAGTTGATTCCCCTCTTCCCTTAAAAATCGAAATTTCCTAAATCGCAATGTTTTATTTATTCCAATAAATCCCATTACTTTAGGTGTCGGATAGATACATATAATCCGAGCACCGAAATTCGTGACCGCAGCTTCCATAGATTTCTCAGGAAAAATTTAGCGCTAAAAGGGTTGTCTCGATTTTGACCCTTCGTAACCCCCTCCTCACAAAAACATCGGAAATTAGGAAAAAAAAAAATGTGTTTTTGGAAATTTTCTAAGGAAGTCTCATAGCTTTTTTTAACATCTTTGTTCCATTTTTTTGTAGAGTTCTTTAAAAAATTCGGAAATTGCGAAATTTCTCGCCACCGGAATTTACGAACAAAATTTAAATAAAAGAAATTTTAAATTTTCAGGTTAAAAAAAAGGGCCTTTTCTAATATGTTATAAACGTAAATTTTTGCTAAAAAATTTACGGGATAAGTTTTTGCACTTGAGAATTAAAATTAGGTGTTCCATCAGCGGGAACACTGCGGCTGAAAGGGTTAATAATCGAAAATTTCTAAATTGCAGATAACGTTTTATTTATACTCATGTCTATTCTTTATATGTTCAATTTCTTTACAGTGAAGTAATTTGGAGCGGTGTTATGCTTACAAACATGTTTTTAACTTTTGTTCCCCCCATCCCGGCGATAACTGGGGAGGGAATTTCGAAAAAGTTGGCAGATTTTAGTTGCGTAAAGACCTAAATTTCTGCCAAGCGCCGTTGAATTCCATCCAGCCACTCTCACGTGATACCCGGACAATAATAGCGTTACAGACATACAGACACGATGACACACACACAGACAAAATTTTCTGAAGTAATTTTCGAATTTTATGGTGTGTGGAAAGTGAAGATATCGCTTTTTTTTTTTTTTTTTTTTCCTGATAAATTTACAGAGAAAAGTCTGATTTTATTAATATCGATACACAGCTTGATATCCAGCTACTGTAATTCTAAAAGAACGCATAGAAACAGCGTTCATGTTCAGGTACCATACTTAAAATTTCAGCTGTGCTTTTATGTTAGGCGTGAAAATAAGAGCGCAAAATCTTTGAAAATAATAGTGTGATTTCGTCGTTTATAAATAATTTCATAAACACTTGACTCACATTTCTTGCAAACTTTAATTAGTTTTAGTTTCTTCAGTTATAAAATCAACTTGCTTATGTCCTTAAAAATATTTGTTTCACTCAATTCCTAGACTTCAATATTAATACAACTTATTTTGCTCAGGAATGTAAATTAATTCTTCATACCTAAGAGTAAATAAAATATTTAGTTTAATTTGAAGTCTTGTTTTTTTTTTTTTTTTTTTTTTTTTTACTTTCTCTTACCCATAAGGTAGAGAAAGTATTGTTTTTGGGTCAAATTTTCGAACGCGAGATTTTGTTATATTTACACGTTTTGAGGTCCCCTGAATACGAAAATCATGTTTTTAGCAAATGGTCTGTGTGTCTGTCTGTCATCAGCATATCTCAAAATCAAATTATGGCAGAAAGTTCAAACTTGGTATTCTAAATGTGTATCATATAAGGATGCTACACTAAGCTTTTCGTTAATATCAAGCAAATGGTTCGTGTACAGGGACAATCAAGATAATTCTAATACATTACGTCTATGGGGGAAATTGCAGGAAAATAGAGTTTAACGTCTATAGACTGCACTAAACCAAATGAAACAAATATATGTATTTTGTAATAGAGACAGTTAACTGGGGAAAAAAATTGTGTATGTAGGAGCCTCGCCTCCCCACCTGGGGGGGGAAGTCCCCCCTCGAGGGGAGTAAATTTTCATGATGGGTATCTTTCAAAAGAGCTCGCCAATACCTTTAAAACGAATGGTTGAACCATCGATCTGCGATAATTTAAAACAAAGTTATCGATTTTTTTACTTTTAACGAAAAAAAAAGCTTTTTTTTTTTTTTTTGAGAATAAAATGGACTTTTTTGGATATTTGGTGTTATACTACTTCTCTAATATGGAAATCGTCTGCCTTATCATAAAAGACAATTTTTTTAAATAATAATTTTAATAAATTATTTTTTAATAACCAAATAAAATTCTATATAAATGTAGGTGCATTAATGAAACGGGGGGGTGAGGGGGGCTACCGCCCCTCTCACACAGAACTAATTATCATATAAAACTCTTCAGAAGCTTAATATGAATTGTTTAACATAGGTTTACATAACAGTACTCGTTATCTTACCTATTAATCTGCAACCTGTATTTATAGTATTAAATTTCAGGGTAAGAGAAAGTCGTGTGAGTGACACACCAGATTATTTTAAATAACTACGTATTTTGAGATTCCGTGAATAATTAAACAAAGTTTTTAACAGTTGTTCTTTGTGAGTCTGTTATCAGTGTAACTTTAAAAACTAAATACCGGCAGGGAACTCAAGCGTTATATTTTAAAGTTCATATGAAATTCATACTTGAACAGTTTGATCAATATTGATAAGTTTCAACGAGTGATACGGATTAAAGTTGTCAATAAATGTGATTGAAAGTTATTGTTGAACATAATTTTAAATTTAATATTAGTCGTGAATTCTATAGAAATGTAGATATTAGTTTCAAATGTGGGTTGAGAAGGGTGGTACTCCCCTCCGCCCTTCCCACAGAAAATTATTTGTCAAATTAAATTATTCGTAAAGCTAGCTTAAATTCTTTTTACTATAGAATTTTATACAGTACTTGATATTTTATTCCTCAATCTGAATTTCTCTTTATAAAATTTAAATGTAGGGTAATAAAAAGTCGTGTGGGTGCCACACCAGATTATATACTTTAAAATAAAATTTATTATTGAAAATCTGCTTAATTTAGTAAAAAGTTTTATATAACTTGTTAAAAAAAAATTTTGTATATTGTCAATCGTGGCATTATCAGTAAAATATCAGATTTATGTACAAAGTATTCATATAATATTAGTATTACGCGCAATGAAAAACTATTTAAAATAAAATGTGATCATATATGTCCTATAAATAAGTCTCTGAACGATTGTCTTCTAAATTGTTATGTTACTCACATCCGTAATACAGGTGAAATCTATAATAATAATAAAAAAAAAAAAAAAAAAAAAAAAAAAAAACTGAATAAAAAACCACAACGCCTAGACGTATCTTCACCACAGAAATGTAAACATCTTTTCTTCGAAACCACGAACGAGAGGCGTAGCCAGATAAAGGGTGTGTCAAAGACGAAAATCGGCACAAATTTGTAAAATTTTTGGACTTTCTTTGCAAATTTAATTGATTTAAAATTTTATTAAAATACAGGATTTTTTTCCGCATTGAATTAAACTCTTTGAAATTGACGCAGCTTTTTTAATTCTGTTTTAAAAAATTGAAAGAGTTTTTTATAAGCCATTTAATGCATCAACCCAAATATTGCAACAAAACAGCTTTCTTAAAAAACAACTGTTATTTTTTCATAAAATCTACAAAAGCTGCGTCAGTTTACGAAATGAGAGTAATCCAATAAAAAAAACCGCATCTCAATCAATTAATATGTCACTGTTTTAAGTGCAAAGAAAGTTTTACATAGGATAACATTGGATTTTAGAAAAGGAAATGCTGAGTGAAGAGGGCCCTTAATATACAACCTTTTCAGCACAAAACCAACCTGCAGTTAAAATTTCATCAATTTTCATTAATAAACAAAGCAGTTACATTTTAATTGCAAAATAAATTTTATTCTAACACGTAATCCATCTTTCAATAGACGATAGAAGTTTCCATAGCAACAAAATACATTTGAAGGAACTAAAAAATACTTTTTCTTTTTCTTTTTACTTCCATTACCCGACTACCGTGGTATATATAGGTTTTGGGGAAATAAAAAATATTTATTTTTCTTTTTACTTCCATTAATAAAACTACCGTAGATAATGGAATTAGAGATTTCACGTTATTTACATGTTTTAGAATGTCCTGAGTAGTTTTTCTTTTGTATCTCAGCTAAAATTTCGATATTTCAAATTCCAATTAAATTATTTTTAATACATCAATCGAAAGATATTTTATAGTTGTTTTAAATTATCGAAAGTTTTCACCAGATTTACACGTTTTGAGGTCTCCTGAATTAGTTTTCTTTCTTATCTCAGCTACTAATTAAAATAATTTCATAAGTAATGCATCATTAAAGCTTTTTTGATTTGGAATCGAACAGTGGAATACAGAAATTTGTACCGCCAGATGGCGCTGTAATATTTTCAAATTTCAATATTTCATTATTTCAATTTCTAATTATGATTAAATTATTTTGAATACATCATTCGAAAGATATTTTAAAGTTCTTTTAAATTATCGAAATTTTTCACCAGATTTACACGTTTTGAGGTCTCCTGAATCAGTTTTCTTTTATATCTCAGAAATTAATTAAAAAAATTTCATAAGTAATACATCATTTGAAAGCTTTGTTGACTTGATACATATTTTAAAGTATTTTTACATTATCGAAAATGGAATTCGAGATTTCACCCGATTTACACGTTTTGAGGTGTCCTGATTAGGTTTTCTTTTGTATCTCAGCTACTAATTATAATAATTTTATAAGTAATACATCATTAGAAAGCTTTTTTGATTTGGAATCGAACAGTGGATTACAGAAATTTCTACCGCCAGATGGCGCTGTAATACATTCAAATTTCAATATTTCAATTTCTAATTATGATTAAATTATTTTTAATGCATCATTCGAAAGATATTTTAAAGTTCTTTTATATTATCGACAGTTTTCACCAGATTTGCACGTTTTGAGGTCTCCTGAATTAATTTTCTTTTGTATCTCAGCTACTAATTAAAATAATTTCGTAAGTAATACATCATTAGAAAGCTTTTCGAACAGTGGAATACAGAAATTTGTACCGCCAGATGGTGCTGTAATATTTTAAAATTTCAATATTTCAATTTCTAATTATGATTAAATTATTTTTAATACAGCATTCGAAAGATATTTTAAAGTTCTTTTAAATTATCGAAAGTTTTCACCAGATTTACACGTTTTGAGGTCTCCTGAATCAGTTTTCTTTTGTATCTCAGCTACTAATTAAAATAATTTCAAGAGTAATACATCATTTGAAAGCTTTGTTGATCTGGAATGGAACAATAGATTACAGAAATTTCTACCGCCTGATGGCGCTGTAATATTTTTAAATTTCAATATTTCATATTCTAATTATGATTAAATTATTTCTAATACGTCATTCGAAAGATATTTTAAAGTTCTTTTACATTATCGAAAGTGAAATTCGAGATTTCACCTGATTTACAATTTAAAGTGTCCTGATCAGGTTTTCTTTTGCATCTCAGCTAATTGAGTAGGACCGTTCAAAATTGGTATATGCAAGTTAATTAGGAGGGGCTGGAACGGTGGGGAAGGAATAGGCGCGCAGCGCGCATGGATTTGGGACCCGGTGCGAGTTTTTACCCGATGATAAAAGATTTTTTTTTAATTTTATTTTGTTAATAAAAGTTTGAGTTGAGAAGGAATATGCGTGTACAGCGCACGTATATCCTCAAACGTGCGCGCGCAGCGCGCATGGGTCTGCGCTGCCGAAGGCAGTGGCGTCCCGGTGTGAGTTTTTACCCGATGCTAAATGATATATTTTTTAATTCCTTTTCTTGAGAATGAAAGTTTATGAGTAATAACATGGAATTTTGATAAGTCATAAGGATGGTGAAGGAATACGTGCGCGCAGTGCACGGGTCTACGCTGCCGAAGGCAGTGGGGACCCGGTGCGACATTTTTCCTGATCAGATTTTTTTTTTCTTTTTTTATCACATGATAAAAATTAATGCAATTTTGAGAATTCATTAATTATTGTGATTCATTTAAAAATAGTGACCAGCGAAGCGGGCGTAGCCTGCTAGTTTTATAAATAAAACTAAAAAAAAAAAAAGGCCAACAAAATGCTCTATGCTATAAGTCTGTAGATATGAAATTCATAACAAGTGAATGATATGGTGGAATTAAATGCGCTTTTCGAAAAAATTATTCTCGTGAATGGGAATTTTTTGGGGTGTTGAAATTTTATTCGATAGAGGTCGCCGTACGTGAGCAAACCACACATTTCTCTTAAAAACTACATTTATTTGAATGCAAATATTTACAAGTATAGAACTTCTGTTCTACGTTCCGCCATCACCACAAATTATAGTTTGAAAACGAGTCTGACCGCTAACTAGGACTTCAGTCGATGATTCTCATCTGAGGTAAAGTGTCTTCAATAATAATGTTCGTCTACCAAATCAGCATCGCAAATTAAAACTTCATGTATGCACAAGTAGGAGGGAAAATAAGAAATAAGCTGTTAATCATAAAAGCGTGCAATTTATAGCGCTCTCGTTTGTAGATTTCGCTTTACGCATCTGTGCAGCTCCTCTATCGACGAAAACTATTTAACTATTTCTTTAAAAAAAAAAAAAAAAAAAAAAAAAAAATCATCTTCACAACAGTAATTTTTACTTTCCGAACACTATAGTGAGGAAAGTACTGTAATCATGTGAAAAATCCGAATTTGAGATTTTGATGATTATATACGTTTCGAGGTCCCCTGAGTCCGTTTTCACTGTTTTTGCGATGATGTATGTATGTGAGTGTATGTATGTGTATATGTCTGTGAGTGAACACGCTAGCGTCTAAACGCTTCGTTTGAATAAGCTGAAAGTTGTTACGTATATTGTAAGTCACCATAGTACGAACCCTATTGATTTTGGTGAATCTAGCACTTATAGTTTTTTTACAGGGACACAAAGAAAAATTCTTTATCATTACGGCCTACGGGACCAAAATCTTAAAAGTGCGATAGCATCTAAACTCCTTATTCAATTGAACAAAAAATTTATACACATATTGTAGGTCACATATACTCAATCTGTATAGATTTTGGAGAATCTAACACTTATAGTTTTTTTTACAGGGACATAAAGAACAATTCTTTATCATTATTGCCTATGGGACCAAATTTTTAAAAGTGTGATAGCGTCTAAACGCCTTATTAATCTGAGCAAAAAATTTGCACACATGTTATAGGTCACAGTTGCACCAACTGTGTAGATTTTGGTGAATTTAGAACTTACAGTTTTTTTACAGGGGCACAAAGAATTATTCTTTGTCATTATGGCCTATGGGACCCAATTTTTAAAAGTGCGACAGCATCTAAACGCCTTATTCAATGGTCCTGAAAATTTATATTAATATTATAAATCACTGTTGCACTAACTAGAAGTATTTTGGTGGATCTAGCATTTACAGGTTTTTTACAGGGACACAACGAAAAATTCTTTATCATTATAATCTATGGGCTCAAAGATCAGTAGCGTTAAATAAAACATCGTGTAATATATGGAGAAAAATACTCAAACGCTCTATTATGGTTTTCTCTCTTTTGTTTGTTTAACAACTTCTCTTTCTTTACTTTATCTACAAAACTGTTAATTACTCAATGTTCGGAAAGTCGAGTGGAGTCACTCCAGATTTTTTTTTCCGCAAACCACGTTCAATTTAACAAGTTCCTGCAATTTTTATGAAGTTTAAAAATGTTTTCTTTCTTATAGGACCAGTGTTTACATATACATTTAAACTACAAATTTAGGTATACCACTTAATACAAAATTTTATATACTATATGCATTCAGAAATTTTAAATGCATATTTGTATGTACCTTATTCTCTTTGAATCGTACATATGATACTTAAATTATACATATATATATAACGTAGAGATCATTCCTAGTATTTCTCTTCATAAGTATGTAAAATATACTCTTCGTATGTTTTTATGACGCTGGCAAATAAAGGCCTGCTTTGAAATTCATACATATAAAACAACAGTGATCAAATATGAAAAATAACAGCAAACAACAGAGATATTCGATATATTCCGTTATTTACTTTATATAAAAGCATAAGAAGCCATTTATCATTCAAAATAACATTGATGCAATAGAAGAACTGGTTGTTGTAACTTAGTGTTTGTGCGAGAATAAAGTAAAGGTATGTAATCGTAGAAAAATGAATGTATTATATAGGAACAAATAATACATATTTTATTCTCTAACTATTTTTATTTTTAAAGAAGCTATCAATGTTTAATGAAATAAAAACTGAAATGAAACATAAAAATATTAAAGAAAATGTCATTTGAATTATTTATATATTAATATGGCTGGTTCATTTCTCTTTTAATTCTAGTTTGCTATAGAATAAAAATGAATACAAACTATTTTTATCATGAATATATTTTTGTCACGACTGCAGCAACCTCATGTACGTTGCAGCTTTCATGATTCACTTGTTTCTATATTTGTTTTTTCCTGATGAAATATCGTGCTTAATTATTTCGGTCCAAAACTATTGTTTGTTGCGTGAGTTTGGATTTTGTAGTTTTAGCTTCTATGGGTTTCATTCATCAATGCGCAATAGGGTAGTGAAATATACGATCATTAAGCCTAAGCGCTTTTTCAAACGTCTTCGTGATCTTCTTTAAAATTTCAAATAATTTTCCCTCTTGTTTTAGAGTACAAATGTATAAACTAAGCGAAACAATTTGAAATATCAAAGTATGATATCATTAGCTCTTCCAGGATGCTTTTCTGGAATTTTTGCAGTCATTAAAAGCATCATTTGATGAAAATACACTTAATGACTTCTTATAAGAGTCAATTCACTTTGACTGCATTAATCCCTCCTATACTTGTTCGTGCGCAGTAAGAGAACAATATATTATTTTAGGTAAGACGCGCTTGTCTAAAGGATGCGGGTTGGTCATATCGAATTATGGCACATTCATTTGGATATGTTAATTATGGCATATGGATCGAATTATGGCACATATCATTTGGATCAAAACTATGTCAGAATTCAACCGTGTTAGCTGGGTTTAGGTTAATTAAAGCCGAGCACAATGTGAAGATACAGTGCCTGATTTAAAACTTGACATTATATTAGAACAAATTAACTATGGCAGCTCCTAATGTAATATTAAAAATGATCCATTATGCAACTGGAATACCAGTAACTATACTGACCATAGATAGAAGATTGAGAGATCAGGATCCAATCTCGTAATAGGCTTTGAATCAACAATCCTTTACCTGCCAATACAAATAAGGGAACCTGTAGAGAGGCCATTCTACATTAGTGATTCAGAAAAGGTGAGACAAATTTTATGAGGTGATTGTACACATCGAAATAAATAATTTTCATCAAATAATACGTAGTCTAAAATAAAATACAAACATAGGCATAACATATAAAAATGAGGATAGGAGGAGAAAACACAAAAATAATGTATACGTTACAAAAGTAATTTTAATGAATAAACAGAATTTTACAACATTAATAAAGGATATAAACATTTACAGTAAGTGCTCAAAAGTACAACCTTTAATGGTGACTCAAGAACAGCTACAAAAGAGGGATTGGCGAACTCTCAGTTATATTCCAGGCATATCGCAAATCTTTCCCAGCCATGGCTCCCTGCGATTCAGTAGAATAGAATCGCAGGGAGCCATGCCCCAGTGAACAGTTGAAAATCTTGCCTCTTCAGATTCAAGAGAAGTCTCTCACACCAGACATGCTTTTTCAGTACTACTAAAAGCGCCATTATCCCGTATGTTACACTCTGGAAAAGGAAATGCAGCAAGAAATAATTACAATAAAAGAACATAATAAAAGCTTCAATTCCTTTCGCTTTGCAAAAGTGTCAGAATTAGGCTAGCACCTTATTGGTTTTTCTTATTAAGAAGCTGCAACTGTTAAACAAATCTTTTCATTTACTATGGCTGTACCAGATTTCTGATCTAAAACTTAATTATTCTTACTGACCCGATACAGCATATTTCAAATCTTATCTTTTCTTACATTCTTAAATTTTCTAATAAAATATTTATTCTTCTAAATAATAAAATATGGATGGGTCTCACCTGCAAACTTCTAATCCAAGGGTCCGGGTGTGGATGG
This sequence comes from Salticus scenicus, assembly GCA_963930645.1. Taxonomy (NCBI): domain Eukaryota; kingdom Metazoa; phylum Arthropoda; class Arachnida; order Araneae; family Salticidae; genus Salticus; species Salticus scenicus. The sequence continues at coordinate 158,769 of CAWVNO010002094.1, read as the reverse complement.
GGCAACTATCATCCATTAAAGAAACTTTAAACTCGATGAATGTAGCACTTCTTAGATGAAAACAGAATTTTTAATGCTTTGTTAGCATACATGTAAAAACGAAAACAGAACAAAAACTATCTACAGTATTTACAATTAAATATTAAAGTCTTTCTTAACATTAAAGTCTTAAATTGTCATTAGCTCTTAAATATTTATTCAAATTCTTAAAAGTTTCAATAGTTCTGTTTTAGGACTGTAAACAAGACGATCTTAGCATAGCCCCTTCTCTATTCGAGGTCCTTTCTGTTCTGCCTCTGATTCTAAAAAAGCACCTTTCGCGAAAAAGAGGCGCCCGTCTGTCTGGAAAGGCATTTGTTCTGAAAGCAGAAGAATGAACGGGGGATTCCCGACATCCTCCCACCTTGAGTTGCGACTAATCGGAGGAACTCAACAATCCAAGTTGAAGTCGTTGAGGAGGTTTCACCACACGGCCAGTTCGAGAGACCATCGGGGGACTGGAAGTAGGATCATCTGTTGTGAACTTCTTTTTACTGGTTCTGAAACTGGTAGGTTCTGGAGGGTCTTTCACAGGTTCTTTTTCTCTGGGGTTGAGCATCGGTTTCTGTGAGAGATTCTTGTTTTCGGAAGTCGAAGGACTTAAATTTTCTTGGAGAGATTTATGAAAAGTGGGGTGATTCTTAAGTTCGGTACTGTCAATTTCTAAAGGGAACAATCTTTGCAATGGACGCAGAAAAAATCCATTTTCGGTCTTCACTTTAGCTAGGCGTATGACATTATCTTTGCCTGGGTAAATCTCGATCACTCTTGCCAAAGGCCAGTGAACACGTTTTCTGTTGAAATCTTCTAATAGGACAACATCGCCGACTTTCAATTGGTTGAATCTTTTGGTCTTAGATGCATGTTGGCGTAATTGTCCTAAATATTCAGCTCTGAATCTGTTTCTTAGGTTTTCTCTGATTATTTGCCTATATCTGGCTCTGCGGTTAAGATCTTTAGAATCCAAAGCATCTAGGTCAGGTACTCCTGATGTTGGTAGTTCTCTTAGGAACATCATTGGAGTTAAAGGTAAGGGATCTGTGTTATCTTCGGAAACATAGGTTATAGGCCGTGAATTAATCACTTGTTCACAGTCACACAGTATGGTGCAAAGTTCTTCGTAATTCAAAGATGCACGACCTAAGTTTCTTTTCAGGATTCCTTTAACCATTCCAACAAGCCTCTCCCACCAACCTCCCCACCACGGTGCTGCAGGAAGGTTGAATTTCCATCTGATCTTCTGGGTGGAAGCTACCTTGCAGATGGTTTCCCAATCTACACTCGAGAGAGCATTGCTGGTTCCAAGGAAGTTCTTCCCGTTGTCCGAATAGATGATGTAGGGTCTGCCTCGCCTTGCTATGAACCTTCTCAGAGACTGGATAAAACTTTCTGTAGACAGAGACGTAATGGCTTCAAGATGTATGGCTCGGTAGACAGCGCAAGTAAATAAGGCTATCCACGCTTTTGATCCATCAGAAAGATGTAGAGGACCGGCTAGATCTACGCCTACCACTTCAAAGATGGCTGCTTCTCGTACTCTGTCCTCGGGTGGTACTCCAGGTTCAACATCTATTTTGGAAGTCTGAAGTTTTCTGCAAATCACGCATTTTCTTATTGAGTTTCTAATGCATTTTCTAGACTTCAGTATCCAAAAATTTTCTCTAAGTAGTGTCATTAGAGTGCTGACTCCAGCATGCTGTTTTTCTAAATGCTTCTCGAATACCAATCTTTGGACGACGGGATGCTTGTAAGGTAAGATCACAGGATATCTAAAGTTTTCACTGTCGTTTCTTTGAATTATATTGGTCTTTACTCTTAAGAGACCAGCTTTATTTTCGACAGGCCTTAAATTTCTTAATTTTGGATCTGTTCTCCCTGAAAAAGATTCTTGTTGTACTAATCGTAGAAGTACATTTTCTGCTTTTGAAAATTCTTCAACTGAAATATCTAATTCGGATATTTTCTCAGCAGTCTTCGAATTATGATAAAATCTATATATCCAGGCAATGGTTCTAACTGTTTTCTTGTAAGAGGAAAAATACTGATAAAATCGATTGAAATTATCTTCTTTTTTATCTAAAAGATTTAGGATTGTCTTCCTTTTTTCGCTATTTATGAGTTCTTCGTTTGGGTCTTCTTCTATTTGAGGTCATTCATTTTCATGTAAATAAAGCCAACTCGGACCCTCCCACCATCTCGATTTCTGTAGTTGTTCAAAAGAACATCCTCTAGACGGGAGGTCCGCGGGATTCAAATTTCCGGGTACATGTCTCCAATTGCAAACTTCGGTCAGATTTCGGATTTCTAATACTCGGTTATGTACAAATGTACCCCATTCTTGTTTTCTTCTAATCCAACCTAAAGCAGTGGTTGAATCTGACCAAAATATGGTATTTACATGTAAATTTAAATCGTTTTGCACATTTTTGGCCAACCTAGCGCCAATAAGACAAGATAACAGTTCAAGGCGGGGTATGGTCAATTCCTTAATAGGTGCAACTCTACTTTTAGCATTGATTAACTGGACCTTGATTCCTTCTGAGGTCTCTACTCTTATGAATACGCAAGTGGCATATGCTCGCTTGCTTGCGTCAGAAAAAACATGTAATGATGTTTTCTTTTCTTTCTCTGGGCAAATGTTAAGCCACCGAGGTATTTTAATTTGGGATAAAAAGTTTATTCCTTTCAGCCAATTAGAAGATTGTTGTTTTAAAGTTTCAGGGAGCTCTTCGTCCCACTTCACCTTCTGAATCCACGTTTCTTGAAGGATTAGTCTGGGAACTAAACTGACAGGTGCTGTGAATCCCACAGGATCAAAAATTCTTTGGGTAACTGATAAAAGTTTTCTTTTTGTAAGGGGTTCACTTATCCTTAGGGGTTCTTCAATTTTACAAACTAAACTGTCATTTTTCAAATCCCAGAGTAATCCTAACACGGGAGCAAACCTAGGTTCATCTTCAGTTTTGTCGATCATAGCCTGGGGCCAATTCGATCGCCAACATCTCAAGTTGAAATGTGCCGAAGCCAAAATTCCTTGAGATTCTGATATGAATTTTTCTGTTTCTGGAATTGAATTCAAGCTGAGGAGGGAATTATCTAAATAGAAGGAATCTCTTAAGAGCCTAGCTGTCTCTCGCCATTGTTCGGGAACATTTTCTAAAAGGTGATTTAATGTTGCCATAAGCAAAAAAGGGCTTGAAGTTAGGCCGAAAACCACACGACAATGTCTATAAATTTTCAATTCATTTTCGCTATTAAACCAAAAAAATCTCAAAAAGTCGCGATCTTTCTCTGTTATTTTAATTTGCAGGAATGCTTTCTCTATATCGGACGAAATTCCTATCTTGTATCTGCGAAATCTATTCAAAATGCTCGGTATAATTTCTACAAGATTAGGTCCTTTTGTTAAACAATCATTAAGGGAGGGACTGTTTCTAGTGTGTGCTGAGGCATTAAATACTGGACGAATTTTAGTGGTTTCACTAGATTCTTTAACCACCGGTCTGTGTGCTAAATAATGTACCTTGTCCCTTTTCTGGTCCAATACCTCTTCTATAATCTGATTGTTTTCCCAGAAATCAAAAATTTCCCCATATTCCTTTTTCCTATCAGATTTGATTAATTTATTTTCCGTCTTGTACAGGCACTTTTCTGCCAACGAGTAATTATCTGATAAAATCGAATGGTCAACTGTCCATGGTAAATTGACTTCATATCGACCGCTTTTATCTCGTTTAACAGTTTCTAGAAAATAATTCTTGGTTTCTTGTTCTAAATCCTGTTTCGATTTATTATCTTCATTAGTAATTCCTAGAGTGTCAAGGCGCCATAAATCCGATAAACTGGCGTTTGACACGTGTAATGACAACGATAGACCCGCCAAAGAATTGCCCTGCTCACTCTTGTGACCCTCTGTCTTGCCCAAAATGGTCCAACCCAATTTAGTTCTGAATGTAGTTAATCCCAATTTTGAAAAATATTTTGTCATTTGTGAACAGTTTAGCGGGCATATCAGCTCCCAAAAGTATATGTACTTCGTCTGGATTTTTCTGGTATAAACAAGATTTATTATTTCTAGGGACATCTGATAAATATACACCTTCCTTTTCTAAGAGTTTTACTAATTTATCATCGCGACATAAATTCACGCCTGTGCATATTTTTTCTTGATCTAGTGCTTGTATTTTACACTTAAACTTATTATCTAAACTCCCGATCGTAAATTCATAACGATTATGTTCAGCTGACATTTCCATGCCCCCAAAAAGACCATGTCTGATTGTTTCTTTATTCATTCTTTTTAATTTTAACTTATCAGCGGCAAACTTACTGATGTAACTATTATGAGATCCGGAGTCAATAATTAACCGAATATATGATGATTTACTATCATCCCTGTTAGAAATTGCTACTATTAACGTCTGCAAATAAACATTCGCTTGTAAATTATGATTCGATAACGCCAACTTAGATTGATAATTTCTTTCGTAATTACTTATTTCCTGTTTTAAATCTTTATTTCCATTACACATTATGCCTGAATGTCTACGATTACATAACTTGCATAAAGTTTTTGAGACACAGTGTCTAGCTAAATGCGAAGGTTGGAGACATAAATAACACAATCCTTTCTTACGCAATAGATTAACTCTTTCATCAAATGGTAAATTACGAGTTTTGACACATTTGTTACTTAAATGCGATTCTGAGCAAAAATTACACCTATCACTTTTATTCTCATTTAATAAATCACAAGCAGTAGGCAATTTCCGGTTCTGAGTATCAAATTTATTAACGCGGGGGGGGAAAAACATCTCTACGATTTTGATTATCTAATCTTTGAGCTCGGGGGGAGAAATGACTGGCGCCGCTATCCTCTTGTCTGGTAGTTATTAAGCATTCTCGCGATACGAGTTGTTTATTTAAGAAAGATAATATATCTTTCACACCGTAATTAACACCGTGAAATTCCATATTAAATTGTAATGCTAAATCTTTAGGTAATATTTTTAGTAATATCGGTGACAATAAACTGCCGTAGCTATCCAAAGAAACATCTAATGATTCTAAACTTCTAATGTTAGTTTGGATTTCATCGTAAATTTTCCTGAGCGATTTAATGTCACTTGAATGTTTTAGTGGGGCAATATTTAATAATTTATCCAAATGTACATTTACTAAGAGGTCTTGTTTGCCATATCTTTCTTTTAAAATATCTACTACTTTTATGTAATTACTCGCGGTAACAGAGAATCCTTCTATACATTTTAAGGGGTCAGGTGCTAAAAATGATTTCAAATAATTAAATTTATCTACAGGATCTAAACTTTCATTGTTATGAATAGCCGTTTCGAATGACGACCAAAAAGTCAGCCATTCGGCTGCATTCCCGTTAAATTTAACTGGATCTAGCGGTGGTAATTTGATGTGTATTGCTTCTTTTGAAGTATTTCTTCTTTCAATTTCTGTTGATGAAATACTTCTTTCACTTTTCTTTAGTTCTTTTAATTTTCTGTTGGCTCGAAATCGCCAAGTAATTATTTTTTCACGATATTCATTTGCCATTTCTAATTCGGCTTCTAATTGGAGTTCTTGAGTTAAATTTTTAATCTCTGCATCTTTACTCTTTAATTCTATAGTAGTTTCATTTAATAATTCTATAGTTTCCTCTAAATCTACAGCATCTGCATCTATATCATCACATAAAGTTTTTAATTTCTCTATAAATTTATTAATACTGTCTCTTATGACAGCTCTCTCTTTTTTGGCTATTACTAAATTAGCCATAATAAATACAAAAATTTAAAATTTTATAATATTATCTGTCTTTTCAATTATAAATAATGGATTCAATTATAAATAATTATAAATAATAGCTGCCCACATCCCGTGTATGGGATGCCAGAAAATATGGCTGTACCAGATTTCTGATCTAAAACTTAATTATTTTTACTGACCCGATACAGCATATTTCAAATCTTATCTTTTCTTACATTCTTAAATTTTCTAATAAAATATTTATTCTTCTAAATAATAAAATATGAATGGGTCTCACCTGCAAACTTCTAATCCAAGGGTCCGGGTGTGGATGGGGCAACTATCATCCATTAAAGAAACTTTAAACTCGATGAATGTAGCACTTCTTAGATGAAAACAGAATTTTTAATGCTTTGTTAGCATACATGTAAAAACGAAAACAGAACAAAAACTTTCTACAGTATTTACAATTAAATATTAAAGTCTTTCTTAACATTAAAGTCTTAAATTGTCATTAGCTCTTAAATATTTATTCTAATTCTTAAAAGTTTCAATAGTTCTGTTTTAGGACTGTAAACAAGACGATCTTAGCATAGCCCCTTCTCTATTCGAGGTCCTTTCTGTTCTGCCTCTGATTCTAAAAAAGCACCTTTCGCGAAAAAGAGGCGACCGTCTGTCTGGAAAGGCATTTGTTCTGAAAGCAGAAGAATGAACGGGGGATTCCCGACATTTACTATGCAAATGCATCCTATACCTGATTTTTATCCTACGTATATATTCTTTTAAGTAGAGTCTATTAAACATCTAATAAAAAATATTAAGTCTTTCCTTAAATATCTGTAGAAGTTTTAGCCTTTTAATAATCATGAATTCATGAAAAAATGCAAACTGAGAAAACGCAATTTAGTCATTTTAAATCTGTAAAAATTATATCTGAATTCATAAGAATTGTTGCCTGAATATATATTTTACTAGCTGACCCGTCCGGCTTCGCATGGATGAACAAATTTTAGTTAAAGATGGATTGACATGTAAAAAATCAAGAAAGATATCAGTTTATATGTTATAGTCAGGCAATATTATTAACTGAAAAGTCAAAATATAATTTTACAATTATTATTATTTTTAAATTAGTTGTTAAATGTTGGTAATTTTTACTTAATGTTATTTATTTATTTCATAAAAAGAAACATTTCTTTACTCATGAATAAAAAATATTGAAAAATAAACCTATGACATGAAAATGTTTTCGATAAAATTGATGTCAAAATAGCTTTAATGATTATGTATTTGTTCATCTCGCAAATATATTTAATTTTTTCCATAATTCATGGTTATTTTAATAATGCATATTAAGGGAAAAATCAGTAATATGAAACAATATTCGTACAATATATACCATTACAGAATTTGGTGTGAAACAACCACACGACTTCCATTACCCCCTATTACACGTATTACATACAATTTTTTGGAGATGTTATATGCATTTTTTGAGATTTTCCAGTGAGAGAAACTTGATACACGTATAAAAGACACATACATCAGAGTTTATACAGCGAGTTAAAAAATAAGGAAAAAATAATAATAATAGATAGTTATTTTTTTAAACACGAATTTCCGAGATCTATAACTGAACTACCTAATCAGAATGACTGTTAATATTGTTGCGTACTTGGGGGTTCGTGAGTTGTCTGAGAATGAAAGGCCAAACGTACAAAAATTCAGTAATTTATTCACAGAAAGTTCCAGAAAAATACAGGTCAATAAACCAATTATCAGCTTCAATTCAAGCAGTAACCACAGCTTAAACAACAGCTGTCAATAGCAAATCCACAGTACAAACTGTATACCAATAACACTTGAAGCAAGTCTCTCTCAAAGAGGCTCAAGAGCAATGCAAGCACTAGCGAAGCTCGCTGAGATCTGAACTGAACTGAACTGCCCTTGGCGAGGAAGCGCTCCTTATATGCTGTTCCATGGAGCCCAGATTTTTCGAGAAAACTCTAGAAAGTGGTCAACCAATCAACTTACAGCTTCCATATTTGGTATATCCCATATAAGGATTTTCTCGCCAAGGTCGCCAAAAAAATCGCCAAGGTGGGAAAAAGTCGCCAAATGCATTACCTGCATTACTGGGGCTTTTTAATGCGTTTTTAAGGGAAAATAAGGCTATTTCAACGCTAAAACGACTAGAAATGCACAAAATTAGCACTTTATCAACTTACTAAGCCTCTTTGAAAGAATTTATACAAAAATAAACACAATTATTTACAATTTCGTAACACTGCCCCCCTCCCAAGGACTGCACGTCCCGGGCAGTGCAACCCTTGGTCAAGAGGCGAAACTAAACAAATTTACACAATCTAAAACACAAAAACTAAGTTGCACATAAAGATAACATAGAAATATAAATTAAGTGGCTAATATTTACAAAATTCACAAATATGTACAAATATTTATATACAAATATTTACAGTGCGCATGCGCAAATTTTACAAGTATTTACATTTTAAATTTTAATTTTACCGTTACTTGTGGTACTTGGCTAGCCTATTATAGTGCACCACCTTCGGTTTTGATGAAGGTGTTTTAGTGATCCGCACCACTACATCATTCAGCCTTTTTAAGACTGTGTATGGTCCGTCCCAGTTGCACTGTAGCTTGGGAGAGAGTCCTTTGCGTCGAACAGGATTCCACAACCAGACCTTCTCTCCTTCCTGAAACTCATGTTGCGTAGCCTTTAGATCGTACCTTGTCTTCATTTTCTCCGATGCAATGTGAATTCGCTCCCGAGCAAAGTTGTGAACGTCCTCAAATCGTGCCTGGAGATCTTGGATGTACTCCTCGGGCGATGAAGGCGCATCGGGTGGACAACCAAACAGGAGATCACAAGGGAGACGAAGTTCACGTCCAAACAGCATCTGGGCTGGAGTATAGCCGGTGGTTTCATGGACAGCACTTCGATAAGCCAGCAGGAACAATGGCAACTTCAAGTCCCAATCTTGCTGGTTCCTTGATACTAGAAGAGAGAGGTTATTCAGGATGGTACGATTGAACCTCTCGACCATGCCGTCCGACTGGGGATGTAATGGTGTTGTCCGGGTTTTGTCTATGCCGAGTAGTTGACACAGTCCTTTGAAAACATCAGAGGTAAAGTTCCTACCTTGGTCGGTATGAAGTTGTAGGGGCGTGCCGTACCTTGACACCCATTGCTGCACTAGGGCCTCTGCGACTGTGCATGCCTCTTGATTGGGAATGGGATATGCCTCAGGCCACTTGGTGAAATAGTCCATCACGACGAGGATGTATTTATTTCCACTGGAGGTCCGTGGCAAAGGACCCAAGATATCGATTGCAATCCGTTCAAATGGTGCTCCCACGTTATACCGTTGCAGTCTTCCTCGACTTCGTTTCTGCGGGCCTTTACGTGCCGCACAAGCATCACAGGATTTACACCATTTCTCCACATCCTCCTTTGCCTTGCACCAGTAGAAGCGTTCCCGAACTTTCTGCAGAGTCTTCATTACCCCAAAATGGCCTCCGGTAGAGCTACTATGCAGTTGTTCTAAAACAGCTGGAATTTTTGATCTTGGTAATAACATCTGCCATCTGAAGCTTTTCCCATCATCAGATTCCCACTTTCTGTATAATACGCCGTTTCTGATATGAAGAGAGTCCCAAAGTGCCCAATAACTTTTCGTAATGGGACTAAATCTGGAAATGTTCTGCCAGGTAGGTCTGTTGCTGGTCGTCTCCTTCAGCTGTAATATTGGCTTTATGTCAGGATCTTCCAACTGGGATTTTCTAAGTTCTTCGTCACTCCATGGATCGGGATCTTGATCTGATGGTGTTGAGACAGTAACTTGGCAGGCAACCGGATTTATCGGCAGGTATTTCTGTTCGGCTCTAGAGCAATACTTGCAGCTTTCCGAGCAGGGCTTCCGTGACAAGGCATCTGCATTACCATGTAGAGTCCCTTTACGATGACGTATCTCGAAGTCATATTCCTGGAGGCGTTGTATCCACCTGGCAATCTGTCCTTCCGGGTTCTTGAACTGGAGCAACCACGTTAAAGATGCATGGTCAGTCCGGAGCAGGAATCTTCTGCCATAGAGGTAATGATGGAAATGTTCTATGGCTTTTACGATGGCGAGTAGCTCTTTCCTGGTGGTACAGTAATTTCGCTCCGGTTTAGACAGGCATTTACTCCAATAGGCAATGACATGTTCTTGACCATCAATTTCCTGCGACAGAACAGCACCGACACTCTCATGGCTGGCATCTGTATCAAGTATGAACTGTCTGTCGGGCTGTGGATATGTCAAGATAGGCGATGATGTTAAGGCCTCTTTAAGTCGCTTGAACGCTTTTTCACATTCATCTGTCCACAGGAACTTCTGTTTGGCTTCCGTCAGCTTGTGCAGTGGTCTGGCAATATTTGAGAAACCCTTGACAAACTTTCTGTAGTAAGTGCATAACCCCAGGAAACTTCGTAGTTGGTGTACATTTTCAGGGCGACTCCAGTTCTCGACTGCAGAGATCTTCTCAGGATCAGTTCTCACACCTTCGGCAGAGATGATATGGCCGAGGTAGCTCACTTCACGACGGAACAAGTTACACTTGCCTGGATTCAATTTGAGGTTAGCCATTCTGAGTTTCTCCAGCACCTTTCGGATGTTTCGTAGATGGTCTTCAAAGGTGCGCCCCACAATGATAATATCATCCAAATACACCAGACAGGCTTCATAGGAAAGTCCTTTTAGCACTGTCTCCATCAGGCGTTCGAAGGTGGCAGGTGCATTACATAATCCGAATGGCATAACTTTAAATTGCCACAGTCCTTGTCCCGTGGTGAATGCAGTCTTCTCACGATCATCAGGATGTAATTCTACTTGCCAGTAACCGCTCTTCAGATCCAACGTCGAGAACCATTTATTGCCAGCAAGTGTGTCTAATGTGTCGTCAATTCTGGGAAGAGGGTAACTGTCTTTCTTCGTGATGTCATTCAAACGACGATAATCCACACAAAATCTTGTTGAACCATCCTTTTTTCGCACTAGTACTATGGGAGAGGCCCAAGGACTCGTTGATGGCTCGATGACGTCATTGTGCTGCATTTCATTTAGAAGTTCAGTGACCTCTTCCTGTTTAGCAAAAGGAAGTCTTCTTGGATGTTGTTTGATTGGAGGATGATTTCCTGTATCAATTCTGTGCTGGGTGATGTTCGTTCGCCCGACGTCTTCAGGTGTTCGAGAAAAAAGGTCTTTAAATTCTTGGAGCAGCTTCTCCGCAGCGCATCTCTGTTCCTTTCCTAACTCTGCATTCTTGAGTAGTTCCGTTGTTAATTGCTCAGAAGACTTGGATTCGGTTGATTGCATGGGGCGGTTTATGCATGTTACAGGAGTGCAGGCTGCTAACACTTCATCCTTCTTCACTGTTCGGACCTTATCGCTGATGTTTGCGACTCTCACAGGTATAGTACTCTTTGAGAGATCAACTAGAGATGAAGCTACCAGAACTCCTCTTGGGCTATTGTCGGTATTCGGGTATTCAATCAGTCCATAGCGGAAGTATTGCTTTGTAGGTGGTGTTCCTGAAACTATTGTCTCTGTGTGTGGGGGGATGGAGATTTCAGACTTGGCTGTTATCTGGCAGATTGTCTGAATGTCTTGATTTTCAGTGTTGAACACAGCGATGTCTTCCGAACTCGAATGCAGTTCATTATTCTTGAAGTCCAACTGAAAATTAAATTTTCTCAGGAAATCAATTCCAATGATTAAAGGATCTCTTATATCAGCCACATATGCCATATGATGGTAACTGGCATTCCCAAAAGTGATGGCCAAGTTCATTTTTCCATATATTTTGATTTCGTCTCCGGTCACAGTCTGGAGTTTAACGCAGGGCGGCGTCCAGATGATCTTCTCCTTTAGTTCTTGAGCCAAATCCGTTCTAATGATGGTCACATTGGCTCCCGTGTCCAGAATCATCCGGCAGGTGGTGTTGTTGACTTGGCCATAGACGTAAAGTCCATTATCGCCGCCACTCATCGATGAAACATGAAATACCGTAAATTGGGGCTCTTTAATTTTAGGCAACCTCCGCCCCGCGAGATGGCCTCCTCTTAGTTTCCCTGCAGTGATGGTGAAGCCGGGTGATTTCCTATAGTTGGTCGTACGGGGCAGTTCCTCTTCACATGACCATCCCCTCCACAGCCCCAGCACTTTATCTTCCGGTCCTTTATTTCCTTTTTATTCTCCAGGCTGCGCAATCTCTTTAAGATCTCTTCGATACTTCTCTTCATTTCATTTTCACCAGCAGGGGTATCGCTTAATGAGACTGCTCTTATGGTATGGCGGTCTTTACGGGAGGCTTGTTGGGCTGCCTCTATCCTAAGTGCATAGCCTAAAGCTGATTCTACGTCTCTGATGTTGGACAGTCTTAGCGCTTTTTGAATTTCTGGATCACGAACAGCATCGATAAAGTACTGAAGAGCTAAGTCGTTCCGAGTGTCAGCATGACAGTCTGAGAATGCTAGATGTGACAATCTCTGAATGTCCGCTGCCAGCTCTTGCAAACTTTCGCCCGTTTTCTGGTAACGGGATTTTAGCTGGAGGCGACTATAGTCCTTAGAACACTTCTCTCCGAAGCGTAGCTCCAGTGCTCTAGTCAGGGCCTCGAAGTCGTTCCTTTCTTCTTTAGAAACATTTCTCAGTATCTCGGCTGCATCTTCCCGTAATGCTGCTGCTAAGTGGACGGACTTGGCGGTAGAGTCCCAGCCGTTAGCTTCAGCTACGATGGAAAACTGCGTCCTATATACATGCCAAGAGGAACTGCCGTCGTAGGTAGACAACTTAATAAATTCCTGATTCTGGATTCTTCTCTCTTTCTTTTCAGTTTCCTGGGGCAAGGAGATCAACTTCTCGTCTACTTTTCTCTCAAGATGTTCCTCTACTTTCTTCATGACTTTCTCCTCGAAATTATCTTCTATCTTCATAAATCTCTCTTCAAAATTCCTTTCTACTTTCATAACATTTTCCTCTATCTTCATAGCTTTCTCTTCAAAACTCTCTTCTATTTTCATAACTTTTTCTTCTATTCCATCTATTCTGTTTTCCACGTCTGATAACTTACACTCTATCACTTCTTTCACGTTTACTAAGTCGTCTCTCACTGATGATAGTTCTTTCTTCATCTCTTCTTGATTAGATTTAATTTCTTCACCCAAACTGTCTTTCATTTCCTTCATTTCTTCAGTCAAGCCGTCTTTCAATTCTCTTTGCGATGCTTCCATACTTTCTTTCATCTCTCTTTGTCCTTCCTTCATTCTTTCGATCAATCCGGTTTCCATCTTTTCCTGTCCTGTTTCCATTTTCTCTATCAATCCGGTTTCCATCTTTTCCTGTCCGGCTTTCATTTCATTCATCTCTTGACTCAGGCTAACTTTCATCTCATTCATCTGGGTAGCTAAGCTTTCTAGAATTTTTTTCATCTCTTGCTCCATAGCTCTCGTTATCACCATTCACAGACAACCCCACTCCTGACACCAGAAATGTTGCGTACTTGGGGGTTCGTGAGTTGTCTGAGAATGAAAGGCCAAACGTACAAAAATTCAGTAATTTATTCACAGAAAGTTCCAGAAAAATACAGGTCAATAAACCAATTATCAGCTTCAATTCAAGCAGTAACCACAGCTTAAACAACAGCTGTCAATAGCAAATCCACAGTACAAACTGTATACCAATAACACTTGAAGCAAGTCTCTCTCAAAGAGGCTCAAGAGCAATGCAAGCACTAGCGAAGCTCGCTGAGATCTGAACTGAACTGAACTGCCCTTGGCGAGGAAGCGCTCCTTATATGCTGTTCCATGGAGCCCAGATTTTTCGAGAAAACTCTAGAAAGTGGTCAACCAATCAACTTACAGCTTCCATATTTGGTATATCCCATATAAGGATTTTCTCGCCAAGGTCGCCAAAAAAATCGCCAAGGTGGGAAAAAGTCGCCAAATTTGGCGCCAAATGCATTACCTGCATTACTGGGGCTTTTTAATGCGTTTTTAAGGGAAAATAAGGCTATTTCAACGCTAAAACGACTAGAAATGCACAAAATTAGCACTTTATCAACTTACTAAGCCTCTTTGAAAGAATTTATACAAAAATAAACACAATTATTTACAATTTCGTAACAATATTCTTGTAATAAGCACGTAATACTTGAGAAAGGTTATCTAAGTTGGATTAATGAAACAATTTTCAAGAAAACGTTAGAACCATTTTTGAGATACCAACTTTTACCAAAACTTAGCATTCTCAATTATTGACCTAAAAACAATAATTACATACAAAAGGATATTTAATAGGAAGTTAACATGGCGAGTTTGAAAAAAATCCTTACAGGCGTTTTTAAAGGAGCGCACTTGCGACATCTGAAATTGAGCTGTTCATAGAGGACGCCTATCAATTTTCCTGAACTAACCAACTAAATCATTCAAAAGGGCATCTGATAGGTTGTTTATAGAGCAACTTTGAAGAAAATCGTTAGATCTGTTTTTGTGATACGGGCTTACGGTCCCATTTCCGGTTTTCGATGACCCAATTCCGGTTTTTCAATTTTTGCGAAAATTTGGAAAATTTATCTGTACTCCAGACCTGAATCAATTGCGAAGTTTCGTAGTTCTATCTGTATTAGTTTTGGAGATATGACAGCCAGAAGATTCCACATATACGTACACACATACACACACATACACACACAGTGACCCATTGCCAAAAACTACTTTTTTGGACTCAGGAGGTCTTAAAACGACGTTATTTAATACGAAAATATACAGATTTTCGTATTGCGCTTTCGATCGCCAAGGACGACAGATATCAAATCTATGCTTTGTTTTCAATTAAAATATTGAAAATTTGAATTAAAAATTTATTTTACCAAAATTTATTATAGCCTCTAGCACTTAGAGACAGTGTTACTTTTGATTAGTTGAAAAAAAAAATCGGGTTTTTAGTTCTAGCGATCGTTCTCTACATGTACATATAAACCTTTCCTCTTTATATATTAGCATAGAGCATAGATAGATTAAATAGGTTTCTAATGAACATAATGTAACTCAAATAATTAAATGCTATTTGCATTTCAGTAATGGCTGTATGCGCTATGGATATTGAGCACGGAGATAAAGCTACTTGTCATAACTGTTAGTTGCTAAAAATAGTCGCCAAATAAATTTAAACTTCTCAATTATTCTTTTAAAAAATGCATAATGAAATGCAGATGATATTTTTTTTTGTTTTTTTTGTATTTACTTTTTATATTATTATTCGCGTGAAAATATATTTTATTAAAAGTCGAAAAATAAATTAACTCGTAAATTTTTTTGGCAACAATTATAAATTGAAATAAATAATTTAATAAAAGTTTAGAAGTTAGAATTTCTAATTTTATTTTATTTGTTTATTTATTTTTAAATTCTAATTTCGTTTACACATATCAGTTTAAACATTAATGCTTAGATCATTATATCATATCATATCATATTATATTAAGTTATATTATCAGAAAAATAAACATTTTTAAATCTATAATGACGTCAGATTTAACGTGTAAATTTAACATTTCGCAAAGCTTTATATGAATTTCAATTTAATTCACGTGCAAATATATTTATTTTCTTTTCATGTCAAGATATTTTGAAACAAAATGAACATGTACTAAATTTTTCTTTTATGTTGGCAGCAGCTAATTTTTTTAATATCTCATTATTTCCATTTCTATTATAGCTTTTATGGGGATTTTAATTAAAATGCTCAGATTTTAAACTGAAATTTATTTTATCAAAATTAAATATAGCCTATAACAATCAGGCATACTGTAGCTTTTGGTCAGTGAAAGAAGTTTTAAAATCGGTTCAGTAGTTTCAGAGATTACCCTCCACAAACATACAATTTTTTGCGCTTTATATAATGATATAGAAGATTTTCTCTATAATTTTTTTATTAAAATTAATGAACGATAATACAAACATTAATTACACAATCAATGCATCGAATTATTTGAATAAATGTGAAAAGAAAAAAAATTACTTTTTTTTTTCTGGTTTATATTTCTTATTCATTTTTCCCGATTAAGTCTTTAAGATTTTTATGCTTCTAAAAGATAGAAACCTTTATAGTTTCACCAGATGTTCACTATATTATGAGATAACCTACTTAGATTTCTTTCTTTCTTTTTTTTTTTTTTTTCCTTTTAACAAAACTTTTCCTCTTGCTTTAACGAACACTCTGTTTTTATGGAACATCCGTAACAAAAAAGTAGATGCAACAAAAATATTAAATATGTAGTGTAAGAAAGAAAAATTTATTGGTTTTTATTACATGTATATCCTCTACAGTTGACTTAATTTATTTTCTTTGCAAAAGCAGTTTATAAAAGTACCTTTATGTATAGGTATTTTTATGTATTTTTTCTTCAGTTAACGGAATTATATACAAATAAGTAACGCAGCACTAAAAACAATGATTAAATTACGAAGTGACAGAGAACACGATGAAAATCTAAGTAAAATTTTCTATAAAAATATGAAAAATATAAAATATTATGTCTCAAATTTCAGTTTCATGCTGTGCTTTACAAATCTTATACCATATTATTTTTCACAAAACTTTGAAAAATTTATATTACTATAAAATGTCGATTTTCATGCGTGTAGAAAATAAACGGTAAAGAAACAGGCAGGTTCTAGTCAATGAATCTACTTTATTCAATGATTATATAAGTATTAAAAAAAAATTCAGCTACATGAAATTTTTGGTAAAGTTTATGTTTTTGATTATGCTGAATCATAAATTGAATTTCATTTCAGTCCATATACGTATTTGAATAATATAATAAGGAGTTGTAATAAAAGCACTAAATTTAATACATTGAACTAAACATATTTCCCATATTAAAACGAACATTTCCTTTACGATACATCTAACTCTCTGTGTTCATTCTTTTTTGTCTCTGAAACCTTTCCTTTTTTACTTTCCGAACACTATAGTGAGGAAAGTATTGTAATCATGTCAAAAATCCGAATTCGAGATTTTGATGTTTCTATACGTTTCGAGGTCCAACGAGTCCGTTTTCACTATTTTTACGATGATGTATGTATGTGTGTGTGTATGTATGTGTGTATGTATGTGTGTATGTCTGTGAGTGAACACGCTAGCGTCTAAACGCTTTGTTCGAATAAGCTGAAAGTTGGTACGTATATTGTAAGTCACCATAGTACGAACCCTATAGATTTTGGTGAATGTAGCACTTATAGTTTTTTTACAGGGACACAAAGAAAAATTCTTTATCATTATGGCCAAGGGACCAAAATCTTAAAAGTGCGATAGCATCTAAATGCCTTATTCAATTGAGCAAAAACTTTATACACATATTATAGGTCACAGATTCTCACTCAATCTGTATAGATTTTGGAGAATCTAGCACTTATAGTTTTTTTACAGGGACACAAAGAAAAATTCTTTGCCAAATTTTTAAAAGTGTGATAGCGTCTAAACGCCTTATTAATCTCAGCAAAGAATTTGTACACATGTTATAGGTCACATTTGAACCAACTGTATAGATTTTGGTGAATCTAGCACTTACAGTTTTTTTACAGGGACACAAAGAAAAATTCTTTATCTTTATGGCCTATGAGACCAGCGATAGCATCTAAACGCCTTATTCAATTGAGCTGAAAATTTGTATGAATATTATAAATTACTGTTGCACTAACTATAAGCATTTTGGTGAATCTAGCATTTATAGATTTTTACAGGTACACAACGAAAAATTCTTTATCCTTATGATCTAAAGTTCAGTAGCGTTAAATAAAACCTCGTGTGATATATGGAGAAAAATACTCAAACACTCTGTTATGGTTTTCTCTTTTTTGTTTGTTTAGCAACACCTCTTTCTTTATTTTATCTACAAAACTGTTAGTTACTCAATGTTCGGAAAGTCGAGTGGAGTCACTCCAGATTTTTGAGCATGCTTTCATTTTCACCCCTTCCATTACCTTTCATCTATTTCCATTTTGTATCATTTTTACTTTCTTCTATAATCTATAGAAGAAAGTACTGCTTTCGTAAATATTTTCGACCTCGTGTTTTTGAGGGATTTACACGTAAGAGATCTAGAACACGATTTAATCATTTTCAGAAAATGTCATTCTGTCTCTGTGTGTGTGCCAAAATTTTATGACATCTACATAAATTTATAATATAATTTATAATCTAAATATAATTTTCACACAAATTGGAATGTAGTTTCACCTTGGCATAAATTAGTGCCTATCAACTTTTGGTGAAAATCGCCCTTTCCATCCTCGTTTTTTACTTTCCAAACATACGTATGTAAGGAAAATATTGAAATCATGTCAAAAACCCGAATTCTAAATTGTGGTGTTTCTATACGTTTTGAGGTCCCCTGAGTCCGTATTCACCATTTTTACGATAATGTATGTATGTGTGTGTATGTATGTGTGAACATGCTAGCGTCTAAACACTTTTCTCGAATGAGCTGTAAGTTGGTACGAATGTTGCAAGTCACCATAGCACGAACCCTATTGATTTTGGTGAATCTGGCACTTACAGTTTTTTTACAGGGACACAAAGAAACATTCTTTATCATTATGGTCTATGGGACCAAAATCTTAAAAGTGCGATAGCATCTAAACGCCTGATTCAATTGAGCAAAACATTTATACACATATTATAGGTCACAGTTACTCAATTTGTATAGATTTTGGAGAATCTGGCACTTATAGTTTTTTTACAGGGATACAAAGAAAAATTCTTTATCATTATGGCCTATGGGACCAAATTTTAAAACGTGCGATAGCGTCAAAAGGCCTTATTAAACTGAAAAAATATTTTATACACATATTATAGGTAATAGTTACATGAACTGCATTGAGTTTGGTGAATCTTTCACTTACAGTTTCTTTACAGGGACACAAAGAAAAATTCTTTATCATTACGGCCTATGGTACCAAATTTTAAAAAGTGCGATATCGTCTAAATGCCTTATTCAATTGAACAAAAAAATTATACACGTATTATAGGTCACCGTTTCACGATCTGTATAGGTTTTGGCGAATCTAGCACTTTTTTTTACAAGAGAGAGAGAGAATAAATCTTTTTCAATTTTGGCGATACCTCCTTTTGGCGATACCTAACTCGTACCTCCGTCGCCAAAATTGAAAAAGATTTATTCTCTCTCCACTTAATGTTAGCTTTTTAACGTCCTAATTTTATGTTGATCGATCTCAATTCCTGGATTCATTGTGACAACCGCTCTCGTAAACACTCAATTAAATTACAAGATAAATTCACCCGGCTTCGTAATTCACAGAGTCCAATTCATTCGAACGACTTTCCTGTTGTCAATAAAAATGCAATCGTTAATCTTTCCAATGCTGAAATTACCAATAATCAATATTCTGTTCTCAAACTCAATTCAAATTTTGCCATTTCTAAACCTCCTTCTTTTCCTCAGATAATTGGATCGGTTGAAAAAGCTTTCAAAAATTCTCGACTGACTGACCAACAGAAAGAAAATCTTCGCCATTTAATTCTTAATAATGCCAATTTCAATTCTAAAAAATTTAAATCAAATCTCAGCCCTGCAGAAAAAAACGCCTTGAAGGAATTAAAATCTAATGAAAATATCATCATTACTAAAGCTGATAAAGGTGGTCAGATTGTTATTTTGGATAAAAAACAATACATTGAAAGTGTTACCGAATTTATTAATGATGGCCCATATATTCCTCTGCCCCGTGACCCCTCTACTCAAGAGTTAAATAAAATTAAATCTGCTATAAAATCTTGCCCCTTGTTATTGGACTCGAGTAAATCTCATCTTATCTCTTCTATTGCTAATTGTGCCAGATTTTATGCTTTACCGAAAGTTCACAAACCGAATATTCCATTTCGTCCCATAGTCTCTAATATCGGTACTGCTTCCTATAATTTAGCTAAATTTCTCTCCACAATTTTTGCTCCCCTTCTTGCTGCTAATAGTTATACTGTTAAGAATACCATAAAATTTGCAAAAAACATTCAAAACTGCCCTCACATTAATCTCACTATGGTTTCTTTTGATGTAAAATCTCTTTTCACTAATGTTCCAATAAGTGGCGCCCTCTGCTGTCTCGAAAATAGATTAAAAGAGTTTCATTTCACATTTTTTGAAATACAAGAATTAATCTCTCTTAGGCCCGCTGTACACTGACGAGACGTGAGGCAAAGTTTGAAGCGACGTGCGACACGCGCATGCTCTAAATACAACTTCATCTCCTGAAAACTGTTTAGAGCATGCGTGTGTCGCATGTCGCTTCAAACTTTGTCTCGTGTCTCTTCAGTGTGTAGTGGGACTTACCCGCATTTGTTTATCACAAATCACATTTTCTTTTCAAAATAAATTCTATCGTCAGTCGGAAGGTTTAGCCATGGGTTCCCCTCTCTCCCCAATTCTCGCAGATATTTACATGCACTATTTCGAAAGCAAGCTTTTTAAGAAAATATCTTTTCCTTTTTGGACCCGTTACGTTGACGACCCCTTCACGCTTATCGACATATCTCATCACAATATTGGCCATGTCTTAGAAACTTTAAATTCAATTGACAGTAATATCCAATTTACATATGAAATAGAAAATAATGGCTACCTTCCATTTCTTGATACCCTCGTCTCTCGCACTGTAAATGGATTTTCAACCACCATCTATCGAAAAAATTTTGCTGTCTCCCTTCCTCCCCATGCGCGTTCATGTCACCCACCTAACCAAAAAATGGCTGCTTTCTATACTTTTGTAAACCGTGCACTTAATATTTTTTCAAATCCTATTTTATTAAAATCTGAAATTAAGTACCTGAAAACCATTGCAATAGACAGAGGTTATGACCCTTCCATTATAGACAAAGCTATCCAAAAATTACAACTCCCTCGTATTTCGTCTACTAAATCAGTCTCTTTTAATATCAGTATTGTCTTACCCTATTTTCCTAAATCCAGTCAAACCATAGCTAAAATTCTCAAACAATATGATTTTAAAATTATATTTTCGCCTTCCAATAAACTCACCTTTTCTCAGTTAAAAGATCCAACTGATATGCATAATTCTTGGGGTATTTATAGTATTTCCTGTCAGTGTGGTTTATCATATATTGGCCAAACTAAACGCAGTCTTAAATTTCATCTAAAAGAACATATGAATTACGTCCGCAAACAAAAAAACAATAAATCGGCTATTTCTAAACATTGCTGGGAGGAAAATCATAATTTTAAATTTAATTCAGCTAAAATAATTTGCAGACCTAAATCCATTCATGAACTCGATTTCTTTGAAGCTTTTCATATTTATAAAAATTTTAAAAACCTTGTAAATTGTGATTTCGCTATTCCCTATTTGTCTGACTGTTGGAAATTTTATGTTCAGTCCACATTTTCTTAATTTTTCTACTGTTTACACAGCTAACTTTCCTAAATTCCTATTGGTCACTCCCCCCACCTTTCCCGTAATCCTATTGGTTGAACTAAATCCGGCCCTTCTCCTGTATATACGAGCACATCTGCAGATTCAGAATCCTTTTTGCACTGAAGACGGTACGCTTTAGGCTACCAAAACAGCTGTATGCATTTCCAATATTTTTCCTTGGCGTTTCTGACGTAGTAGTTTATTCGGGTTTTAATATTCCAACGCCAAGTCTCCTGTTATTACCCAGAAAGTATGCCCTAATAAAAAGTCATCTCTTTAATTGTCATTACTTTAAATTTTCATGTTGTGTTTAGATTGAAATGATTCACAATTAAAATTTTACAATGAAAGAAATGTTGAATTTAATAGGCAATTTTATTTATTTTCAAAATAAAGCCGCAAAAAGAATATTTAAAAAAATATGTTTACACTATGTTTGAAAAGTTTTATTAAAAAAGTTGTCATGGTCATTACTTATAAATTTTCAAGATGTATTTAGATTAAAGAGGTTTACAATTAAAATTTATGATTAAAGAAATTTTATAGACAACATTATTTAATTTCCAAAACAAAGCCGCAAATACAATATTTAAAAAAATATGATTACAAACGTAAACTGTGTTTAAAAACTTTAAGTTTAAAAAAAAAAAAAAATGTGTGTTTAAAAACTTTTTAATTAAAAAAATATTTCTTTACATCTCATATAAATTTTATATCGTAAAATGAAATTCAATGAAAAAAGATGCATTCTACTTTTTTTTTTTCTTTTCTTCTAATGTTTAAAAAAAAATTTTTTTTTTTTTTAATGCTTTTTTTAAATGCTTTCTTTTTTTTATATTTATCAGAAAATTTTATGTGTTCAATGACTATAATATGGATGTAATGAAAGTCTGCATAATCTAATATGAATCTCGAGGATTCATTATCGAGCAAAAGAATTCTGAATATATTATCAGTAACCTGATTAAGTCCAACGGTATTTTCTATTTTTATGCTTTTAAGTCGGGGAAAAAAGCTCACAAATACATAATTTGTATTCCCTTCCTAATTAAATTATACAACATGAAAGATGAAATGTCCAATCAAAGGCACCGCTTTCTCTAAATTTATACTAGTGAAGAAAAATATATAAGGGGGGGGGGGAATGTTGAGGAAAGAATATGAAGTATGAAATTGATTAAAAGAAATTTTACTGTTGGGTAAGGAAACTGAATAAAAGAACTTAATACAGACAAATAGAAGTATCATATAATTTTCTCATCTCTGGAAAGGATTTTGCTACAAGATTAAATATTATATTGGTTTCTTGTTTATTTAATACATAAAAAACGGTATATTTCAATTTATAGAGAATAATTAGTATCTTATACAGCAAATATTTAAAACCAATTTAATTATAAACATAAAAATAGAAATTTTTATGAAGTCTAAATAAAAGTGATTAAAATGATAAGACGTAAATAACTGGAGTTGGGGGCCCAAACTCCCAGATCCCAAACCCTAAGTAAGATACTGCTTAAATATGTACTGTCACCAGAATTATACATATATGTAAAATTTCAGCCTAGTCGGATAGTGGAAGAAAATTCAATTTAGTTTAGACCTACACGGATAAACAACATACCAAGTAAAATAGAAACCTGTAAATATGTTATCACGTAAAATATATCATCATTTGCAAATTTTTATTTTCATTTTATTAGGTCTGAGGCTCTATTTTTCACTCAGAGCAAATAGACTAAATAAAAACTCTTTTTATTATTACTATTATTATTATTTCCATTCGCAAAAAATTTAAAAATTTATGCAGTGCGCTGCATACTATCTTTTGTTTTTCTATTATAATTATCTCAAGTTTAAAAAATAAAATATTGGTAAATTTAAAGTAAAATTAGGCCTGTTGTCCTAAGTTAAACTGTAGTTTGGACACAATCCCTTTTTTTACTTCCTTATACAAAGTATAAGGAAGTATAGTAATCCCGATTTGCGAAATGGATTTTGTATTTCACATTGCTCGAAAACGAATGATCGCTGAATGTTGCCAATTTATACGTGTGACTGTCATGATGTATAGTTGTACACCTGCAAGTGTCGTCTGAACACGAGCTCTCGTTTTAGAGATATAAGCGATTTTACACGATTTTTCGTGACGTCTGTATGTGTGTGTGTGTGTCTGTGTGTGTGTGTGTGTGTGTGTATGTCGCATAACTCAAAAACGGTTGGACGTAGAAAGTTGCGAATTGGTACATAGGTTTGTTATAACATCTAGTTGTGCACCTCCCGTTTTGGACTTTGTATGATTTTCCGTTTTGGAGATATTTAGGAAAATTAGGTTCATAATGACAAAAATACATAGGTTTTGGCCATAATGTATCAAAAAACGGTAATAACTCAAAAACGGTTGAACGTAGAAAGTTGCGAATTGGTACATAGGTTTGTTATAACATATAGTTCTGCACCTCCCTTTTTGGACTTTGTATGATTTTCCATTTTGGAGATATTTAGGAAAATTAGGTTCATAATGACCAAAAATACATTGGTTTTGGCCATAATGTATCAAAAAACGGTAATAACTCAAAAACGGTTTGGAGAAATTTTGCAATTTAACTGACTTCCCGACTAGCTAGACATTTGAAACTTTCAGAAAAGCTCAGAACACGTTTACAATGCGTTTTTTAAATATTTTTGGCCAACTGTTTCAGATACCTGCTGCCTTCGGCAGCGTTACCAGTACAAATCTTGCAATCGATTTTTAACTAACTTCCCGACTAGCTAGACATTTAAAACTTCCAGAAAAGCTCAGAACACGGTGACAATGCATTTTTTAAATATTTTTAGCCAATTGCTTCGTGTCACTGCTGCCTTTAGCAGCGTTTATATGATTCAACAGAAAATCTATTTAACTAACTTCCCGACTAGTTAGAGATTTGAAACTTCCGGAATAGTTCAGAAACACGGTGAAAATGCACTTTTTAGCACTTTTATCCATTTTTAACACTTTTATCCAATTGTTTCGGATCCGAAGTCCCCCCCCCCAAGGCACAACTTTGACATGAGTCCCCCCAAGGCACAACTTTGACATGAGTCCCCCCCAAGGCACATGAGTCCCCCCCAAGGCACATGAGTCCCCCCCAAGGTACAACTTTGACACGAGTCCCCCCCCAAGGCATAACTTTGACATGAGTCCCCCCAAGGCGCAACTTTGAAATAAGGCCCCCCAAGGCCCAACTTTGACATGAGTCCCCCCAAGGCACAACTTTGACATGAGTCCCCCCCCCCCAAGGATTTTAAAATGAGTCCCCTCAAGGCACAATTTTATTTATTTATTTATTTATTTATTTTTTTACGTATGCATGCATTTTTTTTTTAAATATTTTTAGCCAACTGTTTCGGGTCCAGTGACAATATTTTTTAACATTATGTATATTTCTAAAAGTGTATAAGGAAGTCATGTGGTGCCCACATCAGATTTTTACTTGCTGGTTTGCACGATAATTACAAACATTCAATGTAGAAAATAACATATTTATACTTTAATTCTTTTAATCACTCATATATATCGTCTGAATAATATAAATTTAAGACTTAAAATAGTATACTTACATAATAAATTAGGTTCGAAATTTTTAAATAAAGGATTGCATCCTTCAAATCTTGCGAATAAAATAATATTTTTTCGGAAACATTCTAATAAATATGTTTTCATTATGTAATTTCGATGCTTGGCACTTTTTTTAAAAATATGTTAAAATAATACATGTATAATAACTTCACTCTGATAATTCATCATCTCAGTATAAACTTAATTCTAATATTTAAATCTTGTGTAAGTTTTTAGTGATATTTTTTGCTTTAATATAATCTGAATGGACAATTTTGAAGATTTTCTGTAATTTCATTCTTTACTTAATAACACTGCTCTGCAAAAAAAAAAAAAAAAAAAAATATTCCAAGCCCTGATACCACTGCTGATTCTTAAGTAAAATGACCTCCTGAATCCTAAAATGACCCCCATTTTGTCCATTCGCCCACCGTTTTCTCGGGACGCCACCCCCTTCCCCAGTTTTTATCAGTTTTCGGTAATTTTATGGCCATGAATTTGATTTGGAGAATGGAAAATTATTTTAACGCTTAAAAACAATAAAAATATAATGTATAATAAATAATAATAATAATAACTGATTAATGAAATGTAATAAATGTAATTTATAATTTCAGTGACAACCTCCCCCTCCCCCCCCCATCTAAATTTTCCCTTTCTACAAATGTTCATGTTTAAAAAATTTTCAATTCTGTAGCCCCTCAGAAGATATTTAACAGTTAAAATAATTCTTTCCTGCCCTACACATCAAATTTATAGCCATGAAATTACAGAGTAGTGATAAAAATAGGAAGCGTCCCCAAAAAACGGTGGGTGATAGGGCAAAATGGACGTCCTATTCGGACTCAAGAGGTCATTTTATATAAGAATTTGCAAAAATAGTGTTGGGGCCGATTTTCATGCAAAGCAGTATAATCAGATCCTACTTGTTTGTGCAAGTTACTGTTGGAAAAAAGCGTAATAAAATCGAAAATGCAATTGCAGCAATTTCCTAAAGTATCTGAATATTTTTGTATACCCTTGTAAATCGTAATGTTAATCATACTGTATTCTATAATAGCATTAAGATTTAAATGTTTTACATTTTCTTGTGCATAGGAATAATAAATGTCAATTTCATTATGATTCATAAAAAAAAATAATAAAGTATTAAAATATAGTTTTAAAAATATCTCTCATATAAAGCATAGCTTTGAAATTCTTTCGAGAATCTCTGTACACAAAACATTGGTGGTATTTCCTGCATTTTCAATAAGGAATATCCCATAGTGAATTTGAATAAAATATTTTATTTTCACGGAATTCCATGAATATATTTTGGACGTTAAAGCGCAGACAGACATATAAACTGTCAGAAAGCCAGACGTATAGATTAATTCAAATCATAATTACTCTTAAACATTGATAGAAAGTTAAAACCCGAATAAACTACTACGTCAGAAACGCCAAAAGAAAAATATTTGCGATGCATAGTTTCGGTAGCCTTAAGCGTACCGTCTTCAGTGCAAAAAGATCTTTTTGCACTGAAGACGGTACGCTGAAGACTACCGAAACATCTGTATGCATTGCAAATATTTTTCTTTTGGCATTTCTGACGTAGTAGTTTATTCGGGTTTTAATATTCCAACGCCAAGTCTCCTGTTATTAATTGATAGAAAGCGTTAAAACACTTAATATGAACGAAAATTCAGTTGCACCAAATTCCAGTCGCTTATGTATCTGATGATTTTTGTGTGACCCTGTAAATCTTAACACTCATCATACTGCATTGTACAGAAAAACAAAAAATATATAAATATATTGCGTATATGGATAATAGATATTAATTTCATCATCATCTGTGTAAAATGAAGGCATTTAAATATACATTTATTAATATCACACAATCAACAGATTGGGAAGAAAATCAAATTTATTGAAAATTTTTATTTTTCCAACTGAGTGAAAATAATGCCTGGAACGGGAGTCGAACCCCGGATCTTTGGCTTACAAAGTCAAGGCTCTACCAATTGAGCTATCCAGGCCGACAACCGGCGGGCATTACTCACTCAGACAATCTTTAGGCAGAGCAATTGGTCTATCATGTAGATAGCATGACAGAATAAGCCGCAGGTAATGGAAAACACCATTAAACAATGGAAGGGGTAAATACATTTATTAATATCACACAATCAACAGGTTGGGAAAAAAATCATATTTATTGAAAATTTTTATTTTTCCAACTGAGTGAAAATCCGCCGGTTGGTAGGCTGGATAGCTCAATCGGTAGAGCCTTGACATTGTAAGTCAAAGATCCGGGGTTCGACTCCCGGTCCAGGCATTATTTTCACTCAGTTAGGAAAATAAAAATTTTCATTTAAATATAGTTTATAAAAATACTACTTTCAATAGAACTCAATGCTTCGGAATTCTTTCGGGTGTCCCTGTACACAAACCATTGGGGTATTTTGCCAATTTGAAAAAAGGAACGTTGCAAAATAAACTTAAATAACACATATCAGTCTAAAAAAATTCCATAAATATTTGTATAAATTAGGGCGTGGACAGACGGACAGAGATATAAAGACAAAACAAAGTCCTAAACACTTTTCAACTTTGTTGGAAACTCTTAAAAATATAAATTACGCATTAACAAAATAATAATTGTAATTCAGCTTTAAACAGAATTTAATTTTGAATAAAAATCATCATAATAATAATAATAATTACGTATGTTTTTCTTTTTGTAATCAGTAGTAAATTTTTTATTAAGTTTGAATTCTGGTTTTAGAAGAGCAGACATCTCTCTGTTCACGTACTCAGATTTATCGAACTTCTGCATTTTAACTAATGTTTTACTATAAATATATATATTTATACTAAAATCTTATTAGTTAACCTAATTAATTAAAAATAAAAAATATTTAGCCAAAGTCGTTTTTATAATAATAATTTCACCACAAATTTTCTGGTCTTTAAAATTCAAATTTCTAAATAACATTCCTTTAAAACATACATATGATAAAGACTCATTTCCTGAATATTCTATTTCACTTATTTTAATGAAATAATTACAAAGTTTTTGAAAAAAAAAATATACCTTCTAAAGAAAGGAAATTTTCCGGATATCATAAGGTTTCAAGTGAGCTAATTTATTTCCTGCTCCCTGATGGTCTCCAGGTCATTTAGAACTCCGGAAATCTTTCCTCTACAGTGAAATCTGCTATAGAAAATTCAGATGTAAATGAAAGATGAAATTAATTTAACATTAAATGTTCTTTATCTCTTTATTAAAGTTTTTTTTTTTTTTTTTTTTTTTTTTTACAACACACTTATGTAATGGGTTATTACTAAAGCAATAATCTGATGAGTGTGTATGAATTTAATCTATCTATAATAATAAAAGAAGATGTCTGTCTGTCTGTCTGTCTGTCTCTATGTCTGTCTGAGCATCTATACGTTCAGCCCCTACTGAACGCAGAACTACAAAATTTGACATACGGGTGCTCAGAAGCCTGCCCGAGGGGATAGTCAAAACAGAATTAAAAAATTTTAATTAGTTGCGGAGATATTAATTAAAATGTAGACCTATGTCTTAATCAAAAAGCGATCTCAATGACTCAGAATTCACCGAGATTGAACAGGCAGACGATTTTCTAAGCGGTCTCGATCGGAGACAACTGTCTGTGATAAAAACGGAAATGGTTGTAATCAATTAAGATATCATGTGTTTTATACTGGGGGGAAAAATTGCGATTTTAAATTTTTTTCAAATTTTCATTCACGTTACATTTGAATTAATATTCGGCCTAGACAGCATATTATAAAGCTACTGTTCAATTTTCATGAAAATATATGAATAATTAAAAAAAATGACATATTTATTGGAAAAAGATTGTCTTCTTTTATTTTTTTGCAGTATTTGCAGTAGTCGAAATTTCGTAGTATGTAGTTTTAATGCCCGATATTTCGATTGTGAATATTTTTGAAAGAGTACGATTATTAGGGAGGGCTTGAGGAACAGGAAAAAAAAGCAAAAAAAAAAAAAAAAAAAAAGAGTTGCAGCGTTTGAAATTGGTTGGCATATTAAGATTTTAAGGCAAGGTATTGGGTTTTCTTTTATATCTCAGCTTCTAATTAAAATAATTTCATAAGTAATACATCACTTGAAAGCTTTGTTGATTTGGAATTGAACGGTAGATTACAGAAATTTCTACCGCCAGATGGCGCTGAAATATTTTAAAATTTCAATATTTCAAATTCTAATTATGATTATATTATTTTTAATACATCATTCGAAAGATATTTTAAAGTTTTTTTATATTATCGAAAGTATTATTCGAGATTTTACCCGATTTACACGTTTTAAGGTTTCCTGTTTAGGTTTTCTTTTGTATCTCAGCTACTAATTAAAATATTTTCATAAGTAATACATCATTTGAAAGCTTTGTTGATTTGGAATTGTACAATATATTACAGAAATTTCTACCGCCTGATGGCGCTGCTATATTTTAAAATTTCAATGTTTCAAATTCTAATGAGCGAGGAAGGTGTTGTAAGTTCTAAAACGGGGATAAGGCGCCGCAGGCGCCACCGAGCGCGACTTAGCTAAAGTCAGAAATTTGAAAGATCATAACATGGTTAGCGAACAGGCTGTTTCAGATATTGAAAAGGGATGAGGGCGCCGAAGGCGCTACCGCACGGGAATTTACTGCGATTTCAATAAGCTATTTTCAGATTTTCACGATATATCAATAAGCTGTTATTAGACCTGAAACGGGAAAAAGGCGCCGCAGGCGCCACCGAGCGGAAGTTTCGTAAAGTCGGAATTTTCAGGGATCGCGAACCAGCTGGTCGCCGAAGGCGGCTAGTGTTAAATAAAATATGTTTTGCGCACGCTTATTCTTAATTTATTCGAGTAAAGAATACATTATCATTTGGGAATTTGTGGGGTAAAAATTTGCGTACTTTACTTTATTAAGTAATGTGGAGGGGAGGAGGATGACATGTTAAATAATCTGGTGTGTCACTCACACGACTTTCTCTTACCCTGAAATTTAATACTATCAATACAGGTTGCAGATTAAGAGGTAAGATAACGAGAACTGTTATGTAAACCAATGTTAAACAATTCAAATTAGGCTTAGGAAGAGTTTTATAGGATAATTAGTTCTGTATTAGGGGGGCTACCGCCCCCCTTAACCCCCCGTTTCATTAATGCATCTACATTTATATAGAATTTAATTTGGTTGTTAAAAAATAATTCTGTTTTTAAAAAAATTATTTATTAAAAAAATTATTTAAAAATTATCTTTTATGATAATGCAGAAGATTTCCATATTAGAGAAGTAGTATAACACCAAATATCCAAACAAATTCCATTTTATTCTCAATATTTAAAAGAAGAAAAAAATCGATAACTTTGTTTTAAATTATTTAAATTATCGCAGATCGATGGTTCAACCATTCATTTTAAAGGCATTGTTTAGCTCTTTTCAAAGATACCCATCATGAAAATTTACTTCCCTCGGACTCCCCCCCCCCAGGGGAGGAGGCGAGGCTCCTACCACAATATTTTTCCCTGTTTTCTCTATTACAAAAAATATATATTCGTTTAATTTGGTTTAGTGCAGTTTATAGATGTTAAACTCTACTTACCTGCAATTTCCCTCATAGACGTAATGTATTTGAATACTTTTGAGTGTCCCTGTACACGAACCATCTGCTTCATCTCAACGAAAAGTTTAGTGTAGCATCCGTATATGATACACATTTAGAATACCAAGTTTGAACTTTCTGCCATAATTTGTTTTTGAGATATGCTGATAACAGACAGACACACACACAGACCATTTGCTAAAAACATGATTTTCGTATTCAGGGGACCTCAGAACATGTAAATATAACAAAAACTCGCGTTCTAAAAATTGACCCAAAAACAATACTTTCTCTACCTTATGGTTAAGAGAATGTAAAAAAAAATTCATTGTATTTTAATGAAATAAAAATAAATCAAAGAACGAATTAGCATATAAAAATCTTTTAAAAAATAATTAATTTAATTATTTCCATTCACTTAATCATTACGAAACAACTACTCTCTCATCAAAACTCATTGAATTTTATACAATATTTCATTCAATAAATCTAAATTTAAATCTTAATAAATCAAAATGTAAATCTTTCATCAAAATTCACCAAACTTAATACATTTATTGCATTCAAAACCTTCATAGAAATATCACAGAGATTCTAAAAGATAATGATAGGATTTCTAAAGAGATCTTAATCACAGAAATTCTAAAAGAGTACAAATTAATTCATTCTACTCATTTAATGAATTTGAAACAATAAGTCTTTTGTTAAAACTCGTTAAACTTCATAAAACATTCCATTTAGTAAACCTAAATTTATATCTAATTAAATTTAAATATAAATCTTTCATCAGAATTTGCTAAATTCAATGCATTTATTCAATTCGAGATAGTCTAGTGACACTCTCAAACTGTCATTGTACATTACTTTATAAGCAGTTTAATGTGTAAGATTTGAATTATGTATTCAAAAATTTTCAACATCCTTTAATTATTATTTCAAAACAGTCTCAGAAACAGTTTTATTTGGTACAAATTTCTTTGCGGCGGGAGGGGAGGAGAGGGGCTATCACTCCTCGGTTCACTGTTCTGAGATGAAATGTTTTTTTTCTGCAAGGTTTTTCTGACGTATTTTAACACGTTCACGACCGCTGACGTGATTTCACGTCATTTAATTTTCTATAGCTAGTTGCCGCTGACGTAAATTCACGCCTTTTCAAATTCTGTTCCTGGTTACCGATCTCATGATCTCACGTTATTTAAAGAATTTCTATGGAAACAATACTTTAGTATTATTAGGGTATTACTTCTTCGATAGTATTACAGGTTCGTTCTAATATTATATGACTAATCTTCCTTTCAAGCTTCAGATAATTACAACATTTCAAAACATTCTATCTAATTTCTATCCCTGTTTAGTCATCAAAAGTTTGCGGCAAGTAGCTTGAGTTTACTTCGATATTCCCCGGCAATCACTTTTAGAAAAGGGAAAAGTACGCAGGTCGCGAATGTGTTAAGATGCTGATTAAGGAAAAAAGTTTTCAAATATTTCCGTCACATACAGCTTTAACAAAAAGTGGGATCTTTTGAGAGATATGAGGTTGAAGCTCTACTCTTTCAACTCCAGTCTATATTATTTCTCGAAAAATCTAGGTGATGTGAGTGAAGAATAAGAAGATCTATTTCATCAAGACATCGAAGAAAGGGAAGGCGGCATCAGGGCCGATGAAGTGTTAACATATTAGCAGATTATTGCTGGATTGCCGTGCACATGAAAAAAGCTGTAAACGAAGCTTTCGTAAAAAGAAACAGATTTAAAAGATAATGTATAAATAATATTTTAATGTGTTTTGCACATAAAAAAATTTTTAATCTGTTATAGCCTCTGTGAGAGTTCTTCTAATCTTACTCTGTGAAAAATCCTTATGTGATAAGAAGAAAAGACAAGCAATTATGAATTCAGCGTATCAAAACCACATTAAAGACACGCAAAGCAGTGAAAAAAAAATGAAAAGTACGATTTCAGAATGTAACCTAAATGTAAACAAATATCTAATTGTAAACAGACTATAAATGTAAACAAAGACACTAAAAATAAGTACTGACCTAAATGTACACAAAGACCCTACGTGTAAACAAAGACCTAAATGTGTACAAAGACTTTAAATATAAACAAAGATTATAAATATAAACAAAGTCTATAAATGTAAACAAAGACCCTAAATGTAAACAAAGATTATAAATGTAAACGAAGACCCTAAATTCAAAGAATCACTATAAATGTAAACAAAGAATATAAATGCAAACAAAGACCCAAAAAGTAAACAAAGTTTATAAAAGTTAACAAAGACAATAAATGTAAACAAAGTCTATAAATGTAAACAAAGACCCTAAATGTAAACAAAGATTATAAATGTAAGCAAAGACCCTAAATATAAACAAACACTATAAATGTAAACAAAGAATATAAATGCAAAGAAAGACCCAAAAGGTAAACAAAGTTTATAAAAGTTAACAAAGACAATAAATGTAAAAAAAGATCCTAAATGTAAATAAAGACCTAAATGTTAACAGACTTAAGTAATTAATAATACTTTAAGTAATTAAAATAAATTTATTTTGTTAGATGACATGATATGGTTCAAAATGGGAGACTGGGCACCCACTGGAGGTAGAATACTAGATGTTGATAAACTGCAAAACTATTTTTAATTAGTTTTCTTGATCCCTGTTTGTTATAATTTAAGAAAAGAACCGTTTCATTTCAAAACCATTGTTTTAAACCCCTGCCATCGAATGAGTTATTTTTGGTGATTTTCTTTTCTTACGCAGTAGAAAAACACAATTTTGTTTGAATAATTAAAAAAAAAAAAGAAAAAAAAGAATTCACATTACAAACTTTTGGAAAAAATTACCAATGAAGCCAGGCACTTCAATATTCCATGTAAAAAATAAAAAATATATATTTAACTTAATTACTTGTAGAGAAAAAAAATTCTTAATCAAACGTTCCATCAGGGGGAGCTTTGGCCCCTAATGGTTGAAAAATAAAATATTTCTAATTATGTATATATTGCCTCCTGCAACACCCTTTTAAACTTATTTGAATAATTTTAAGTAGCCGTATACATTCACAATAAAGTGTGTACATAAATTTATCGCAGCAGAAAAAAAAAAAAAAGAAAAAAAAATCATTTCGAGAAAGGAGAAACTTTCTGAATCATTTGCAGTCATAACAGTAATATATCAAAATCCTTTTATCTGATACTGTGAATGAAGGATAAATAGTTTTTATACCATATTATTTGTGAAACATTTTTAAAAATTACATTTGAATTCTATTTTTATTAGTGCAATGCAAAGTTATTAAATTGTACATGCGAGAATTTACGCACATATTCGTAATGTATCTGAACACTTTTGTATGTCTCTGTATATAACGTATTTGTCCTATCTCAATAAAAAAAATTAAAGTAATATATCCGTATGATACAGATGTAACATAAAAGAAGCCAAAAAATGCCTTCAGAATATTTTGTGTGCGTACGTGTGGAAAAAGAATGGGTGTCTGAAAAAAAAAAAAAAAAAAAAGATTTATGTTGTTGTTGTGGTTGTTCTAGTTCAGATATAATTAAAAAATGTTTAAACGGAACAGAATGGGTAAGGGTTTAGGTATGTACCCAACTTAAACGTATGAAATATTTCAAAATTTTAATTAATTTTACAGATGCTAAAAAAAATGTTTTTGCATGCTTCTTAAGGTTTTTGTCGGTAAAACGTGCCAAAACACCTTCAGAATCTTTTCTGTGCGTGTGTTATGGTGTGCGTCTGGAACGATTTTTTTGTCTTGATATCACATGGAAACGGCTGGAGAGATTTGAATAACACATCGTAAGGATTTTTACGTCTGAATCCAACTTAATATTTTATATCTATATTATTTCGAAATTTAATTAAATTTAGATAATATCTAAATTTAATTAAATTTCGATTATTTTCAATAAACTTTTGTGCATGCGCAAAAAAGGTTTTTTGATATTATACTATGACATATTTACATTTCAGACATCAAAAAAGCTAAAAATGTCTTCTGTTGGAGGTGGGTGGGGGGAAAGAAGTGTCTGGAACGATTTTTTCTTTATCTGGAAATCATGCAAAAATCGCGAGACAGAATAGAATGGCAACTGGGTTTAGGCAAGTAAGCAACCTAAATTAAATTGTTATGTAGCGATCATTTTAAAACTTTCATTATTTTTAGAGTTATGAGCAAAAAAACTTTTGCGCATGCACAGTAATGCTTTTGTAAGTAAATCGCACAGAATGGCAAAATTTTGCAATATTTTACGTTTACATATATCAAGGAAATCAAAATTACCTTCAGAATATAAAGCAAATTTGATCGTCTCAAATATCTGATTTAATAGCATGTAAAAATGTTTTGCAGTATTTTTTTATACTATTTTATTGAACTTGATATTTCTGACTGTCTGAGTCAAATTTTGCAAACAATTTTTAAACTACTTCCACCGAACCTCAATGTTAGCAATCGTGTTTTTAGTCGTTGACAACACAATATGAAACATTTACAGGGATCTATCTCAGCAGGGGTAATTGCCAGTGTCATCAAATTTTTTTCTGGGAGTGACAAATCTTGCGATTCATCTTTAATCCTTTCTGCCCAACAGATTTTACTCAAATATTGAATGCAAATCCATAGTCGATTGCAATACAATACGCTAGTAATTTTAGCAATCCGTCTGACTAGAAGCATGTTAAAGGGGGAAAATCTTCCTGCCTGTGTCAAATCTTGCTAACTATTTTTGATTCATTTCTGCCAAACCGAATTTACACACATTTTCGACATGAATCGATATCAATATTTGCAAACTTTTTCTAGGAATTTGTCCCGCCAGTTGCAAAAAGCTGTCTTCCTGAGTCAAATCTTACGATTCATTTTTAATGTACTTCTACCGAACCAATTTCACTCATATCGTAGTAATAGGTCCATTTTCGAGGGCAATACAATAAGGAATTATTTTCAGTGTCCTATCTCATCAGGAGCAGATTTTAGGGGAGAATCTATCTTCCTGTAACAAATCTTGATTTTACTTTTTTAATTACTTCTGCTCAGTGAGGAAAGGTTTTAAAACATTATGAAATGAAAATGTCCTTTTTGCTTTTCTTTTTTTTTCTTTAATTTGCATTTGCATAATATGTTCTGACCATTGACTTTTTTTTTAATGAATTTTTTAATAATAGTACAATTTCGTTTTCTAGACAATTTATATATATATATGTTACCGCTAAAGTGCAGAAATCAGTTAATCTGCAGATTAGCTAGGTAATCTGCACATTAACTAGGGTGATCCGTTAAAGTGAAGAAAGTTGTTTTATTTCTCAAATTACCTAGGTAATCTGCGAATTACCTAGATAATCTGCACATTACCTACTAGGCACTAGTTAAAGTGAAAATAAGATATCTGGTGTTGTAATTTTACATCACGCTGTGTTGTATTTGTTTTTTCATTCGGAAAAAAAAATAGTTTTCTTTTCTTTTTTATTTCTTTCTTTACTTATTTTAATCTGTATGTGTTTTAAGTTTTATATCTTTTAAAGTTATATTTGTTTTATTTTTTATTTATTTCATCTTTTTTATTCTGTCAATATAAGTTTGAAGATGTTATGCATTTTTAATATGAAATATAATAGCTTTAATAGCTTTCAATAAATTCTATTTTATAAATGAATGTTAGAATTGTAATACAGTAACGATTTCTTTTAAAAATAAAAATATTTAACAATTAAAAAAAAAAAAAAAAAAAAAAGTTTTATTAACAATTATATTGCTATTACTATTTAAATACTAGAAGTATTAAATTACATAAAATATTACTAGAAATATTAAATTAGACAAATCAGAAGCATTATTTAAGAAGTACTTCAAACAATTAAAACTGCTTTAACATTTTTTAGAATGCATGAAAATTAAAATGACAGTTTTCAAAGCTTTATTAAACTATATTTTGCAGCATACATATAGCTGCACAAGTTTAGAAAATATATTAATTTTACAAAAAAAAAAAAAAAAAAACCTTTATTAACACTTTTTATATGATAAACTACAACGAAAATATCTGAAACAGCGAACAAAATAAAAAAATAAAATAAAATAAAATAAAATAAAAATAAATAAACATGATATATAAAATATGTACAGGAAACTTGAAACTGAAAGAAAAAAAAAATAATAATAATGAAATGCTAAAAAATGTACAAAAATTTCATATTAAGTATTTATTAAATGCCATAGTATTTTTCAAAGTTAATAATTCATATATCTTTTTTTTTTCAGTAAGTAATAGTAATTTAAATCAATTTTAAAATAAATTAGTTTTAAAAAGTTATGGTTTAATAGTTTTAGTTCGGAAAGAAATAATTACTGTAATGTAAATCTAATATTCATAATTCAAAATGGAGTTTCACGAGAGACAGCTTTTAATTAAGATTACATTTCATTAATAAAATGCAGATCCTTATCAAACTTATATTGACAGAATTATAAAAGATAGAAATTTGTTTAAATTTCTATTTATTTTTTGTTATATTTTTGACACATATATTCATTATAACAAGCAGAGCTATTCTGGCGCTCAATTAAAATTTATGAAGAACAAACTTTTATAAATATGTTAAACACGATATTCATTGTGCTTTCGCATTTGTGAATTTAGTATTGTGCATTTATAAATATGCGCCTAGTTATTTAAATCTTATGTAAACTTACCTACTTTTTTTTTTAGTCACGTACAAACTGTAATATTTAAAATAATCTTATTTGAACAAACTTATTGAAAATTTGCATAACTGTTCATTCCCCTGTAAACTCGTTCTTTTGCATAAAATATTTTCAGCATGTTGCCATCGCCTTAATAAAAATAATTTTAGAATGAAAAAATTGGATTATGCAACAACATTCTTTTG
The DNA here is from genome assembly GCA_963930645.1 of Salticus scenicus. NCBI lineage: Eukaryota > Metazoa > Arthropoda > Arachnida > Araneae > Salticidae > Salticus > Salticus scenicus. The sequence continues at coordinate 121,301 of CAWVNO010002094.1, read as the reverse complement.
AAATTTAACAAGTGAATTCTAAAAATAAAATTAATTATAATATAAAGAAGTGTGAAAATAAAAGTGCTGTGTACATATAAAAGTTTTATTCGAGAAGTAGAAGCAATAGTTTCCTTAGGAAATTAAATTCGCGAAATTCGCTCAGCAATTTCATTAACTTAATTTGAAAGGACTTAAAGTACATTAACGAAATTTAAATAATCTGGTGTGTCACTCACACGACTTTCTCTTACCCTGCATTTTAATAGTTTAAAGACATTACAAAAATCGCATAGTATGTCTTTAGATTAATAAGGTAACATAATAAAATTCAATGTATTTTTAAAATAATCTGAAATAAGATTTAGGAACATTTTTAGCATAAAATTCTGTGTAGGGCGGTCGCCCCTCTCAAATCCTGGTTCAGATATAGTGCCTATATTTATTTTAAAAGAAATGTCAAGGATGTTATTAATCTCTTTTCAAACTTGCCATTCTTGATCAAATTTTAAGTGTCAGCCTTCAAAATACCAAATCTGAATTTTCTGCAGTTATTTGTTTTTACATTATTCTCATGATAAATACAAATCGAATGCTAAATCTTGGACTTCCGTATTCAGGGAACCTCAAAACGTGATATTATTAAAAAAAAAAAACTTAAAAAAAAAAAAAAAAAAAAAAAAACTTTGTTTACAGCATGGGTATGAAAAAATAATTTTCCTTCCTGAGCAGTGTTCGTCAACAAAGCAAAATGCATCAAAGCACTTCCATCAATTACATTCAATAAGAAAAAAAGATTAGCTCAATTTTGAGTAGCTCTGTGTATTGTCTACAAACAATACGCACTATAAACAATAGTGTGTACTTAAATTTAGTCTTATATTGAAAACGTCTAACACAAAATGAATTACAATTCTAACAATTTTCAAGTGTAGCCTTAATATATCCAAATATTTTGGACAGCCCTGTAAAAGAATGATAAATGATTTCCATACCACAATATACACAATATATGCTTTTACGCATATATATATATATGCTTCATTTGGTTTAGTGCAGCCTATAGATGTTAAGCTCTACTTAACTACAATTTCTCCCACAGACGTAATGTATTTGAATTCTCTTGTGTGTCCCTGTACACGAACTGTTAGCTTGATCTCAACGAATAGTTTAATGTAGCATCCCTTTATGATACATATTTAGTATATCGAGTTTGGACTTTCTACTATTATTTTTAATCGCTTATTCATAGTAATGATGGTGTATTCCATTTTTCTAAAATATTTGCGGTGTGAAATATATTATTATAAAAAGGACGTTATCCCCCCCCCCCGAATGGCCAAATATCAGGTTAATACATTCTCCGTAGACGTTGTGCTGCTTGCTTACTTTTTGCGTGCTTTGTCTGTGTTGTGCTAAAGTATATTTACTATATATTCTAATGTTCTCTCTAGTTTTTCTGGTGTCATTGTCTTCTTCCTTTCTTCTATTCTTTTTCTTTCTTTGTTATTCTAATAGAATATTTTCAAAATAATTTTATTTATGAAACTGAATGTATTTGGTAAATTTTAAGTGTAATACTTTTTTCTCAGCAAACTTTAATAATCCTCGTTAGCTAACTTAATAATAATGCAGCCTATTCATATTTTCATTTGCGTGTTTATCACAATTTTCCTAACAATATAATAATAATGACTTATATCATAGAATTTAATATGACTGCTCTTAACATTTCTAATACTAGCTTATATTTATCGCTAACTTCCAAAACACTCCCATCTGTTTGATAACAGGAGATGACACAAAAATATAATCCATAGTAAAATATAATTACATAAATCATATTTTCTTAAAACCATTTATTTCACATAATTAGAAATTCAGAAACACTCAATTAAAATGCACAGCTCTACCCACAAGTAAAATAATCTTTTCATTTTCCTTAATAACTTAATTATCTTTTCAACTAAGCATTTTAATAAGCTAGTTTCTTAAAAAACTGAAGTTGCTGAGATTCAATGAACATTTGTGACTGCACATAAAAGCAGTAATTTATCAGATTATTTAAGCCATCCTGAAATAATTCTTTTTCTCATTTTGAGTGAATAATTTGCATTATGCATAATTCTCTTTTAACCCAATGAGCAGTGTTGCTAATATATCAAGTGTTTATTAATAAAGGAAATTTTTAACTAGGAAAACAAATAAATTAAACTTATTCAGAAAGAACTATACATCATTATATGCATTTACATTAATACACATACACTATTAATTTAAATATATATAATGCTTTATATAAAATAATTGATTCCTATGTTGCGCATAAAAAGATTATTAGGTGTACCTGTATATGTGATAAAATTAAAGTTTCTGTATACAGGATAATTATAAATAAGGCGTAACTTTCAAAAATCGTTTTAAAAAGAAAAATAAATCGTTTATTAGAATGACCTGAAATCTGAACTGAATATACCCAAAGAAAGAGAAAATAGTGTGGCTTCAGGAAAGAAAAATTAAGGAAATTTTAATAACAGATAGCGCTTTAATCGTCATAAAAGACATTTAATGCTCACAACCTATTGCATTTTTACTTTCCGAACATACATATGTACTGAAAGTATTGTAATCATGCAAAAATCGTAATTTGATATGTTGATGTTTCTATACATTTTGAGGTCCCCTGAGTCCGTTTTCACAATTTTTACAATGATGTATATATACGTGTGTGTATGTGTGTGTGTGAGAGAGAGAGAGAGAGTGAACACGCTAGGGTCTAAACGCTTTGTTCGGATAAACTGAAAGTTGGTACGTATGTTGTAAGTTACCGTAGAACGAACCCTATTGATTTTGGTCAATCTAGCATTTATAGTTTTTTTACAGGGACACCAAGAAAATTCTTTATCATTATGGCATATGGGGCCAAATTTTTGAAAGTGTGATTGCGTCTAAACTCCTTATTAAACTGAGCAAAAACTTTATACACATGTTATAGGTCACAGTTTCACGATCTGTATAGATTTTGGTGAATTTAGCACTTATAGTATTTTACAGGGACACAAAGAAAGATTCTTTATCATTACGGCCTATGAGACCAATTTTTTAAAAGTGCGTTAGCGTCTAAATGCCTTATTCAATCGAGCTGAAAATTTATATGAATAATTTAAGTCACTGTTGCACTAACTATAAGCATTTTGATGAATCTAGCAATAGGTTTTTACAGGGACGCAACGAAAAATTCTTTATCATTATGATCTATGGGCTCAAAGTTCAGTAGCGTTAAATAAAACATCGTGTACTATATGGTGAAAAATACTCAAACACCCTATTATAATTTTCTCTCTTTTCTTTATTTAACAACTCCTCTTTACTTTATCTACAAAACCGTTAATTACTCAACGTTCGGAATGTCGAGTGGAGTCACACCAGATTTTTTTTTTTTTTTAAATAAAAGCACGAAGTATTTGTTATAAAAACACGAGTAAATGAGTAATCTCATTCTGTTTGTGAAGCTCTTTTATATGAACGTAGACCGTGCGCCAGTAACTCTGAAAACTGTCCGGACACTATAAGTATGACGAAAGGCTGTGATCCGATCTCTACGAAGGGTTTGGAGAAAAATATTAAGAAATTCGCAGAGACAGGTTCATTTAAAGTGAAATCTGGCTGAGGAAGAAAACCAATTGTTTCCATATCACTAGAAGTTGTGGCCGCAGCACTCCAGGAAGAGATAAGCGATGTTGTTCAAACCTCCAGTGAATGTGAAATTATCTAAACTCTGGACATTACTGTATGCATTGTGCATTAAAATTGTACGAAACATCTTCCATTGCTATCCGTGCAAAATTATATGTGTTTAAGAGTTGCTTCCTGCTTACCTGCCGGTAAGAGAAACTTTTACTTCAGAATTGGTTGCTTGTATGGAGGTGGACAAAGGAAAATCCCATTTTAATCTCCAGGGGCATGTCAATGATCTGAATTGCATAATATGCACAATGGAAAATCCGTTCGCGTATGAACTAGTATCTCTTCATTCCGTAATGGTAACTGAGTAGTTTAGGTTTACGGCATCATTTATCATAGGACCATTTTATTGTAGGAGATATGTCGTACAAGTTCTGTTGCTCCTAAATACTATGAGAGTCTTTTGTATAGCCCCATCATTTTAACATGTAAACAGCCTTTATGTGTGGGTAGCATCATTTTTATGCAAATTGGTTCTCCTCCGTTCATTGCAAAGTCAGTGAAACAGTTGCTCCTGAGGCATTTTGGAAATAGTGTTGCGAAATTTAGGGACTTTTCATTCAATAATCACCAATAAATTTGAGGAGTGATATTTGATATGCATAACAGACGATTAATCTTCGAAGTGACTAGGCAACCTCACAATCAAAATTTAGTGATAGATATTGAATGAAAAAAGTTTCTAAATTTGGAAACACAGTTAGGAAATGTTATAATTATCAGTCATCATTTTCTAACAGTTTGACCGTCAAGCTCCTCTTCTCATAATTATTGTGAGTTATACCTGTGGGGTTATCTGAAAAATATGTTTGGTGATCTGATTGCAAACTTAGCTAAATTGCTCAATACATTCACAATGTGAGCCTTGATACACACCGATCGGTTATGGATAGAGATGCAAAAAACCCGGGAATTTAAAACCAAGGGAAAAAACCCGGGAGTTTTGGGGTTTTATTGTCTACTCCTGTAAATTAATTGTTCCTGCTTTTTTAGAAATTTTTTTTTTAGGAAACATGTTTTATGCAAATAAAAACATATGTTAATTTCATTATGTTTAGTGTAGTCTAAAGTTAGTAAAATTTAACTAAGAGAAATTTCGCCCATAGACGTAATGTACTAGAATTATTTTGTGTTCCCTGTTCTTGAATCTTGTGTCCAATCTAAATAAAAAGTTTCAACTAACAACCTCATATTATAAACATTTAGGAAATTGAATTTGATCTTACTGCTAACACACGTTTTTGAGTTATGCTGTTAACAGTCTCACAGACATATACAAGTAGAAACACAAACTAACAGCCACAATCTCGATTTTCGATGTCAAGGAGCCCTAAAATGTTTAATTAGAGCAAAAATGCATTTTCAGTAAGGTAATGTTCACAATGTGAGTAAGGTAATGTTCACAACAGAAATAGCTGGTGCATTTGTGCAATCAAAGAGCAAACCACTACTGCAATTTTAAATCATGCACATTTCCTTCTTCTATTTATATACGAATTAAATACCGGTTTCGTACAAAATTTCGACATCCTGTTTTCGTTGAATTTACACGTTTAGCGATGTCCTGGTGCGATCAGACTATTATTAAAAGATGTCTGTCTACATGTGAGTTAACAAAACCTTGTAGAGCTGTATATCACGAATGAATGGAAAGAATTCAGTAGGATTTTAAATTAGGTTGAACCTTGACATAAGTCGGTGCTTTTGCGAAATATATAGCCTAATAATGAAGCCACTGCCATCCCTTTATTTTTTCCAAAATTTTTAAAATCTCAGCATAGGTCAAAAATTTTTCAGAAATATACACAGTGCGGATAATGTGAAATAATATATATATATATATATATATATACAGGGTGTCCCAGAATTCATGGGCCAAACTTTAAGGATATGTAAAATACACATAAAGAAGCACTTTTTGCATAGAAATATATAGGCGGAAAAACAAGAATTGACGAGGAAATGGAAGACAACTCTTTATTTACATAATATTTCATAAAGGGATCAAATGGGTACAATATTCATATTAATACAATAAGTGCTGTAAATACATCGATTAGAAACATGATTATTGCTATGTATATCTTTTTTGTGTAACCATTTGCATGGGGAAAAAATTCAACATTCAAAAGACACGCCCACATCTGGTAAAAAATAGACAAAAACAACCCGTTCTTAAGGGGTTAAAATGATATTTTCAGTCATGGGTTCCTATGCAATTCTGAACCCTTATGATGTGCCCAATCTTCCCTCAAAGTTTGGCCCATCAATTCGGGGACATCTTGTGTATGTATAATAGTAATAGTCAGCTAAGGTAAAATTTTTGTATAGGTATTAGCATCGAACTCGTCCCTCTGGGATGTAAATTTTCAATATGAGTGTTTCTCAAAAGAACTTGTTAATCCATTCGAAACGAGTGGTTCAAATCATAGATCTGTGCTAATTTAAAACAGTTATCCATTTTTTCATTAAAAAAAAAAAAAAAAAGGCAGAGAGAGAGAGTGAGAAATGAAAAAAATGCATTTTTTAAGATGTCGTTTGTAGGGCACAAATTTGATTTTATTTCACATTTAGTCTGATATTTTTCTTAGATAAAAATCGTCTGCTCCGATATAATCGTTTACTCACCATGAAATATAATTTTGATAAGTAATAACTGTAATAAATAATTTGTGTAGGGAAATACAGAAGTTAGTTTTGTGATTACCATAAAATACCAGATAGATTTTTTTTTTTTTTTCATACGAAAATAAGCTTTAATTGCTTCCTAATGAAACTTTCAAAAGATTTCTTTGATTAATTAAAGGAAAAGCAGATTTTAGCATTTTATGTCCTAATATAAATATACTACGCCCGCTTCGCTGGTCACTATTTTTAAATGAATCATTAGAATTAATGAATTCTCAAAATTGCATTAATTTTTATCATGTGAAAAAAAAAAAAAAAAAAAAAAAAACCTCTGATCGAGAAAAATGTTGCACCGGGTCCCCACTGCCTTCGGCAGCGTAGACCCGTGCGCATCGCGCATGCGCGAATGCATATATATGAGCGCCCTAATAATTTTACAAATTCGAAATTATCCGCAATCGATTTGTAAGTATCAAAAACCTCTATGCACCAGTTTTGAATGATCTATCTCTATTTTTATTTTTTTGCCCCTCCGCTCCCTCCCCCCCTTCCCGCCCCTCCCAATAATTTTAAAAATTCAAAAATATCCGCAATCGAATTGTAGGTATCGAAAACCTCGATGTACCAATTTTGAATGATCTAACTCTTTTTTTTTTGCCCCTCTGCCCCCCCTTACCGCCCCTACTAATAATTTTACAAATTCAAAAATATCTGCAATCGATTTGTAAGTATCTAACACCTCTATATACCAATTTTGAACGATCTAACTGTATTTTTATTTTTTACCCCCCCCCCTCATCCCTCACCCCTCACCCCTTCTCGCCCCTCCTAATAACTTTACACTTTCGAAAATATCCCCATTCGACTTGCAGGCCTTTAAAACCTGTCTGTACCAATTTTGAATGGCCTAACTGTATTTCTATTTGTTTTTGCCCATAGCCCCCCCTTACCGTCCCACCCCCCCTTCTCGCCCCTCCTAATAATTTTACAAATTCGAAAATATCCGCAATCAATTTGTAAGTATCGAAAATCTCTATAAACCAATTTTGAACGATCTAACTCTATATTTATTTTTTGCCCCCCTCTCCCCTCCCCCTCCCCCATTCTCGCCCTTCCAAAAAACTTTACACTTTCGAAAATATCCCCATTCGACTTGCAGGCCTTCAAAAACCTATCTGTACCAATTTTGAATGGCCTAACTGTATTTCTATTTGTTTTTGCCCACAGCCCCCCCCCCTTACCGCCCACCCCCCTCTTGCCCCTCCTAATAATTTTACAAATTCGAAAATATCCGCAATTGATTTGTAAGTATCGAAAACCTCTATATACCAATTTTGAACGATCTAACTGTATTTTTATTTTTTTTTGCCCCCCCTCCCCCCTCCTCCCTTCTCGCCCCTCCTAATAACTTTACACTTTTGAAAATATCCCCATTCGACTTGCAAGCCTTCAAAAACCTATCTGTACCAATTTTCAACAGGCTAACTGTATTTCTATTTGTTTTTGCTCCTAGCCCCCCCCCCCTGCTGCCCCACCTGGGGGCTGAATTTCTAAAATTCCAGAAATTAGTTTTTAGATATTTGCATTAGCTATATTTTAGAGCAAAAATGTCACGTATATCTGTTTTTTTTGTTTGAGATATATTGGATTGTGTGAAATCACGTTTAACGCATGTGAAATCACGTTTCGCCCCCTTCCCCCCCCCCACTTGGGGACCAAATTTCAAAAATTACAGAAATCGATTTTTAGACATTTATATTAGCTATATTTTAAAGCAAAAATTTTACGGATATATGTTTTTTGTTCGAGATATGAAGGATTTTGTGAAATCACGTTTTGCCCCCCTCCCCCCCCCCTTTGGGGGGCGAATTGTTTCTCGGGTCGTAAACATTAACCGTGCCGAATTTGATCTCGCTCGGTGAAACGGCCTAGGATTCTATAGCGGACAGACAGATATAGATTTAGATGATAATTTTTCATGAATAGATATTATATCTTTGTTACCTTCAGTTATAACCTCGTTAAGCAATACGTCGTTATCATATACGGCTAAAAAATTAGTAAAAAGCTAATTTGAATTTCTTTCCTCTTTTCGGGAAATCACCGGAAATTAGGAAAGCAGAAATATCTTCTATTTCGCATTCCCCAAAGAGAAAAATATTTTGCCCAAACATTTCTCCTCAGCATTCATTTTGTTTTATCTAGAAAAGTAAAAGCATATCTGCTGCCATTAAAATGATAGAAAAGTCTTTGTTCCCAGAAAAAAATAAATAAATAAATAAATAAATGTAATGTACTGTGGCTATCAAAAAACTTTCATCTATATTTTCTAAACAAATTCATGCAGTGCTAATTATTTATTAAAATTATTATTTTTTTTTATTATTATTGTATTCCATGAGGAATGAGGTAGATTTTCATCTCAGTGAACTAAAACACTAAATGTCGAACGAAAGCCACTTTTGTAGAATATGGCTCCGAAAATGCTTTTCTTTTTTCTTTTCAGAATTTATTTTGTTAAAAACGAAAAAATTCATAATTTTGTATCAAATTACCCTAGATCTATGGTTAAATCATTCGTTTTAAGCGTACTCATAAGTTCTCGTGCAAAATATTCATACTGAAAATTTATAAATTCGGAGAGCATATACTCTCACATATACAAAAATATTTCCTGGTTGATTATTACTAATTCAAATTTTTACTTTCCGAACACTATAGTGAGGAAAGTATTGTAATCATGTCAAAAATCTGAATTTGAGATTTCGATGTTTCTATACGTTTCAAGGTCCAATGAGTCCGTTTTCACTATTTTTGCGATGATGTATGTATGTGTGTGTGTATGTATGTGTGTATGTATGTGTGTATGTATGTGTGTATGTCTGTGAGTGAACACGCTAGCGTCTAAACGCTTTGTTCGAATAAGCTGAAAGTTGGTACGTGTATTGTAAGTCACCATAGTACGAACCCTATAGATTTTGGTGAATCTAGCACTTATAGTTTTTTTTACAGGGACACAAAGAAAAACTCTTTATCATTACGGCCTACGGGACCAAAATCTTAAAAGTGCGATAGCATCTAAACGCCTTATTCAATTGAGCAAAACATTTATACACATATTATAGGTCACAGATACTCAACCTGTATAGATTTTGGAGAATCTAGGACTTATAGTTTTCTTACAGGGACATAAAGAAAAATTCTTTATCATTATGGCCAATGGGGCCAAATTTTTAAAAGTGTGATAGCATCTAAACGCCTCATTAATCTACACGAAAAATTTGTACACATGTTATAGGTCACAGTTGCACACACTGTATAGATTTTGGTGAATCTAGCACTTACAGTTTTTTTACAGGGACACAAAGAAAAAATCTTTATCATTATGGCCTATGGGGCCAAATTTTTAAAAGTGCGATAGCATCTAAACGCCTTATTCAATTGAGCTGAAAATTTATATGAATATTATAAATCACTGTTGCACTAACTATAAGCATTTTGGTGAATCTAGCATTTATAGGTTTTTACAGAGACACAAAAAAAAATTCTTTATCATTATGATCTATGGGCTCAAAGATCAGTAGAGTTAAATAAAACATCGTGTAATATATGGAGAAAACAACTCAAGCACTTTATTATGGTTTTCTCTCTTTTGTTTGTTTAACAACTCCTCTTTCTTTACTTTATCTATAAAACTGTTAATTACTCAATGTTCGGAAAGTCGAGTGGAGTCACTCCAGATTTTTTTTTCACAATAATTGGTTACAGAACCAAATATATTTCAAATTTTACTTCAAATAAATTTAGATTTAAAATCCTTTATTGTATTATTCTGCATCGTAAATCTGCATAATTCTCGAATGAAGACTTCAAATTTGAATACTCTTCTATTTAAAAAGAGTTATACACTTATTCGCGAAAGGCAGATTTTAGTTTAAAATCTTGCTAAATTTATTTTATGTGTTCTGCTGGAAACTAAATTAAAAAAAAAAAAAAAAAAAAAAAAACTAGTATATTACGTCTATTGCAAATTTTTTTTTCTATAATTTCTTATTCGAATTGGCACAATGCATAAGATAATTTTTCTCATTATCTGTATAATTTTTTATAAGGCTACCACATATATTCATGGAGATATAACGGCTTCTTTAAAAAAAAAAAAAAAAAAATGCAAAAGAATTTTCCACTTTTTAAATTATAACGCGTGAGGTATTAGACCCACAGCAAAGACATTTTTAGAAAAAATGGCATACTACATTAGACAAAGCATACTGCAATTAGAATGCAAAAAGGTTCAATATCTTAAGAAATATGAGCTACGCATGCGCTAGCTTTTAAAAGATTTCATTTGCATAATTTAACAGCCAAAAGTATTGAACAACTTATATGAAAACTCCAAACCCAAACAAATATCGTGTAAATTCAAAAAATTATGAGAAACATTTGTTTGGGATTTTCATATAAGTTGCTCAATATTTTTGGCTATTAAATTATGCAAATGAAATTTTTTAAAAGCTAGCTCATGCCTAGTTAAAAATTATTTAGTAAAAATGCTCATATTTTGCAAGATATATTTAACATTTTCGCATTCTGATTGCAGTATGTTGTGCCTAATGTAGTATGCCAAATTTCCTAAAAATGGCTCTGCACTGGGCCTAATCAGTGTTGCCAGACCTGACGATTTTTTTATTCAATAACCACCAATAATTTTTAATTGTAACGCTTGCCTAATGACTTCGAAGACTGACAGTCTATTACGTATATCAAATATCACTTCTCAAAATTTTTGATGATTATTGAATAAAAAATTCGTCAGATCTGGCAACACTGGGTCTAATACCTTACTTTTTTTTTTTTAAGTTATATCTTTATGAATATATGTGGTAGCCTCATATAAATTTATACAGATAATAAGAAAAATCCTCATAATCACATTCTACAGCCAAAACGCATTTAAAACATTCCTTTTTATGGGGTGATCCAAAACATTTTGATTTTTGTTTAATTTTTTACTGGTCCTCTCTTCAGGATACAAGTTTTGCTGAAATAGTATATAAGGTATAACGTGTTCGTTACACTACCAAGTGAATTAAAAATTAAATTCTGGTGATTTTAATATTTCTTTTTTTTTTTATGATTATTCTGCATAACAGTATTTTACGGGAACACAGCAAAACGATCCAATAAGATGTAATTAATTATAGTAAGTATTATTTAAATTAAGCAATAACTACAATAAGTTATAAACCTACTATTGCTATCAAATATAAGTTACGTTAATGAATGAATATATGAAACACAAATATACGCGATGGTTTTAAAACCATAGGACTAACTTTGAGGAATGGAAAAGCTCATTAAAATGAACATTTCTCTAATAAAAAAGTATGAACGATAGTAACATGTAGAGGCACAAAACACAAGAAGGCACGAAAATTTAAAACAATGATTACTTATATCAACGTAAAATGCTTGTTTATAGCAGTTTTTGTAGGAAATACTCAAAATTACGATCATTAACAATACTACAATCTTGGCAGTGTTGTGTTAGCTATTGGTGAATAATTGTACCGTTTTTTAATAATCCATTAAGGCAACATGCATGCTAGAAATACTTCTCATCATTGAAACTGTTCCCCAATCATTCTCACAACAACAATTTTGTATTGATTTTGGCAGCGGTAATTTAATAATTTCTTGTAACTATTGCTCTAAAAAAATTTTTTATAAATAAATAAACATTGTTTTACGCTTTCATAGCTCATTTTGTACGTTTCTGTCTCTACATATCGCTTCCGCCCATACCTGCCTATACTAAAATTATTCGTTTTAGTAAACTATTGCTGCACCGTCCTGACATTTTGCCCATGGTTTTAGAATTGCCATGTACATGTTGTAGTGTACTTCGGTGTACTCAATAGGCTACTTTCAAAATTCTGTAGTGTATTTCGCACGAAATAACTCAACCTTTTACACAAAAAAAAATATACAGTTTAATTTCACTCATATTTACACTACCTTTATTTCAGACACTCAATTTGAGCGTTATTATTTACAGACCATGCCGTTTACAATTCACCAAAAATTGGAGAGCAATTCTCCCAACCAACACACATGAGAGAAAACAAATTCCAACTCAAAATTCATAGAACAACTGAGGTTTAATTTCTTCTCGAGCTCCTCACAAACATTTCCCGTTCTCTTTCATTTTCATTATTTTTTTTTTCTGTCTTGTTGAACCATGGATGAATTTTGCATGCTTCTTGAAATAAACTTAGCTCGTTGTGACATTACAGCTTCTCCTATCGTCCGGAGACGCGTGCATTTACTTGTTGTAGAAACTTTCTTGAAACTGAGAGGTTTGATATGATAGGAAAGTTCACCAAAATGCATACAGTAGGACTAGATTAATTTTAAGCATTACATTCAGATAAAAAAATGGATTCTGTATATTAGCAACAAACGATTATTTTAAATATATAATATGTACACTATATACTTTTTTTAGCTCTACTTAAAGCATCCGCATTAAGATTTTCTTTCCCCGGTCTATGGACCACCTCAAAATCATAAGCTTGCAAAGCAAGTTCCCATCTTAACAGTCATGAATTTGAACCTGTGTTTTTGTTTAACCACACTAAAGGATTATGATCCGTCCTAATTTTAAATTTGTTTTCACCAAGGTAGTAATGTAAATTTTTTTCAGAAAAAATTATAGAAGCACACTCTAGTTCTGTGGTATTGTATTTCATTTCAGCCTTTGTCATCTTTTTGCTCAAGTAGATTATGGGATACTCCTCTCCATTAATAATTTGAGTTAAAACGGTTCTTAATCCTACATTTGAAACATCAGTTTGCACTGTAAATTCTTCATTAAAATCAGGAACGTAAAGTACTGCATATTTCGTGAGTTCCTCTTTAAGTTCTTTAAAGGCATGTTCACATGATTCCGTCCAATTGGTTTTTCCCTTTTTTTTTATGGCCTTTTTAATAAATCTGTCAAAGGAGCTGCAATAGTGGAATAATTTGGAATATAATGTGAATAATAGTCAGTTAATCCTAAAAATGCACGTACTCGTGTTTCATTTTTCGGTTGCGGATATTCTTCGACTGTTTGCCCTTTTATTTTCGAGGATTTTCGACAACTATTCCCGACTATTTGTCCTACAATTGAACATGATTTTGTGCAAACTTGCATTTGGCAGGTTTAATTGTAAGTTTAGTATCCTAAATCCTGATAAGAACTTCATTTATGTGTTTTAAATGGATTTTCCAGTTACTCGAAAAGATTGCTATATCTTCTATATAAGACACTGCAAATTCTTCACAACCTTTCAAAAGTTTAGCCACTAATTTGCAAAAGAAGTAAGGTGCGTTCGTTAACAAAATGACATTCTTAATGGTCTATATGTACCAGATGACGTAACAAAAGCTGCAATTTGCTGTGCTTTTTCAGTTAGAGGAATCTGCCAGTATCCTTTTGCTATATCTAATATTGTTACATATTTAGCTGCACTCACTTTTTCAACACATTCTTCAACATTTGGAATCGGAAAGAACTCCGTTCTTACAATTTTGTTCAATATACGATAATCAATACAAGGTCTAGGGTCTTTATTCGGAGCCTCAACTAATATCACAAGAGACGTAAAACCTGATTCTCCTATCTCTATGATTCCCACATTAAGCATTTTTCAACTTCAACCTTTAGAATATCATTTTGTCTTCGAGAAGATTTATAAGGTCTTGAACGCACTGGTTTATGAGAAATTAATGCAATATCATGAGTTATTAATTCTGTTTTCCCTGGCGTGTTCGAAAATACTTTTCGGTAGCGTTTTAATAACGCTCTCAATTCGTCAACTTGCATTGGATCTAGCCTTGATTCTAAGTCACTTTCTTTTGTTATTTCCAAAAAATCAAAAATATTTGGATTCTCTTCTATATATGTAAATTCAAAATTTTCACTATTGTTGTCTTCATCTAACAAGAAGTTTCTTGTTTCTGGGCACTTATGATATAGCTTTAACATATTTACATGGTAAATTTGTGATCGTCTTCTATTCCCTGGTAGTTTTACAATATAATTAATGTCTGAGATTTGTCCTTCATTGATTCTGGGTCCTGACCATTCATTGCACTGCTAACTTATTTGGTTTCGCTGTTTCAAAAATTAAAACTAAGTCACCTTTCATGAACTCACGTTTCGCTGAATTTTTATAGTACCATTTCTTTCTTTTCTCTTAAAGTTCACCGATTTTTTCAACTGCTAGATCTTGACATCTCTTCAACCTACTGAGAAATTCAAAAACATATTCTACTACTGAGTTACTTTCTTCATCTGGATCTAACCAATATTCATACAACAAAGTTTCCGGAGTCCTTAAATTCTTCCTTTGGGCTAATTCTGCATGTGTAACTCTATGTGTCACAGTGCACAAGGCAAAAAGTGCAGCTGGTAGATGTTTTTCCTACTCAGATTTTGCGTCAATGCATATTATTTTCAATAATCTTTTTATTGTTCTGTGAAATAGTTCTACAGAATTTGACTGAGGGTGAAAGACTAAACTGTGGGTAACTTTAATTCTCAACTGATCAAAAATTCTGAAGTCAAGTTGCTAGTAAATTAAGTTCCTTGATCACACTGAATTCCCCCCATCCTGCTAAAAATCTGTAATAAGGAATTCGTTATTGAAATTGAACTAATATCTTTCAGCTGGAATTGTATCTGGGTATTTAGATAACATGCACATCGCAGTAATTAAATATTTGTTGTCATTAGGTGTCACAGGAAGCGGGCCATAAGCATCGATGTTTAATTTTAAAAATACTTCTTTAATAATCGGTACAATCTTCAAAGGAACTTTCTTCTTGTCATTTAATTTTCCAACACGTTGGCGTAAATAACACATTTTAACCTGCTCTTCGATTTCTTTGTAACAACCAGGCCATTTAAAAAAATTAACCAATCTGTCTTTTGTCTTCGTTACCCCTAGATGAGCAGACGTTCCTTCATGACATAAAGCCATAATCTTGTTTTTCAGTTTTGCTGAAATCACTATCAGCTTCTTAATCTCCCCTAAATGATCTTTAGTTAATTTTAGCAGAATTCCTTTCTCTAAAATATATTCACTCTTGGGATCATTTTCTTTTATCTTTTCAAATAGCCTTGAAGTAATCTCACATTTTCTTTGCTCCTTCTTTAATTTAAGCGAACTAGTCTTCAGAAATGATAATTCAAATGCATTTTCTTCTAACTGAGGTATCTTAATTTCTAAATCTTCGTCATTTTATCTAACGATTTCTGGATCACCACGTCTCTCTTCCTCCCCTTCAATCTTGCTAACTTCTCTGTTTTTATTTTCTTCTACTCCTCCAGACTGATGCTGTCTAGCTTGAGAACGTGTAATAACACTGATTTCCTCTACAGATTGCCTTTTTTTCATAGCGCGTTCTTCAATCATAAGGGCCGTACGATTTCCTACTAAATAATCTCAGGATTCATATTTCTTGTTAATTACACCAGCCTTTGTATGGGTTGTTCCAAACTCTCCTTCTAAGATGACATGTACTAAAGGTAACCGACTAGGATAATCCTTACAAACAGTATTCGCCTAAACAGTTTAACCAGTGTAAGTGCCAGGTAATACTTTTTTTTTCTTTTAATTAGATCAATTTTACTTCCAGAATCACGCAAGACCGCTCTATAACATAAGATAAATGGCGTTAAATAGTCTCTATCAATATCTTGAACATTTATATTATTTACATTTTTCGATTGTTTTTTTAATTAACATGGGGAAGGAGGATTTTATGTGAGAAGATTAATTGTAGTTTTATAGCATATTTAAGTGATATTTTTCTTTCAAATTCTGTAGAATTGTCATTATTTTTCTCATTACCACGTACGTCACGTATACTATGTGATTCATAATCATTTCTATCAACTCGCGAGAAAGACTTTTAACTCGGTTTTCTTGTTTTAAAATCATTTTTAAACTCTTCTGAAGTTTCTACAGAATTTCTGTTATCCCCAAGTTTCCTTTTTGTAGAATTCATTTCTAATATTATGGTTCGGCCGTACATTTTTATTTTTCCTTACAACTTCATAATCATCAACCAATTATGAAAAACGCATAGGATCTCCCAGTCATCTATAAAATGATCATTACTAACACGATTCTTGAGTTGATCTGTGACAAGCAAATCTTTAACTTCAGAAAAATTTGTAATTTCGAGTCCATTTAACCAACCATCTAAATACGTTTGGAGTTCGAAAACTAAATTTCTATATAAAAAACCTGGCCTACTCTGATGTCTTTTAAATTTTATTTTAAAAGTTTCTGGGCTTAGTTCAAAACGTCTCAATAACAGTTGTTTGACATGTTCATGTTTTTCGGCACTTTCTTCTGGTTTCCTAATGATAATTTGTACGATATCCAATGATAAAAGCGACAATAAATTTGAAATCCAATCTTCTTCTTCTAATAAACTTTTCTTCACCTGACGTTCAAATAAAGTGAAAAATAAACTAATATCCATTTCGTATGGATTGAATTTCTGCATAACGTTTTTAAAATTGCGATTGTTCTTAAATGAACTACTATTTGCATTTTCTACAGCTGTGGTGTTTTCTCTTTACAACCGCAATTTTTAAATTTCAATTCTTTCACGTATTTCTAATTCTTTAAATTCTCTTTCATGATCTTTGGCGATTTTTTGTAATCCTAACTCCCGCTACATTTTCAATTCTTTGGTGATTTTTTCGCGCTGTAATTGTTCTTTTCTTTCTTGCGTAATCGTTTCTAACATTCTTTTAGCTGCTACTTCTGAATAATTTGGCAAGTTCAAAATTAATTTAATTAATTCACAAACTTTCATGGAAGATTTGACTTGTACATTTAGTTCAAATGCGGGATTTTGTAAATCAATTTTTTTTTTCTTGCTAAAAATGCCATTTTTTTCTGCTAATATTTCTCTAAACAACAATAGCAACAATTGAGTTAAAACAAAGCCAATCTGGCGATAAATAAAGTCCAAACGCATCTAAATTTCTGAAGTGAAGCACGAAGTAACTCAAACTTTTACAAATATAAATATACAGTTTAATTTCACTCGTATTTACACTATTTGTATTTCAGACCCTCAATTTGAGCGTTGTAATTTACAGACCATATAGTTTACAATTCACCAAAAGTTGGAGAGCAATTCTCTCAACCAACACACATGAGAAAAAAAAAATCCAACTCAGAATTCATAGAACAACCGAGATTTAATTTTTTCTCGAGCTCCTCACAAAGAATTCCCGTTCTCTTTCGCTTTCATTATTTTTTTTCTTTCCTTAATAACTAATTGTTTAACTATGGATGAATTTCGCATGCTTCTTGGAATAAACTTAGCTCACTGTGACGTTACAATGTAAATGTGTGTGTGTGTGGGATTTTTGAAAATATATTGTTTTTCTAGAAATGAAAAAAAAAATGTGTTGCAGATGTGTTCTTATACAAATAATGCACATAAATGAAGGTTTGTTCGAACATTTTGTTAAGTAATTTTTTTTTCTTTTACTATTGATATTGCTTGAACAAACATTTTTTGACCAGGAGCGAAAGGAATACATCGCTCACTCATTGGCTTTTTGCAAAGAGATTTATGACATAGCTTATAGGACTATCCAGTGACAATGGCTCTTCTTTCAACCATACACACACACACATATATATATATATATATATATATATATATATTGTTATAAAAATTCACCACAGAACTGTCGTTTATAAGTAATAATTGAAAACCTTTGAGTAAACACCATAACATGCAAGAGCTCGCTAACGAACAATATAACTTGATCAAGATGATCATTAGAAGGATCTTTCTTAAATTTCGAATAGGGACTTGAATCAAGCATGGATTCAACATCTGAAACATAATCCGATTTGTTGAACAGAACTCTTTGTCTCCTATTCCTAGCTTTAGTAACAATTAAATTGGAGACAGAGATTAATTGAGAGAGGGCGGATTTTTGAGAAGAAGTGAGGTTAGGCTTTTGTGGACGATTATTAGTGAAAATAATGTTAGATAAAAGGATGACTTTTGAATAAATGAGCACTAAATAAAATATACAAAATATATGTATGATAAATATGATAAACTATAGAAAATGTACATGATAAATATGTTTTTAAAATATTTAAAAATCATTACGTCTCGTAGTAAAATTATATTTTAATCACATTAAAACTGAGACAGATAATACACATTAAAAATATACATTTTAAAATATTAAAAACACAAAAACATAAATTTAAACGTTTCGAGCCTATTACAGGCTCCTCAACATTACTTTGTTTTAAATCATCAAGAAAGCTATAAGCAGAAAGTATACTAAATTGGGAAAAACCGGAGTAACATCTCAAAGTTTTAGCTGTAGAAGAGTCAAATAATTCAAGTTTTTCAAATTTACTAATTAAACTGTTCAATTTTCTCTGGATGGCAGGGGTATTATCTTTATTAAGCAGTTTATATGTAGAATGAGCAGTTTATATGTAGCTGTAGACTCTTCTACAGCTAAAACTTTGAGATGTTACTCCGGTTCAGCACCTATTTTCTATGGCTTACCAAAGATACATAAACCAGATTCTCCTCTTCGTCCAATTATAGATTATTCTAAATCCCCACTGTATAATTTATCTCGTTTTCTGTCTGATTATCTTAAACCTTTTACATTGAATTCCCAATTTAGTATACTTTCTGCTTATAGCTTTCTTGATGATTTAAAACAAAGTAATGTTCCCTCTGATAGTTTAATGATTTCACTAGATGTTGTTTCTCTGTTCACATCTATCCCTATCCCTTATGCTTGTGATATTATTCGAAAATCTTGCGATAACATTTCTTTCAACAATTATTTAGATACTGATACTTTAATTGAACTTATTTCTTTTTGTTTAACTTCCAACAGTTTTAGTTTTAATAATTCTTATTACCAACAAATTAATGGCACTGCTATGGGCTCTCCCATTTCAGTTAGAGTTGCTGAAATAGTCATGCAGTTTATTGAAAATCAAATTAATTCTCATTTACATAAAAAAATTTATTTTTGGCGTAGATTTGTGGACGATGTTTTTATAATCACTGATAATCATTATGTATCTGATATTCTTAAATATGCTAATTCCGTTAATCCTTCAATTCAGTTTACCTTAGAACAAGAAAAAGATAATAAACTCCCTTTCTTAGATATTTTAATTGAGCGTTCATCTTCTGATACTTATTCTAAATTTGTTACTTCTGTTTATAGGAAACCTACATTTTCAGGCCAATATTTAAATTTTAATTCAGTTAACCCTTCTTCACATAAATCTGCTGTTTTTCATACGTTACTTCACCGCGCAAAATTATATTGCAGTACCGATGAACTTTTCCAGTTGGAATTGAAAAGGATTTTTTCGGACTTAAAGCGTAATAACTATCCCTCTCGCTGGCTTAAAAGAAAATTAAAAGAGTATGATTTTAATAAGGATAATCATAAAACTAATTCATCTAATTCACCTAAATCGTTTGTTACTATTCCTTACTATAAAAATTTTTCTGAATCTATTGCCAAAGTTTTACGCACTGTTAATTTATCTGTTTCCTATAAACCTCAATTTCTAATTCGTAATTTCCTTTCAAATTTTAAAACTGTTATCCCCCCTTTTTCCCGTACTGGTGTTGTTTATAATATCCCTTGTAAATCTTGTAGTTCAGTTTATATTGGTCAAACTGGCCGTTCTCTTCATACTCGAATTAAGGAACATAAAACAAATTTCAAAAACCGTGATATACATTCAAAAATAGTACAACATGCCATAGAAACTGACCATTTACCTGATTTTAACAATACTAAAATAATCGTATCTAATTGTTTAAATTATCACTCAAGAATTTTCCTGGAGGGCTGGTACACAAATCAACATTTTTCTCCACTTAATGAGGCATGCGCAGTTCCTGATGAATACGTTGTACTCACATAAAGTCTGTTGTTCATCTCATCATTTGCACTTGATGTTTATACTGATGAGGAGCCTGTAATAGGCTCGAAACGTTTAAATTTATGTTTTTGTGTTTTTAATATTTTAAAATGTATATTTTTAATGTGTATTATCTGTCTCAGTTTTAATGTGATGATAAATATGATAAATTATGATTAAAATAGAATAAATGAGCACCGTTAGAACGTTCGTAATGAAGAGATTTCGAAATATTCTATTGCTTCCCACTGCTGGGCTCATGGGCATTGTTTTGATTTTTCTAAAACTAACATAATTTCTTCTCCTATCTCCTCTTCTCATTTGGATATTCATGAAGCTTTTTACATACTTAAAAATTCGAAAAATCCTGTTAATGATGTTTGTTCCACTCCGTTCTTGTCTGATGCTTGGAAATGTCTCACATAACTTCGGTTTTCGTTCAATTTTGACATTTCATTTATTTATTTATTTATTGAATTTTTATATTTTATTTAATTTTTTTATTTAATTTATTTATTTATTCTCTTCTCTCATTTTATAATTCTGGTCACACCAGTATTTATCGTTATATTCGTTTTTATTTGTTTTGCTTTTCACTAAAAACAGTTTTGTTCGTTGCCGTTTCGTTTGCAGCACTCGTTCCTATTTTGTTCGCCAGACGAAAGGTCGCGTTCTCTTTCGAAACGAAACAATTGTTTATAAGCGTGTTCTTGCATTTTATGAGGCTTATACAAAGTTTTGTACACATTATTTCATGGTATTCTTTTTTTTTTTTTTTAATCAATCGAAGGAAAATATATATATATATATATATATATTTATTTATTTATTTTTCGATGTAATAATTTTTGGTTTGTCCGTCACTTTACCTGATATATTCTTTTGAAAATTTTAAAAAGTTTTGTAATGTAAGTAACTATACATTCTGCTTAAATCTAATTCTTCAACATCTAAACTCTTTTCTAGGAAAAACCGGAAATTAAGAAAACTGAATTTTCTTCTATCTTTACATTCCCTAAAGACGTAACATTCTAACCAAGTACTTTTTTTTTTTCTGAGTAACTCTAAATTATTCCAAACAGAAAAAGTATGTTTTGTCTTTAAGAATTAAACTAAACATTTTCGTTGTTAACATATATTTTTCAAATATAAAAGTTGTAAAATAAACATTGTCAGTTTTTACATGTAATGTCAATTAATTACAAATGCCGCTTCTAGTTAATACAGGATTGCTTTACTTACAAAATGCCATTTTATAAATTTCATTTTAATAAATAATACAGAATATAATAAGTAAATATTTACAATATTATTTCCTATTAAGCTTTTAATGGTAAAATTTAAAATTATTGGCATTTTAAATTTTGTTAATAGTGAGAAGATGTAAACTTTCTTAGATTATAATATAATATCAAAATAATAGATGCGCACAAACAAAATTTAAAATTATTTTATTTTAGGACACTGTTTTCGCTGATTTTCAGAACCAATTTTCCAGTTGCTCATATATGGTTGAAAAAAGCATTATTTTGTGTTCTAACATTTGAAACTCAATTTCTCCGATAATTGTTTGTTTTATCTTCATTTGAATCAGAATATTCAATTTTTAACGCGTTTTTATTACCTTCACCTGTATGTATGTTTGTTTGTATGTTTGTAACCGCTCTGGGAACAAACAAAAATCTATATTGTATAAAAAAGAATTTCCGTACGTGAACGCTGTAGCCGTGAGGTAAAGCACTGCGCAACGAACCTAATGGTCTAGCGTTCGAGCCCAGTCAGGGAAGAATTTTTAAAAACGGTTTTTGTTTAATTCTAAATTATTTTAATTAAAGATTTAAATGTATGTAAATATTATGGTGTGTCACTCACACGATTTTCTCTTACCCTGAATTTTAATACTAAGATAGATATTTTGTGCTTTTTAGTTCACATTTCTATAAAAGCGTGTTCTTTATTTTTTTAAAACTATAATATTATTAGCGATTATTGTTGGTATATGTATCTGTGTTTGTGATCTTTTACGATTTTTATGGAATGAAATAAGAAGTAGGCAGTTAATAAAAAAGTTTTCTGTTAAAAATGCAGAATGAAAATAAGTAGTGACACAATATTGTGCACTACTTACTTTTATTATGTTTACTTTATTACTGTTTTACTTATTTTTATTACTTTTATTACTTTTATTACTACTTTTTAAGCATTACTTTTTTTTATGCAATTATTTGATACAACTGCATAAAAAATCATGAAATTCTCGCGCATACTCATTGAAGGCATGTGCCCTGTAATTACAATACAAGCATCCCTTAAACTTGAATAACAGCTACTTAACAAGACATTCAACTTTCTCCTAACCACATTTTCGACTGTCCTGCTATATTGGCCAAGCTCTTCAGTATCCATCTAGCTCCCTCGCATCAACTCCTCTATTTTTCAAGGGTCGTTGATGTCGCTACGGCTGTCCTGGATACCTTCGGTCCTATTTGACTCCTCTGCACCAACTTCTTGGACAAGACAACAACAACAAAGATTTAAAAATATAGTCTATTTTGAAACCTTGGGTAATTTTTAATTGCGAACCTAATTTTACACATATAAAATCTTAATATAAATAAAAGTCATTGTTTGTATGCGTGTATGTGGTATGTCTTGTATCCAAACCACTCTCAAACCACTGGGCCGGTTTGAATCTAAATTGGCACAGTTACTGTTTATGACCGTAGTTGAAGTACTGTGGGTGTTTCAAATTTCTAGCGCATGCACAATAGGAGGGGTTGGAAAAATCCTTTTAAAATCATATTTTTGTATGATTTCTTCAATATTATTGTAGCTAGAAACTTCAAATTTGATATGCAGTTTACTTCTAATGTATTCTTCCTAAGTAGAGGGTTATAAAAATTCGAAATTAAAAAGGGGTGAAGTGATTAAGAAAAACGTTCTAAAATTACGCTTTCGTCAAAATGTCATGCCTTCGACTTAAAAACTTTACTATGAATACGTAACGAATAATTTACACGACGAATAATAATAACTTAGTGTTTTAAAATAATTAGAACAAATATGTATATATGTAGAGAGAGGCTAGAAAGAGCACTGAGAATTAATTATTAAATTAATTAAAGTTTAATAAAAAGAATATTATTTACAGATTATTTACAATATTTGACCACATAGGTCCAAAAAACTATTTTTATCCACTTAGGATTCATTTCAGATTAATTAGTACGTAAAATAATTAAGCCACACAGGCAGGTATGTTAATGCTTATATATCCAAATCGTAACTAATGTGCACAGAGATATTTCTTTTTCACGTAGAAAAGTCAAGAACAATAAAATTAAAAAAAAGTTCCGATTCATCCTCGCAGCGCGACAGGCTGTCTCCTGGAGGATGCAATCTGTTTTGATTATACCTCAGTAAACTTTTTTTTTTTTCTTCTCTCTCTTTTCACCTTTCCTACATATATATATATATATATATAACATGTTAAAATGACGTCATTTTCACAAAACCTCCCAAATGAAGAAATCACACCCATCATCTTTCAAAATGGCGTCATTTCTTAGAAGTTATTCGATTTTTAAAAAAGTGCAATTTAATAGAGAAAATTGCTTCGCTTTACAATGATTGTGTCGGGCTTTTATTTTCTAGCGGTATAATAAGCAGTGAGAAATAGTAATCTTAATTCCAAATTATAATACAGTCGGTAACAAAAGTATCCGAACACTAGCAAAAATTCCTATATGAAAAATGTATACTGTTTTGTTAAATAAATCCTTGTCGAATCATGTTCTTAGACTTACTAAGAACATGATTCGACAAGGATTTATTTAGCAAAACAGTATTAATTCTACATTTTTTATATAGGAATTTTTGCTAGTGTTCGGATACTTTTGTTACCGCCTGTACAACTAGCAGTTTTACCCTTTTTTCGCAAGGGGAAAAGTTGAAAAAGAAAATTTGAAAGCAAAACTTATTAATTTGACTTGTTGACCAGTGATTGTTTAAAGAGATTCGCCCAGATAAACTGGGCGAAAAGCTTTCACCAATTATGTTTGTAAAATTTTTTTTATGATTTAAATTAAAGTATATATATTTTTTAATGAAAATGTTTACGTGTTTTAAAGTGGAATTTTTAATTAAATTGTAAAATACTTGCTGCAGAAAGTTATAATATTCTGTAGACACTGAGTGGCTTGAACAGCAACGCTTCGAAAACCGGTCTTGATACGATCTTCGTGCATCACACCCATATTAATATTATCGTAATTAAGTATTTTTAATTTTTAGTGACCAACCACCCTTCTAATTTTGTCGAAACCCTTTCAGAACAACAGATAAAAAAAATTATAACCTAATGGAAACTTTATTGAATTCTATTCGTAAATGTTTTTCGTAAAAATCTAACTGGCGGTTTAAGGAATAATTTAGATATAAGATAGAAATATTCATAATATACCTGATATTTTTCTATAATCTTATGTTAAAATGCAACGTTTGAAACGAAGGCATACATCCATTATTTGGAAATCACAAATATGTTTCTTAATGGAAGATAGGTGTATATATCATAAATATCCTACATTAAAATTTGGTTAAATTTTTAGATATTTATATATTAATTAAATTATTGTACGAAATAAAAATCCAGTTATTAAAAAAAAAAAAAACTCTAATTTTAAATCAATTTTAAAATCTACAAATTATTTTGGACAAAAGGTAACCTCATCTGAGCTAGAGGATGTAAATTTAATATAATCCTTAGAAGAAAAAAAAAAAAAAAAAGCTTGATGCCATTAAATTATTCAGAAAAGTTAATTGCCTTGACATTATATGCGGAAACGTATTCCTGTCCGGAAATTAGACAGATATCTCGTTTAACGAACTTCAACCAGTAAAGAAGAAAAATGAATATAAAAGAATTTACTTTTTTATGCCTATAAAGTTCCTTTATGATAATTATCTTTATATTATACATTTTACAATTTATTCATTTTAACATTCTAAATTTCATTATGTAGTCAAAAGTACTCTCTGGATATTTTAAATATTAATAATTTAGTTTTTATGCTTAGAATAACATTCTATACACTAACGTAGAATACTTAAAGAATAACATTGTTTCCTTAAAAATTACAATAAAGAATTCAATAATATAATTATTTCTACAGTACAGAATTTTATTAATTTTTATTTGTTTAATTCTACGTAGCACAGTATTCGGCACAACTAACGTACATATTTATAAATTTTAATTGAAAACTAATTATATTACACATAATGTATAAGTTGTAATTTTATGAAATATTTCTGTATGTGATATGATCTGTATCTATGGTTGCATTGTTAGGATTAAAAAATTGCATTTTAAAGAAATAGAATTTGCATAATTTTACGTAATTTTATGTAATGTATTCATCTAATTACACTGTTCGATAGGAAAATTGCCTCTGACACCATTTCAGCATATTCATATGTAAAATGACCTTCTGAATCCGAATATGACGGCCATTTTGCCCTATCATCCACCGTGTTTTAGGAATGGACCCCTACTTTTATCATTTTTCGGTGATTTTATGTCTATAAATCTGATTTTTAGGAGGGGAAGGATTATTTTGACCGTTAAATATCTTCTGAGGGGCTACAGAGTGGAAAATTCTAAAACATTTGCGACAAGGGAAAATTTTTGGGAAGAATTTGCCACTGAAATTATGTATAACATATCTTATATTTTTAATCTGTTATTAATGTTATTTTTTAAACTTTATATTTTTTTGTTTTTAGGTGTTAAATTAATTATTTTTCATTCACCAAATCAAATTCATGGTCATAAAATTATCGAACCGGGAAAGAAATTGCGGGTGGGGGTGGTGTTTCTAGAAAACTGTGGGTGTCTGTGCAAAATATAGCCCTATTCGGATTCAGGAGGTCATTTTACATAAGAATCAGCAAGAACGATATCAGGGCTCGATTTTTTTTTTTTTTTTCAAAGCAGTGTTATTTACGAAATTTAGTAACGTACAGTGTATTACGTCATAATCATGTGTTTTCTTTTCAAACCGGAAAATTTTGAGATGATGGAATGATGCATCAATGCAGCAAATAGTAACACAGAAAGAAATCGATTTACAAGAAATTATCAATCAAAATTTAATGTTTTCTAAATGAATAAATTATTTTCCTGGCAAACCTCGGATGTCATTACAATTTGTAGTGTCATAACTAGTTCTCCAATCATATAATCTATTCCAAAAGCTTATAGAATCCTTTATATTGGCTACATATTTTCTTAAAAATTGTGTATATCGATATAACTTAATGTGTAAATATGTTATGCCATTTACATGAGAAAATGGCATTACCGAATTCAAAATAGTCGTACGTTTGATGATATTTTTTAAATCGTATAATAAATATCAATAAATTGTGCCAAAACTTTATAGACAAATACGATTTTAATGTATATTTGGTATCGGTAATCATGACATCGATTTTAAGACTAATAAATTCGTTGTTAGAAAGAGGAAGAAGCCATTTGTTCTTCGTTTCAAAATGCCTAAAGCTTTGCACTTCTCTAATGAAGAAATGCGTATAATTCTAGATTTGAAATTTCACAATAAGACTGTTAAAGAAATATCGAAACTTTTAAATTGTTCTAATTGTATATAAAAAGAATAGCGTCAAGTTACAACATGACTGTTTGCGAAATTAATTGTTCTTCCCAGTTGCAAATCTGCAAGAATACCGTTTATATACGAATTAAAGAAACCAGTTACATGATGCCTGCAAAAACTGCTCACTCATTACCACTCTTAAAGCTTCACATTAGTAAGAGATTATGATGGTCTGGTAGCAAGCAATATATCATATGATGATAAATGAATAGCTATCCTCTTCAGTGATGAAAAAAGAAATGTAACTTCGATGAACCTAATGGAAATACTATTGGCATGATTTATGAAAAGTTCCCAGGAGTTATTTTAGTAGACAATGTGGTAATGAATCTGTGACGGTGTGGCGGCTTTCGGTTTCAACGGTCCAGTGGGTTTGGCTTTTGTAGATGGTCGATTCTTCTAAATACATAAAAACACTAGAAAATCATCTTATGCCATTTTCAGAAAACACAAAAGGACAAAATTGAGTATATCAGCCTGACAATTCTCCCATCCATACCGCCAATACTATGAAAAATTAATTAAGCAAGAAAAATGTTATTTCTCTTGAGTGGCCATCGATGAGCCCTGATCAAAACCACTTGAAAATCTGTGGGGCAGTATGTGTCTGAAGGTTTATGGGAATGGAGAGCAATTTTATTCAGAGAATGGCTTGAAAATAGCCAATGAAAGTGTATGGTATTACTTGAAACCAGAGATATTAAAAATCTTAACTATCTCGATGGAAAAACGTATCATATTGTCATATTGAATAATAGTAAGACTTTAAACTATTAAGGCACTTTTATTCACTTATATTCTCTAAACTTTTGGGACACCTAATATTTTCATTTTATTACATAAATAAAACACAAATTTATATTTTTTCCAACTATTTCCTTTAATGCAATTCACATATGTTTTGAATAATCATATTTGTAATTGCTGTTTGTATGCCTTCACATTTTGCTGAAATATCGATTTTACTGAAATCTATAAACTTTTGGGACAGATTGTAATACTATAGATATGGATACTTACTACATGTAGTATTTTTTTTTTTTTGTGTTATGTTTTCCAGGTAGCTATCAACAGTCTTCATTCATAATTGGCTCACCATCATAATGCTATTAAATTATACTATAAATTTGTTAGTACGTTTTTGAAATAGCTATCAAGAACCTTTATTCATAATTAGCTCCCATCATAATACCATTGGTATGATGAACACTATATGCAATGCTTTTACATGGTAACTATCATCAATATTCTTTCATAAATAGTTCCCCATCATATTGTTCTTTGTATAGAGAACTACTATATGTAGTATGTTTATATGTTAATTGTTTATATTCTTGTAGTACACTTATACGTTACAATATATAGCATATTTTACATGAAGGTAACCTCAATCTTTTTTTATTATTATTTTCCAACTCAATACTATAAGCATGGAGAACTTTGGTTATCATAAAGAATTTTCATTGCAGTTTTATATACATTTTTACACATTTTGAGGTGCGAGGAATCCGAATATCAAAGATTGATCTAATCCGTCTATAGAGTTTAATCTGCTTGTTCAGTTGTTAGTTTGTGTACACATTATTTCAAAAACGAAAGACCGTAAAGAAATTGGACTAGTTTTGAAATATCATTTATCGACAAAAGACTTTTTTAAATAAGAACATTCTGCTTAGAAATTTTTGTAAGTTGTTCGAAATTTAAGATATCCTTAACATAGCAGAGTATGGGCAAAATTAAATTTTTCATTCACGTGTATCATGAGAATTAATATTATTGTAAAAATGTAGGACTAGTTTTAAAATATATTTTTGACGTGGGTCATGAAAAATAAAAACTGTACGCGGTAACCTGCTTATTGTATGATTATACATCCGTTGCTCAAAATTTAGGGAAAATGCACAGAACAACATAAAAGAAACAAAAGGAAATCACGCCAATAAAATTACACAACAAGTTCAGATATGTTAAATATATCGAAGTTTTGGAGGGTAATTTCCGGAATGTGGTATTTCAATCTCCTACTGTGAAATAGAATATATACCTGTGATGTCACAAAGTGAAACGATATTTACTCACAGTTCACAGACATGTTTTGAAAAGCTAGCTTTATAAATAGTATCCAGATTTGTAAACAAAATTCCTTTTAGAAACGACTGGTATGCTTTATGTTATAGTTTTTACTATTTTTTATGTATGTTTCTCAGTACTCATGGTTACTTTTATTGCTTTTTACCCTATCTATTACCTTTTATTGTATAATATAAAAAATTTTTAATCTAAGCATTATTCTTTGTTTTCGGACATAAAATAAAATTGTTCCCAAGTGAATAAAGACGCTTCACATGAAAATACAAGGAAAAGAACACCGTAAATAGAAAAGCAATATATCAAAAACTTTGATCGTATAATGGATTAGTCTACATCTGCATCAAGCAGTAGCATTTCCCTAGAGACGCTTAGGTGATCTATTTTTAATTGAATCTCCAATGAAAACATCTTATTTTCAGTGAATCATTGAAAAGATTTCATTTCGACAGCTTTATATTAGAAGGGGATATATTTAAGCGGAAATTAAAGGCTTTATTACTTATTTACAATCTTTCTTGAAAAGGAAGAAGTTAGAAATTTCGCGTCTAATTAAATTGTTAATAGTGGAATGTTATTTGCTTGCAGTGACGACATTTTGCTGAATGGAGACAAAATAGAAATTGCAAAATTATAAAGTGAAAGAGTGTCTATTAGATTTTTAAATTTTCACTGTTATCTCTGCACTGTTGAAAATTTCAACATAAAACTATTCGTAATTAATTGTTCGTTTTTTGTAATTCGTAATTATTGCGAGAATCGCACTATATTTTAAAAAGTCCCACTGAAAAATATATCTCAATGGGATTTCTCTCCAAAATTTTCACATTATTTATTAAGTATTTCAACCATTTTTTTTTTTTTTTTAGTTGCATTGGTTGTTAATATATTAATTTCTTCGAAATCTGTGATCCACTGTTTCTAACTTTTCTAGAATTTTTTTATTACAAAAAAAGTTAAGAAATAGAATGATTACTTTAAAAGGATTCTTAATTATATCGATTTGTTAAGAGAATACATAAAGAAGTGTATATTTCATTAAGAAATAGCTGCTATTTGTGGCAGCTAAATATTGCAGTTATATTTTAAATAATTTTGAGTTATTTCAATGACTACACACTTCTGCCGAGCCCAATTTTAGTACTCAAAATAAATTTTTAATCAGATTAAGAAATAAGAACTCGAGAAATTTCTTCTGCATTTCTGATGAAAATTTCGATTATTAACTATTGAAACAGTATCACTCCTTAACCATACAATGAAAAAGGGGGGAAAAAAGTTTTTTTTTTTTTTTTTTTTTTTTTTTTTTTAACAATTGTTAGATTTGCATATCTGTAATTCTCGAATAAGAAATCTGCAAATTATATACCATGTAAATTCTCACATAAATGTAAAAAATCAAACTTTTCTTTTTTTTTCTTTTTTTTTTTATTTTTTTATCATAGTGAGAAAATCCTATTTAATACCTTTTCCTAATGCGAGCCCCGAGACCTATATAAAATTACGAAGAGAAAATCCAGTAAACAGCCAAAAATATTATAATATAAAGTACGTGCAAGTTTACAGTTTAAAAAATCTGGAGTGACTCCACTCGACTTTCCGAATATTGAGTAATTAATCGTTTTGTAGATAAAGTAAAGTAAGAGGAGTCATTAAATAAACAAAAGAGAGAAAACTGTAATAGGGAGTTTGAGTATTTTTCTTTATCTAATACATAGTGTTTAAAGCTATTTTACCGAAAACTTGATCATAATAATAAAGAATATTTTGTAGTGTTCCAGTAAAAACCTACAAATGCTAGATTCACCAAAACGCTTATAGTTAGTGCAACAGTGACTTATAATATGTATATAAATTTTTAGCTCCATCGGATATGGCAAACTTATACGCTATCGTACTTTAAAGTTTGAGCCCATATGCCTCAAAGATAAAGAAATTTGCATTTTGTCTCTAAAAAAGAACCATAAGTGCTACGCTCTCTAAAGTTCATAAAGTTCGTGTGACGGTGACGTACAACATGTATATAAATTTTCAGTTCATTTGAATAGGGCGTTTAGTCGCTGTCGCACTTTAAATAATTTGAGCCTATTTTTCTTAATGATGAACAATTTTTATTTGTGTCCGTGTAAAACTCGTTAAGTGCTAGGGTCACCAAAATCTATATAGTTTGTGTGATAGGGGCCTATAACTCGTATATAAATTTTCCACTCAAACGGATAAGGCATTTAGATGCTATCGCACCTGAAATAATTTTACCCCATAATGATATAGAATTATTTGTTGTGTCCCTGTAAAAACACTAGAAGTGCTAGATTCACCAAAATCTATGCATTTCATGCAACTATTACCTATAATATGTGTATAAATTGTTTGCTCAGTTTAATAAGGCGTTTAGACGCTATCGCACTTTTTAAAATTTGGTCCTATAGCAATAATGATAAAGAAAAAAACTATAAGTGCTAGATTCTCCAAAATCTATACAGATTGAGTATCTGTGACCTATAATATGTGTATAAATTTTTTGCTCAATTGAATAAGGCGTTTAGATGCTATCCCACTTTTAAGATTTTGGTCCCATAGGCCATAATGATAAAGAATTTTTCTTTGTGTCCCTGTAAAAAAACTATAAGTGCTAGATTTATTAAAATCAATAGGGTTCGTGCTACGGTGGCTTGCAATATACATACCAACTTACAGCTCATTCGAGCAAAGCGTTTAGACGCTAGCGTGTTCACTCACACACATACATACATCATCGTAAAAAAAGTGAAAGCGGACTCTGAGGACCTCAAAACATATAGAAACACCAAAATCTCGAATTCGGATTTTTAACATAATTACAATACTTTCCTTACATACGTATGTTCGGAAAGTAAAAAGAAAGGAAAAGAAAAGTAATCATAAAAAAAATAAGATATTGATTTAACAAATTTTATGCACTTTGAATAATACAAATTAATTAAAATAAAAATAAATTCATAGTTTCACATTGATCCATGAAAGGAACAAATTACACTTCATGAGTTTATCTACTGATTTTGACATCGTCCAATTCTTAAAATACTAGCCAAGCTGCGCCTCCCTAGGCGGTCAGTAGATCTGGGGTTCTGACTTTAGAAAAACAATGTGACATATGACTTTTTTTTAGTGTAGAGTTTATAGTTCTTTTATAAGGACACAAATAAAAGGCTCTATCTTTATGGATTATGAACTCAAATCATTAAGAGAAAGCTGATACATATGTAAAGACATATAAAACAGAGTTTACATAAAAAAATTAAAAAAAAAAAATACAGCAGGGCCACTTTTTGAAACACCAATTTCCGAGACCTAAAACTGACCTATACAATCAGGATAACTGTTAAAAATATCTAAAAAGATTTACGTAACAATTTTCAAAATATCATTAGAGCCGTTTTTTGAGATACTGACTTTTATCAAAATTTGGCACACTCGATTGTTGACTGGAAAACAACACTTACATACAAAAGAATGTCTAAAACAGGGTTAATATGGCGAGTTTGAAAAAAATCCATACAGCTATTTTTAAAAGAACGCACTTGTGACACCTGAAATTAAGCTGCTTATGCAGGACATCTATCAATTTTCCTGAACTAACTAACTATGTAATTTGAAAGGACATGTAAAAGGGAGTTTATATAGCAACTTTGAAGAAAATCGTTACAGCCGTTTTTGAGATACAGACTTATTCAAGTTTTCAAAGTTGGAAAAATCATTTGTACACCAGACTTGTCTTAATTCTGAAGTTTCGTATTTCTGTCTTTATTAGTTTCAGTGATGTGATAGTCATATGATGTCCCACACACATATTGGCTAACTGCCAAAAATCTCTTTTTTGTACTCAGGAGACCTTAAAACATGTAAATCAGGGGAAAGCGATTTCAAAACGGTATAATTTTAAAACTACCCATCAGAGCGATTTGATATTTTACCGGAGCAATCGTGAGGCAATGAAATTTTGTTCGGGGAAGGAAAAAAGTAGTTCCAACATGTTCCTATAGATGGCGCCGTCCGGTTAATGTCAGGGGAAATGCCTAAATGGACTCATTAAACACAAAAAAGTTGTTAGCAACGAATGGAATAACAGGAAACAATAGACATCAAGGGTTTACTACAATTTTTTTTAGCAAAAAGACAAGAATACGTGTTTACAGCGGAAACAGTCATAGTGAAAAGAGAAAAAGAGGAGTTTCATGAAACAAATACCTTACGGATAATTAACGGCATATTTTTGAACTATCTTTTTTCTTTTGCCAAACAAAATTTGCCTCACGATTGCTCTGGTAAAATATCAAATCGCTCTGGTGGGTAGTTTTAAAATTATAGCGTTTTGAAATCGTAACTTTAATTATAATCACCCTGTATATTGGTCGCCAGTGGCAACCAGACGACCGTATTTCACGAGACCTGCACGCATAAATATATTATCGTTAAATATTCTTAACTTTGTTGTTTATTCCATCCAAATGGATCAAATGGAGTCCAAATGTACCTAATGTTTTAAATTTCAATAACTAAACGTGCTATCATTTTCTATTTTTGAACTAAATTAAAGTAACACTTTTTTTAGATTTTGAAGAATATTCTCGACATGACATACAAATTTCCATGTAGTATGTCAATTTTGGATCAAAATGGATCCAAATACAGTAGCCAGGTTAAATACATAAAAATATATTAAAATTGTTATTACTGACACATTTACGCACGCAATTTTGGCTCAAAAGACATCATTGTGTGTTTTTTTTTTCCCCACTTTCCAATCTTCCACATGTTTTGTGGAGAACGTAAGTTCTCCATGCTTATTTAACCTTAACTTGCAGCTGTAAACTTACGTAATTAACTTTAAATTGACTTCCAGCTGTAAATGAAATACTTAAACTATGAAGAAATGACAGAGTCAGATTTGTAAAATCAATTAAACTTTAATTGAGCATAATTAAGAAGGGGACGCTGGACTTTGGCATCTAGTGATTTACTACTTAAAATGGGCAGACCTCTTAAATACTTTGATATTAATAAATAACCCCATACTTTACTTTACTTTTCTTTACTTAATTATTCGCAAAGGATCTCAACTACTCTTATTTAAATTAGCTTCTAACGCCGAGTAATCTTTCGATTAGCAGGAGGATTCCCTGGCACTGCTATCTACTTGACTTACATCTAACTATATCCTAAACCGCTAACAGCTAGCTCCATCAACTCCTCTCCAACTCTCATCATCCTCTTTCCAACTGACCAACTCAAAAGCAATCTTCGTTCTTTTATACAATTCAGTTTCTAAAAATATTAGCATAATGTCAATTACGATTTTAGCTTAGGATCGGAACTAACTCTATCAAATCCTAAAACATCCGCATTCATGTGTTACTTGTGAAGTGCGAAATTTAATTGCAGCATTTCGCTAACCTCACAGCTCCTCCCCTAAAAAAAAATTTCGCGGAAAAAATCCCCCAACGGGTTTTTACCCGTGCAAATTTTAAATTATTGCAATACTATGCAAAGAAAAGTTAGCTGCAGTGACTTACTGCTAAAATTCAACTACATAATACTTTAGAAAAAGGAAAAAAAAAAAGAGGGGGGAAACCCAAATTTTACTAGACTGCCCAAGAAGAAGTATATTGGTTTAAAAAACTAATAGGGAAAAAAATTTAAGAGTACACGGCCAAAAACTGGACACTTACATATAATTTTAAGTAGCTTAAATAGCTTTTTAAAAAAAATGTTTCTTATGCTCAATGTAAGACGCTTTATTCCAGAAACCGTTTGTACTCAATTTAGTTAACTAGAGGTCCAGCGTGAATACAGCGGGGAAATACAGGAACATCTTTCTGTTATTCCAGAAAGGGAATAAAACTCAATTTTAAAGGTAAGTTGAAGGAGGATTAAGTACAGGGGGGTTGCTTTAACATACTAGCAACATGAAGAAAATTTTTTATTGAGATAAAAAAACTTTAAATTCTGTCCGAAGTAAGCCATCCTTCGAAACTTTCGATGGGGAATTTCGTCATCCCTCAGAGCCAGTCGAGGCTTAACCCACATCAGCTGGTCAACGTACTTTAGGAAAAAAATTCATTCAGCAACGTCAGTCATCAGAATAACATTTTCTACATCAGATTAGAGCATCAAAGATATTTCTAAAATGGAAACTTTTTTTAAAGTGTAAATCAAAAAATAGACTTAAACTACAATTTGTAGATAGATCAACGAGACAAATTGTCTATGAATACATAAAATAGTTTATATATAATAATTTTTCCTCCTGGGCTATAGCATGCGAAACGACAAAAAGTAATTTGTTAGTGATTTTAGTTTAAAGTTACGCGTGATTTATGCATATAGCCAAAAAAAAATATTTCCCGACTCATACACATAGATATATATACATATATAGATAGATAACTTTTAGTGGAATACAAAAGTTATAACAATAAGAAAATTCATTTTATACAACATTTAGAAAACATATTTAAGGATACAGTATTTTCAAAAACTTTTCAAAACTGCAGTTGATTTCTGAGGAGGAGAAAAATTAACATACATAGAGATAATTTACAAAACGATAGAGAAAAATGTTTATACACTTATAAATGTTTATTTCATACAATTTACGACATTTAGAAAAATATATATAATGAATAGATATATATACAAAGTTATTCAAAAAAAAAGTTTTCAATACTCCGTTGTTGGCTAAAAATAGAAAAGTAGTAGCGTATATACATATTGATCATGCAAAAACTTAGAGAGAAAATTTATATACAAAGGTAAGAAAATTTATCTTACGAATCGCTGCAGGTGATGGCTGAAACAGAAGGCATTTAAGTACAGATATATATAGATAATTCAAAACTAAAGAGGGGGGGGGGGAGTTTATACAAAAGTTCAAAAAATGTTTTTTTTACCAAAAACTGCTGGTGATGGCTTAGAAATAAAAGGACATTAACATACATGAATATATTATATACAGAAAGAAATTTATGACATGTAAACAGTACATGAAATTTCGAGAGATGAAAGTTCATGCCATACGTTTAAATTTTGCATTTTTACATTTTAAAAGTTCATGCAGCAAGTTTAAATTTAGATTTGTGATATTTTAAAAAGTTCATCTCTTTGAGATAATAATTGAAAGTCCAGAAGAAAGTTCTACATGTCGAAAATTTTAGTACAGTACTGATAAACCAATACTTGAGAAAAACTAAAATACTGAACGATACGACCTGACAAATTGAGTCCTTTATAGCAGCAAAATAAGAGATGCAGGTCAGACTGGCTTGCAGATTTAGGTGAGACGCTGTGGGATCGCTGGTGTCCTGAGGAGGGTTCGAACATGGTGCCTGGTCACTCTCAGGAGGGGGTTCGACACCCAGAGCCTTTTCACTGTTCCTAGTTCCAGGAGAGGGTTGCTTTCGTTCCATACTGTCGAATGCATGGCTGCTAGAGTTCGGTAAACCCGTACAAGAGATGAATTGCACTTTCGAAATCACATTCGTTAAAATACCTGCATTTACTTTTACTGTAGGCGGCGTGTCATTTTGACAATTTAAATGAAATTTCTCATTAGAAATACTTGACTCTGTCGGTTGTATAGATTTAAAACTGTTATCCAGATTAACCGCCTCATTTATTGAATTTATATTTTCACTTAGTTTAACCGTTTCCACAGCAACAGTTATTTTAGTTGTATTTTCCTGAAAAGCAGTGGCGAGATATTTAGAGGCGCACTGGTTAACCTTTTCAGTTTCGTTTACTACAGTTTGTGCGAAAATAACAGAGTCCGTCGATTTGACTGTTCTTAAATTTGAATTATCAGAAGAGTAATTTGAATCGCTAGAAAGGTTAGCCGCAACGTTTATTAATTTGTCACTGTCGGTCTGTTTAACGGTTTCAGCGGCCGCAGGTATTTTATTTTTATGACTTTCAATGTCTGCTATTCGAGCTTCAGTTACATGTGATATGTCGGCTTGAACCGTAGAATTTAGTTGAATATTCGTTTCACTTAAAGCGAGGGATTGATTTACAGAATGAGAGTCAATCGTATTTTCCTTTTTAGCCGCCGTCGGTGAGCTAGATATTTTATCGGATTTTTCCTCCGTAGCTAAATTCTGAATGACTGCCGTAAATTGGTTTGTATCGCTGTTTAAAGGCGAAGTTTGCTCGTTTAGTTCAAATGTCATTTGGCTTTTTTCACTAGAAATAACGGCTTCATTGCCAGTTTTAGGTTGGTTTAAATTATAGGAGCTTGCTTCCTGCGACTTAATAATTTCTTGTGGTTTTTCCACCGGGTTTATTACTGCTTCCCACTGACGTTCGTGGGGGGGAAGGGAGCGGTCATGTTGTAATCTTAGTTTATCATACGGAGTGGCGAAAAGATCGATCACTTTGCGTTTTAAATCGTCATACGTTGGATTTGGGCCTAGCGAATGGCAGGCGATTAACCTATGCCACTGTCGTGGTTCTCCTTCTAAGGAGCATGCTAACCAGGCATAGTGTTTGGATCGATCTATGTTATGAACGTTAAAAAAATATTCAAGCTCCTCAAAGAATTGAAGCACACTCGTGGTGCCGTCAAAAAATAGTTGCTCGGGGGGGGATTCGAGCAAAATTGGGCGCCAATGTGGAGAACGTAAGTTCTCCATGCTTATTTAACCTTAACTTGCAGCTGTAAACTTACGTAATTAACTTTAAATTGACTTCCAGCTGTAAATGAAATACTTAAACTATGAAGAAATGACAGAGTCAGATTTGTAAAATCAATTAAACTTTAATTGAGCATAATTAAGAAGGGGACGCTGGACTTTGGCATCTAGTGATTTACTACTTAAAATGGGCAGACCTCTTAAATACTTTGATATTAATAAATAACCCCATACTTTACTTTACTTTTCTTTACTTAATTATTCGCAAAGGATCTCAACTACTCTTATTTAAATTAGCTTCTAACGCCGAGTAATCTTTCGATTAGCAGGAGGATTCCCTGGCACTGCTATCTACTTGACTTACATCTAACTATATCCTAAACCGCTAACAGCTAGCTCCATCAACTCCTCTCCAACTCTCATCATCCTCTTTCCAACTGACCAACTCAAAAGCAATCTTCGTTCTTTTATACAATTCAGTTTCTAAAAATATTAGCATAATGTCAATTACGATTTTAGCTTAGGATCGGAACTAACTCTATCAAATCCTAAAACATCCGCATTCATGTGTTACTTGTGAAGTGCGAAATTTAATTGCAGCATTTCGCTAACCTCACAGTTTTTTTACGAAAATTTTATTTCACGTTCTGAACAATTTCTGGATAGATTTTTAAGAAATTTCACAGGGCTAAATAAATATTTTCTTTTACATCCCTTTGTAAAATATTTTAAAATAGCAGAAACAAAATAAAAACAAAAAAAAAAAGTAAAAATCTTGCATATAAAATTTATAAATAAGAAAAACTCTTTCTATTTTAAAAACACTAGCTTGGGATTGCTTTGTTCCCGCGCGTTATCAAAATCTTCCATTCTTTAAGAATTTTCATGCTTTCATATTTAAAGTATATTTTTTTCAATTCAGAAAACTTTCATTTGAATTATTTATTTCTCTTCTGAAAATATGCGAGGACGAATTTTGATGAAATATTTTTTTCCACTAGCTTCGAAAGAATGTCGCTTCATACGCTTGAATATTGTTTAAAATAGCGTGTCTATATAGTTTGTGTTACAGCAAGAATATTGCTTTTTTTTTTTTTTTCACTTTTATGAAATGTTACATCTTGAGGGTAAATTTACCTATCGTTATACATATATAAGTGCTCTAGGTAAAAGTGTTATTGAAACTTTCATCTCAGATTTCAATAATTTGTTTGTCGATATTAAATTAAATAGTTTTTGTTATTTTTGAATAAAGCAATATTTTATAACTAACATTATATCATACGCTTTTCTTATCTTTTAATTTCGTTACTCCACATTCGCATGTATATGTGTGTATATAGTATATATATATTTTTTTCTTTTTTTTTAATTAAAAAAATAAAATAAAATAAATACTGGAGGTACAAATAGAAATGTCAATAATTTAAAGCCCATCAGATGGCTGAATAATTGAGGCTAAGGCTTTCATTAATTAGTTTTTTTTTTTTTTTTTTTTTTTTTTTTTACTTTAACTAAACACAAAAAACTGTTATTCAGATACATGTATTTTTATAGATGAAATTTTTAGACACTATTTCTAAAATTTTAGCATTTTTATATTAACTATATATATCATTATCATCATCATCAATTTCAGCCTTTATCAATCCACTGCAGGATGAAGGCCTAGGTGATTCCAAACAGTTCAGTTTTCTGCAATTCTTCTCCATTCTGCTTTTCCAAACTTTGCATTTTCATCTCTCCAACGACACAGTGGTTTAGTCCTCGGTCTTTTCTTATCTCTTGATATCCAAAATAGAACTTTGGTAGTCCATTTATCATCATTTCTTCTCGCAAGGTGCCCAGCCCATTTCCATTTTAACTTCTTGACTCTAAAAATAACATCCGCAACTTTGGTTTGTTCCCTAATCCAAGTGTTTTGCTTTCTGTCTCTTCAGGTTAATCCTAACATGCATCTCTCCATGCTTGTCTGGGTTGTTTGAAGTTTTTGTATAGCTTTACATGTTAATTTCCAAGTTTCTGAACCATAAGTTAAAACAGGCAAAATGCACTGATCAAAAACTTTTCAAACAAACTAGGAGGTCGTTTTTGAATATAGCGCTGTTTCTTCCAAATACTCTCCAAGCAATTTTAACTCTGTTGTTCATTTCTTCCATGATGTTTCCGTTCATCGTAATGACTTGTCCCAGATAAGTATAACTGCATACCATTTCTAAATCATCCATATCAGCAGTGATCTTCAGTGGAGAAATAAAGGAATTTGGCATAACTTTTGTCTTCCTGAGGTTCATTTTCAATCCAACGAGCTTGCTTTCTTTATTTAATTCCTGAAGAATTTCTTGCAAATCCTCAAATGAGGAGGTAAGCAGTACAATATCATCCGCAAATTTTGAATGGTTTATAAACTCTCCATCAACTTTTATGACTTTCTGTTCCCCCTTTTTTTTTTAGGTAGATTCCTTATAGGAGATCTACCTATTGCAATGGTTCTCATGACACGACTTCTGGAAAATTTCTTCATATCTTCACCGATCATGACCCCTAGAACCCAAAACCACCCTCCGTTCAAAAGTTTATATATATATATATATATATATATATATATATATATATATAGGTATATATATATATGTATAACGCTTTTTCCCATGTTAAGTTGTGAACACGATAACTGGAGTAATTTTTATTTAAATTTAACCAGCTCGGGATATGTTGTCAGGACAGTAAAAATCTCGGTCGAGTTCGTAGATGGGGTAGCCAGCTCAAAGGGGGTGGAAATGGTGGGGGGTGGAAATTTTCATTTGCCTATAATTTCTTTAATATTGAAAATAGGAAAATACTTCAAATCAGGCGAATTACCGCCTTACCCTAAAAAACAACTTTTGTATTTAAACTTTTTCGATAACTTCAATTGCTTAAAAGTTACAAGCTAAAAAGTGATTTTTCTTGCGATGAAGCTGACATTTTCTATAGCTTTCATTGCAAAAATTTATAATCTAATGCTTATGTCACGTGCAAACGATTATAAGAAAGATCACTGAAAATATAATAAAATTTTAATCACGTTTTTGAACAATATAATAATCTGATTTAAAAAAAAAAAAAAAAAAAAAAAAATGTTAAATTTAACACAAAATATGACGTCACAATTACAACAATGTACTGAGAAAAATGAAATAAAATTTTATCCGTGATTTTAAACAAATAAATAAAAGTTAATAAATAAATATGTAAATAAAATCCCAGCAAAAACATAAATGTAAAAAAAGAGAGCCAAGTTCAATACAAAAATTATGCTTGGCTGGGGGCTTCGCTGCAAAAAGAATGGAGATCTAAATGAGTGCCAAGTTCTATGCAAAATCGAAATATGTATTTATAGGAACAAAATAACATTATGAACAAGTATTAAACTTTATTTCTTTGCTTTATTGGATATCTATAACAACTGCTTTATTTAAAAATGTGATATCTTAAAGTAGATTAGATTTGACTTGGCCAGTTTTCATTACATCAGTCATTTTATAAAGTTATTCAACATTTTAATTCTGATAAAAACTGGCCAAGTCAAATCTAATCTACTTTAAGATATCACATTTTTAAATAAAGCAGTTGTTATAGATATCCAATAAAGCAAAGAAATAGAGTTTAATACTTGTTCATAATGTTATTTTGTTCCTATAAATACATATTTCGATTTTGCATAGAACTTGGCACTCATTTAGATCTCCATTCTTTTTGCAGCGAAGCCCCCAGCCAAGCATAATTTTTGTATTGAACTTGGCTCTCTTTTTTTACATTTATGTTTTTGCTGGGATATCATTACTTTTTGTAAAGAAAACTAGGCAGGTATTGAAATCTAATGTTTTTTCTTGCGTTTCCGCTGCGTGGTTTTCTTTTCTATGCTATTGACTACATTCTCTTGAATGTTAGAGATAATAGTGCGCATTGCCCATTCTTTATCTGCTACCTTTTTAATACGCTACCTGTTTATTCATTGAATCTCATATATGTACTTCACTTTTATACTGTTACTGGTTTAGGCATGAAGAACGTTTGTAAAGTTTTTATATACATATGTATACATATACATTAAATACATAAGGTTTTTATCAGAATTAAAATGTTGAATAAGTTTATAAAATGACTGATGTAATGAAAACTGGACAAGTCAAATCTAACCTACTTTAAGATCTCACATTTTTAAATAACAGCAATTGTTATAGATATCCAATAAAGCAAAGAAATAGAGTTTAATACTTGTTCATAAAGTTATTTTGTTCCTATAAATACATATTTCAATTTTGCATAGAACTTGGCACTCATTTAGATCTCCATTCTTTTTGTGGCGAAGCCCTCAGCAAAGCATAATTTTTGAATTGAACTTGGCTCTCCTTTTTTACATTTATGTTTTTGGTGGGATATCATTACTTGAAAACTTGATGAAACTTGCGTTTCCGCTGCGTGGTTTTCTTTTGTATACTATTGTCTACATTCTCTTGAATGTTAGAGATAATAGTGCGCATTGCCCATTCATTATCTGCTACCTTCTTAATGCGCTTCCTGTTTATGCTTAAATTAGCCAAGTCCGGGCGATATAACGATCTCAGGCCATCTGGAAGTAGGTTAGATTTAGGTACTATATGTCAGTCAGTGCTAAAATTTACGGCTTTTTGACCTTCATATCTTTATAACCGTTTGAGCTAGCTGCATGAAATTTGAGCTTCTACATATCCTTATGGATGTAATTAAACACACGTAGTTTTATGTGTTTACGTTAAAGAGGTTTTGAGTTATAGAAGGGTCAAAAATGGCACCAAGTGGTTCGTGTAATATTACACACGGCGCTGCCTAGCTAGTTACTTTGCTTGAACTTGGCTTGACACGCTGCCGCCAATATTGTCTGCATTTTTAAATTTGTTGAACTACCTAATTGAATTCTGTATATAGTATATTTTATATGAAATATAGTATATACTGCCATATAGTATATTTTATATGAAACTAGGGGGCTCTGCCCCCTACGAGCTGCGCTCGCCAACCCCCGCTTCTTCATGCTGAAAATATGTTTATTAAATTTTTTCATGGACATTTTACATTTATTTTAATATGAATATTTTACATTTATCTCAGAGCCGTTTTTTAACAATATGACATCATGCAGTTAATGTCCATATTTGTAATTTAAAAAAATTATCACTGAATAATATTCATAAAATTCATTTTTTTTTTTTTTTTTTTTTTTTTTAATCCAATCGATTTCACTTTCTTAAAGCAAAAACTTTCGAATAAAATTTTATGTTTTATTTAGTTAAGATTTATTCTGAAAAACTACATAGACACAAAACAGATGATTCCGAACGTCATTTTCCAAGACTATGACGTCACTGTCCTAAGACTATGACGTCACTATAATAAAAAATAAATACTGTCCATATTTATTGATTTATTTATTTTTAACGCTATTCCGGGAAATAAATTGAGTTTATTTCAATTGGTTTCATGTTTTGAATATTTGTAAAAAGTTTTTATATAATAAATATTATAAAATCTATTCATAAAAAAAAAAAAAAAAAAAAAAAATCATGGATATTTTTAAGTCACATGCTTCAAGAATTTCAACAACATCTATATTTTTACTATAGCAATGTAATTATTATTAAATAGTCAGATATCAGTTTATTGAATTGTGTTTATCATATTTTTGTTGGCAACATGACATAAATTAAAAAAATAATATTTTTTCTTTAATGAGAATTTTTATATCAGAAATGAAGATAATTTCGAATTAATATAACTCTTGACATAATTAGGCTACCGATAAACGGTTTGTTTCATTGTATTTACTGTACATTTTTGAACTAAACTACTAAATATCAAGTTTTTATACGAAATAGTATTTTTAATAGACGCAATAAAGAGAAAAAAGCATAAAAAGAACGCAGAAAAAAACAAGAAATTTTTTTTTAAAAATCTATAAAAAGTTTAAAAATTGTAAAAATTAAAAACTGATTGCACACTGCACTCCGCGGTATATTGAAGTATCTTCTGCTAAAAAATTATTGAGCTGCTATGAATAGTTTTTGAGTCTATAAAACTTTTATACCAGAAAACTTTTTGCTCACTTCAGCCCTGTATATCTCATAAAATATTCTATTTATAGAAAAACGGTTTTCTTTATTATGTTTATTGATCATTTATGTACAAAACTACAAAATGTCATGTTTTTATATGAAGTAGTTCTTTTAATATAAGCCAAGAAAGATAAAAAGACGCGGCGATTTGAAAGGCGGCAGCGGCAGCGGTAGTTACTTTTTTTCAATATAGAGAGATTTTATGCATACATTTTGTATGAACCGCATAAATTCTATATGTATTTTTCTACTCTCTAAAGAACAGTTCATAAACATAAAACTAATCAGTTACATGAAAATGTTACGTCATGCAATGGCCCTTAATAGAAATAAAAGTCAGTTTTGAAGTAGTCAGTCAGTCAGTGCTAAAATTTATTTTTTGACTTTTTTTGATTTTTTGATTTTTTCCTACGCTTACACACAATTACCGAGCTGGATTCCAAATTTCATCTTTCTAGGTCATCTGGAAGTAGGTTAGGTTTAGGTACTATATGTCAGTCAGTGAGAAAATTTACGACCTTTTGACCTTCATATTTTTAAAACCGTTTGAGCTAGCTTCATGAAATTTGGGCTTTTAC
Organism: Salticus scenicus; assembly: GCA_963930645.1. Taxonomy (NCBI): domain Eukaryota; kingdom Metazoa; phylum Arthropoda; class Arachnida; order Araneae; family Salticidae; genus Salticus; species Salticus scenicus. The sequence continues at coordinate 76,792 of CAWVNO010002094.1, read as the reverse complement.
ATGTCCTTATGGATATAATTAAACACACGTAGTTTTATGTGTTTACGTTAAAGAGGTTTTGAGTTATAGAAGGGTCAAAAGTGGCACCAAGTGGTTCGTGTAATATTACACACGGCGCTGCCTAGCTAGTTACTTTGCTTGAACTTGGCTTGACACGCTGCCGCCAATATTGTCTGCATTTTTAAATTTGTTGAACTACCTAATTGAATTCTGTATATAGTATATTTTATATGAAATATAGTATATACTGCCATATAGTATATTTTATATGAAACTAGGGGGCTCTGCCCCCTACGAGCTGCGCTCGCCAACCCCCGCTTCTTCATGCTGAAAATATGTTTATTAAATTTTTTCATGGACATTTTACATTTATTTTAATATGAATATTTTACATTTATCTCAGAGCCGTTTTTTAACAATATGACATCATGCAGTTAATGTCCATATTTGTAATTTAAAAACATTATCACTGAATAATATTCATAAAATTCATTTTTTTTTTTTTTTTTTTTTTAATCCAATCGATTTCACTTTCTTAAAGCAAAAACTTTCGAATAAAATTTTATGTTTTATTTAGTTAAGATTTATTCTGAAAAACTACATAGACACAAAACAGATGATTCCGAACGTCATTTTCCAAGACTATGACGTCACTGTCCTAAGACTATGACGTCACTATAATAAAAAATAAATACTGTCCATATTTATTGATTTATTTATTTTTAACGCTATTCCGGGAAATAAATTGAGTTTATTTCAATTGGTTTCATGTTTTGAATATTTGTAAAAAGTTTTTATATAATAAATATTATAAAATCTATTCATAAAAAAAAAAAAAAAAAAAAAAAAATCATGGATATTTTTAAGTCACATGCTTCAAGAATTTCAACAACATCTATATTTTTACTATAGCAATGTAATTATTATTAAATAGTCAGATATCAGTTTATTGAATTGTGTTTATCATATTTTTGTTGGCAACATGACATAAATTAAAAAAATAATATTTTTTCTTTAATGAGAATTTTTATATCAGAAATGAAGATAATTTCGAATTAATATAACTCTTGACATAATTAGGCTACCGATAAACGGTTTGTTTCATTGTATTTACTGTACATTTTTGAACTAAACTACTAAATATCAAGTTTTTATACGAAATAGTATTTTTAATAGACGCAATAAAGAGAAAAAAGCATAAAAAGAACGCAGAAAAAAACAAGAAATTTTTTTTTAAAAATCTATAAAAAGTTTAAAAATTGTAAAAATTAAAAACTGATTGCACACTGCACTCCGCGGTATATTGAAGTATCTTCTGCTAAAAAATTATTGAGCTGCTATGAATAGTTTTTGAGTCTATAAAACTTTTATACCAGAAAACTTTTTGCTCACTTCAGCCCTGTATATCTCATAAAATATTCTATTTATAGAAAAACGGTTTTCTTTATTATGTTTATTGATCATTTATGTACAAAACTACAAAATGTCATGTTTTTATATGAAGTAGTTCTTTTAATATAAGCCAAGAAAGATAAAAAGACGCGGCGATTTGAAAGGCGGCAGCGGCAGCGGTAGTTACTTTTTTTCAATATAGAGAGATTTTATGCATGCATTTTGTATGAACCGCATAAATTCTATATGTATTTTTCTACTCTCTAAAGAACAGTTCATAAACATAAAAACTAATCAGTTACATGAAAATGTTACGTCATGCAATGGCCCTTAATAGAAATAAAAGTCAGTTTTGAAGTAGTCAGTCAGTCAGTGCTAAAATTTATTTTTTGACTTTTTTTGATTTTTTGATTTTTTCCTACGCTTACACACAATTACCGAGCTGGATTCCAAATTTCATCTTTCTAGGTCATCTGGAAGTAGGTTAGGTTTAGGTACTATATGTCAGTCAGTGAGAAAATTTACGACCTTTTGACCTTCATATTTTTAAAACCGTTTGAGCTAGCTTCATGAAATTTGGGCTTTTACATGTCCTTATGGATATAATTAAACACACGTAGTTTTATGTGTTTACGTTAAAGAGGTTTTGAGTTATAGAAGGGTCAAAAGTGGCACCAAGTGGTTCGTGTAATATTACACTCGGCGCTACTTAGCCTTTTCCTTTGCTTGAACTTGGCTTGACACGCTGCCGCGTGTCTAGATCAACATATCTTAGGGCTAAACAGATTTAGACTTAGCTTTATGACATACATGGTATAATGTAAAAGATAAATGTCATCGTTTAAAAAAAAAAGTAAATAAATAAAAAATCGTGTAAATCGATGCTAAACGAATTAAACTGACATGATAGAAAAAGTAATAAATTTGGGGACATTTAAGTATTATCCCTTTGACAAATAAACTAGGGACGATTTTAATGAATTTTCCGTTGACGTTTACTTTCATAAAAACTTAAATTTAAATTAAAGTATTTCATTACTCGAATTCCCTTATTTTGATAAACTGCATCCAAATCCTGTGTCACATACGATAGTTTTGTATAAGTATAGATTTTTTGTTTGCCCCTGGAACCTGCCCATGATGAGAAAAGTGCCTGGAAACACTTGTATCTAGTACTGTCATTGATTATGAAGTCGTGTGCAAAATTTCAGATTCTTCGGACGACAAGATATTACCGAAAATTGAATTGCAAAACATACATTATATACATTACATACATTATATACATTACATACATTAATAGTTGCATCATTTCAAGTTAATAAAAGTGTGTTAATTAAAAACCATGTTAAATGCTTTAATTAATCATTTAAAAATCTAAAATTAAAATAATACGTCAATCTTAATACAAATATCGTTTGTGGTGAATAGTTTAGAATGTCAGTTTAGGCAAGAATTTAAAATTTACGATTGAGAGTAATACGTTACAGCTTCCTTTGACTTTTTATCTTGTTGAAACAAGATATTGGTCTGCGAAGAGATATGAGGTTTTCTCGTGGAAAGAAAATATAATGACGCCAAAGCAGCCTTTCTCCATCGCCAAGCTGGCCAAATTTTGTCGTCAGACAACGAATTTTGTCGCCAAGTCAAAAATTTCGTCGTCATTTATCAAATTTTGCCGCCAAATCACAAATTTCATTGCTAAGTCGCAAGTTTTGTCACCAAAATCTCGCCAAATCATGCAATTGACTAAATTCATAACAATTAACATTGAAATTCAGCGGTGCCAAATGATCCAATGTTAACTAATGTTAATGTTAATGTTCCAGCTTATGTGAACCAAAACAGTTTCACTTTACAATTTTTACTCATCTGACAATAAGAATCACAAAAACACAATACAAAACTTAAAAATAATTCAATAAAAATTACAATGAAATAACTATCTAAAAACCGCCACCACTTAACTGTATTTGACTTGACCATAGTAACGCCAGCCTTACCAGTGCTCGACCATAGTAAGGTCACAAGTGCATTTTCACGTTTCTATTATTTTTTTTCTTTAAAAGAAAGATATTGAACTTCAGTTATATGGAATTTAAATAAAAATTATAATTTTGATTAAGCTTGGGTGGGGAGGGGGGTGTAACCCAATAACCCTCTCCGGGATTCACCATTGCTGGGATTGTACATCTTTAAGACTTCTATTTGTTGAATGATTATGAGCTTCAATTAAAAAAAAAAAAATGAAGATTTACAGACCAATAAATCTAGCCTAGATTTTAAGTAGATTGAATAAAATCCTTTTTTAGCTGAAAATTAAATTTCTTGAAAACAGAATAGCGACGTAAAAAATTCAATGTGTGAAAACAAAGCCATTGGCTAAGTATTAATGCATATGTAAAGTTTCTTTACATTTGTAACTTTAACGTACAGGAATCTACCTTTGCCTTTAAGCTTGCCGAAAAGGGATTTTTTTTTTTTTTAACTTCTTGAAGTACAACATTGAAGAGTTTGGGTGAGATTGTGTCCCCTTGTCTTACACCCTTTCTAATTTCAAATGCATTACTCGTTTGTGGAGTTTTAATTTAACTGTTGCATCTTTATAAATGTTTCCAATAAAGTGAATATACTCTGTATTAATATTACTATTCCTTAACGCATCCATAACTGTTAGTGATGATGCGGAGTCAAAAGCTTTTTCTTAGCCCACAAAAGCCACACACAGAGGGAGTTCGTATTCATTACTTCTTTAAATAATTTCTCTAATTGTATGAATATAGTCGATGGTACTTAAACCACTTCGAAATCATGCTTGTTCTTTAGGTTGCGCTACATCTAATTATATACATATATATGTGAAATATAATTAAAAGCCCTCCTTAAAAATTGAAGTTTCATATCTCCAACTTAAATTACTTTGCTTCCCACTTATCACTGATAGCGCCCTATTTAATTCTTTATTAATTTATTTTCTAAATATTTCACTAATTCCAAATTCACTTATTCTCAATTCTTAAACCTATTTTAATTTATTTTCCGATGAAACAAACCGTTATTTATTATATTGAGCAATTCAAATGTCATTTTAATCTAGAATCTTCTGTCTCCTCTACCCATGTATCGTATGACATTCCCTAAGCCAATCGGAGCAGTCGCGATCACGTGACCTCAGCTAATTCGAGGGAAAAGATAAGTTCAGTTTTAGAAAGAGGTTAGATGTAATTAGCAGTGGCAACATGACTTAGGATAGCTTTGTTTTGTTTTTGAAAGGCTCATCTTCTCAATATGCGGTGTAAACACCTGAATTTATTAAAGAACTATGATTCCACGACTGCATCAAATTAGTTGAGTCATATGGTTTACATACGGTTTTCCTTTAATATATATATATATATATATATATATATATATATATATATACAGTCAAACCTTGTTAACGTGAACATGCTTAACGTGAATTACCTCTGATATGAATTATTTCCACAATCCCCGTCAAAATGAAGATTAGTTTAATTATATGAAGATTAGTTACTGATAGCATGAACTATTGATAACCTGAACAAGTTTTTCCTTTCCCTTGAGATATTCATGTTAACGAAATTCGACTGCATACTAATACAATATAAAAAAAAGTACAATATAAAAATTAATTCTCATAATAAATAAATAAATACAGTCGAACCTCGTTAACGTGAATCTCCAGGAGAGTAAAAAATTTGTTCATGTTATCAGTAACTCAAAAACTAATCTTCATTTTAACGGGGATTGTGGAAATAGTTCGTGTTAAACGTAATTCACGTTAAACGTATTCAAGTTAACGAGGTTCGACTGTGTGTATATATATATATATATATATAATTCAAATTAAAATATAAAAAATTCGTGAAAACATTTAAAACTGAACTACAATCTCTTTTAATTTTGAAATGTTTTGTATTTTCATTTAATTTTGAACTGTTGGTATTTTCATTTATCGTTTGATTTCTGAGTATTAATGGCATTAAATTATTCAATTTATATATATATATATGTGTGTGTGTGTATTATTTATTATTATTATTATTTATCGTGTACACATATAGAAAACACGAAATTCATATACAATGCTCTGCATAATATATTTAAATTTTAAAGCTATGATTACAATAGCTATACAATACATGTTGCCAAGTAACTCATAAATAGACCAAAAAAAAAGGGTATTAAAAACTAAATTAAAAAAAAAATACTGTTATACGATTCAATAATAAAAGTTTATAAAGCAAATCCGGCTAATTAACCTTAAAATTAAAATAACTTATGGAGATATTATTTCTACAACACATATAATCAAATATTTATAAATTTTCCTAACTTCGAGGAAAAAATTATCTTTTTATCTAGAGTTTTAAACAAAATCCCAAATTAATTTCTTTAAAACAGAAATTTATAATGAAACTTCGAATATTATAAATTAATTACTTCCAAAAAGTCATAAATACATTTCAGTGTTTACATAAAATGTATTTTATAATCTGGAAAAATTCGAAAGAAAAAAAAAAAAGATAATAAAATTAATGAAATATGCTTTTATTTCAGATTATAAAAATTATTAAAAGTATTCAGTATTAAATTAAACAAAAGATAACATTCTGGGGAAGAGAAAGTAAATTTATGGTATGGCTTAGAGCTTTTTTGCAAAGCTTCTTTATCTTGAAAAAGAAATTGTTAAAAATAATAACTTTATAAATTTATCTGATATTAGAATCCATGTCAAAAGAAATGCGCAGTAAAATAAGATTTAAAAGGTAATTGACCAATAACTGTGAAATAAATTAAAATATATCATTTCGTCTAGAGGAAAATCTTTAAGTAAAATCGAATATATATATATATGTGTGTGTGTGTGTGTATTGAGAGGAGGGGGGGGGGTCGTACTCATCACTCCTTTTTCAGGACTCTTTCAAGGTTGATAAATTTTTGCCTTTTCCCTACTATTACTTTTGTACAAAAATCTTTATCGTATTTTTATTGCAATGTCTTATGATTGAATAGGATAAAGATTATTGTATAAAAATAGTGGTGGAATAAATGGCAGAAATTCCTTAACTTTGAAAATATCCTGAAAAAAGAGCGAGGAATACGACACCTGCGTCGGGGTGGTTTTCTGTTTTGAACAGTAAGTTTTCATATTTTGGCGCTCCTCAACATTACATTATTCATAGCTGCCAATTTTATTTTATTTAATCAGTAACGTTGTTAGTACCCACCATTTTTCCCACCACTTTTCTTGAAGAGTAACTTCTTTCCCATTTAACGTAATGATGTATTGCATAAAATTACTCATACAAATAAAGTGGTGTGAAAAAAGGGCTGGTACTAACAACGTTTCGGAATAAATTTTTAAAGTTGGCAGCTATGCACTATTTTATAAAATGATCTTACGTATTCGTGCTTAAATTATTGAAATTTTACCTTCAATAAATTCCACTGGATGAAGTACACCTATGCCAAAGTCACATAAAATAAACACGAACTCGCAAAATCTTTTTTTTTTTTTTTTTTTTTTTTTTTAAGTGAAGTATTTTTTTATAAAAACGCTTCAAAACAGGGCTCTTCAAAAATAAAAGTACTTTTATGTGGCAATGTGATATTCATAATATGATTGCTATATTTGCAATAATTCGTTATTAAATTTTAGGTAATATTAAGGTAAGTTTACTAAATTCATGAGAAATAACAATATCTATCTATTATATATATATATATATATAGGCCTATTTTTGCTTTCTAAGTAATAGATGTAAAATTCTGTATAAAACAGATATTAATTTAGTATTATAGGACTTTTTTTTTTTTTTTTTTTAGTCTGTTTTTCCATGTATATAGTCATGCTGTAACTGTGTTGTGTTTCCCTAGCAATGGTTACTATATTCGTTTCTTAAAATTTATCTTGTACAACTTTAGTATAGGACACCCTTCGCGACTTTTAAATTTTTGTTTCCAGTTTAGCGATGAATTAAAATACCTATCGCAATTGGATAAGTAAAAATCTTCGCGAGAAACGTCCGAGATATATCGGTTCGTTGTCAGATTTCAAATGCTGCCAATACGCCCTTACGCTAAAGCTCTTCCGTTTCTTCAACAAGATTTTTCTCAATTTTATTTAAAAAAAAAAAAAAAAAAAATTAACTTTATGCGAATGAGAAGAAAAGGAAAAGCGTTTTTCAATTGGTTAAAATTATACAAAAAGCGTAATAAATAAATAAACAAAAATACCATAAAACATGAAGCCATTCCTTAGCAACGGTTAATATATTCATTCTTTAGAAAAATTACAGGTTTTATCTCAATTTTTAATTTTTTTTTTTTTTTTTTTTTAGCTTGTTGTCACATAGAAAAACATCCTAACATATTCCATATAAATCACAACAGATTATAACAACGAGAAATATCTAAAAACAATAGTTCTGTCGTACTAAAACATCCTCCTTTTTTTTTCTGACATGAATAGAAATATGTTCATTATTCACGAGTAAAATAATTATTCTCATTTATTAAAAATTAAATAAATAAATAAACAAATAAACAAACAAATAAACGGTTTTTTTTTCCCATCAGCTTTTTCTTTTTTAATAATTTTACACTATTATGGAGTTTTTATTTGATATATTTTCAACCAATTATTCAGTTGAACTAAAAAAATACGGCATTAACTAGATTTTGTCAGTATATCAATTTTCGTAGCGATCGGTTGACTGGTGTAGCTTTGTATAGTAAACTAATACTTGACATGTTCAAGATGAAATACAGCAAATAAAGACGACGCTCGCTGAAAGCAGTGAGAAATAAAGGAACATAATAAAGGAAGGACAAAATGCAGTTTTTTCTGTTCAAAGTAGGAAAATAAGTGAACTTAAAAGTTTTGTTAATAAATAGGAATTGCCTACTGACGACCACCGAAATGAAAGGCACACTTGCTAAATCGCTTGTTAACGACATCCGTAGTTAAAAAATAATTAAAAAATTCTTTTTCGTAAGTACCAAAAATTACCAAAACATGCAATAAAAATTTTCGATCTAAATTGTAAAACACGCTCCTTTATCATACGGAAAAAAGTAAAATGGAAAGCCTTATTAAAGCAATATGGCACATCATTATTATATAACTAGTATATAACACCGTCAAAAATGACGGAATGTGAACGATAAATCTTGAAAACTATGTTTAGATCATGAAGATTACCACGTGATCATTTAAATGTATTTTCAATTTTTATTTATAAATCAAATGTGTTTCGATATTTTATAATTTTCGTTCTGAAATTAAAAAAATTCTACCCGATCATCAATAAATATGAATGACAATAAAAAAACTGCTGGTTGACAAAAAAAAAATAGGCCCGACAACACAACAGCAACAACACATCCCAGTGTTCCACTAAAATTCTCTATTTAAAGTCCTCATAATAAGAAAAAACAGTTCACTTCGTTTTATCAAAATACTTTTTTACATAGATTCTCTTTTCAAATTTTCCAACTAACTATCCAATAACTACAGACACTCCATGCCAACCCAAATTCACCTCTACTCGATACCTCCAACCAGCTATTTCACCCACAACATCGCCAAAATATCCAGGATCCAGCTAGGGACTTTCTCATTCTCAACCGAACATTTTACCTTGACTCGACATTTTTCACCTTAGACTACTTTCAATACTAATTTCACCTGGTGACCTTTATTTGCTCAACCAAACATTTTATCCCAACTCGACGCTATCACTTTACACTAATTTCAAAACTAAAATCAACTGGCGACATTTACTTACTCAACTCAACGCCGCTCATACCTTACAATGTAAACAAACAATGAAGCTTGATAAAAATATTTAAAGGCTTTAATATGTTTTTACAAATATTTTAAGAGTTTTAAGGCTTTAATATGTTTTAGAAATATTTTAAGAGTTTTTAATGAAACGGTCAAAGAGTCGTTTATTCGGAATTAAAGAGTCGTCCATTTGGAATTTGTATTTTCCAAATGGCAACAGTTTTGGTTTGTTTTTATCTGATCTGGTATTGCGATGTTTATAATAGCCAGTGAGCCGCCCAGACGGTGTAGTGGTTAGCGTCCCTGACTTCTACACAGTTAGGCCCGGGTTCAAATCCCGGATAAGGCACGGATGTATTGTCCTTGTTTATGTGTTTCATGTATCTGTTCTTGTTATAACAAAAACTTGTAAACCCTTGTGGTGTGGATTTTAGAGATATAAGCGGCCCTAGAGGCAAGCAGTAAATCTCAGTATTCATCAAACCAAACTAATGGCCAGTAATCCGTTATATTTAATTTAGACCTTTAAACTTTACAATTGAATAGTTTTTCAAGGTTTTAGAGGAAATAAATAAGAATAGGTGTGATACAAAGCATATTATATGTTTCCGTAAGTTGAACAAATGGAAAAAAAATGGCTGCCAAAAGTTTCTGTTTTGAAGTGGTCTAATCGGAACTGTTCCTGACTGATGATACTCATTCTTATGTTTAATAATACTAGCAAACCCGTGCGAAAATTTCACACTCTATTTCTTTTTTTATTTACATTTAAAATTTGAAACTCATAAACATCATATTATACAAGTTTCACCACCTAATTAAAGTTTTAATTTACCTGAAGCCAAATTATTATTAAAACCAAATAAATATATTGTACAATAGTGAAACCAACATCATTCAAAGAAAGGTTTAAAATAAAATTCATGGTTGGTGACTCAGTTCTCATACTTCAGCAGGCAGAGTACAGGACCCCCATTACGACTTTAAATTTTTGTCGCCATGTTGGCGATGACTTTTTATGTATTTATTTTGGTATAAATTTTTGTTTAAAAAAACTAATTCCTATTTTTACTATAATTTTAAGGGTTGCGTTTTATAGCCAATTTATGATAATTCGTATTCTGTGTATACCTTTAAAATATTGCTAGTTTTAAAATAAAGCTTACAAACATACTGAAGATAAAACTTTTAAAAATACAATTTTCCATAAAAAATTCTCATCAGCCAAATGTAGTCATTTTTCTTGTTAGATCATTGAGCTAAGTCCGCGTGCTTAAATATTGTCCATTCATAAATATTATTTCTTATCCTCGCTTATTTTATTATTTACACCACAATCGTATCGTTTCGACAAAATATAATCGTAATTGGTCCACGTTAGAGAGATATTATATAGATTGTTACAGTAAGTAAATTGTGTTCGAAAATTGTTCATTCGAGTACACTACTAATAATAAATCAACTTGTTTATGCCTACAAAATTACATCTACTTCTCTATTTCGCTTTTTACATTTCTTTTAAAGCAATATTTTAATTTGTTTTCGTTTCAAACAAATAACATAGAACTTCATTCCGAGCGTACTTCTTTAAATCAAGAATGACATAAAATATATCGTACAATTACTTTAGAGCTGAATCTATCATGATTGCAAAATTTTAAAAATGTTCCTTAGTAGAATCCTAACAGATAATGAATTATTTACTCACATATGTTACTCTGTTCTTTGAAGTTAAATTTTAAGAATTTCACTTGCTCTGAGAATTTAAATATTCGAAGAATTTCGTTTCTCCGAGGCAGAGATTTTTCGTTAATGTTAACGAATCAGAAAAGAGTAATTGTTTAAAAACTACAGAATTTTGTTCGCAAATTAATAAAAGCAATTTAAAAAAAAGTAAAGATTACATGATTCGTTATTGAAAATTATATTTTAGCTTGTGGAACAAATAAAAATTTAAACGAATACTGCATTTTATTTCATAGTTAACTAAATTCTATTCGAAATGTTTTTCAATTTGATGTTTGGTTTTACTTTAGAAAGTTGTGAAATTTAGTGGCTATGAAGCCAAAGAAGATTTTCGACTTTGTTTCATTTTATAAGAATCTCGTCATTGAATTTACATTAAAATTAGAATATCTGTAATTAAGAATTTTAGATTCAATGAGAATAAATTTAAACTACTCACCCCTCTACCAGCATACGGGACGAGGTAAACACAAGTGCTCACACAAAAAACTCCGAATTCGAATACATCTTTGACGAATCATATTTATTAATACATGACTTTGTTACTTGATGTACGTTGTATGAAAATATGGGATTTACGAATAACATGATTATTTCGAATAATTTGAGATTTAATGTTCAAGGCACAACGCACCTCTCCTTAGATTTTCGTGAACAACTAACAACAAAATAACCTGCTCAGAGGAGTCCAAAAGAGTTTTGTCCTGCGCAGGTTCTTATTCCGAAGAAAGTTTAATGTCATTCTTTGGTACTGCCATCTCTGTTTAATGATAACAGTTACTTTCAAATCAATACTTCCCTCCATTTAGTATACATAAAATATTAAAATATATAAAATTAAAATATAAAAGTAAGTATAAAATAAGGCTTAACCCTCTCGCTGCGCATCCCGCGATTTCCACGGGCAACGTAGAAGTAGCAAAATTTGCGCAACCCGCGATTGTCGCGGGGATGCGTTTTTGCCGTCTATTTAAGTGTGCAACCCGCTCTTTCCCCGTTCATGGTTTTATTTCGGCTTTTCTGTGATGTTTAATTGTTTATTTAGATGTCGACTAACAGATGGCGTTAGTTGTCCACGTTTCTGCGAAATATAAAAAGAATTTTTTTTAGCATTTTGCGCGCGCTTTTCAGAGCTCAAAGATGTCTGGCAGGAAGCGTTTCGCGAGTGATATGACCTATGTTCCTGACGATATTTCCGACACTGACAGTAGTTCTGACTCTGATTCCGAGTATATTGATGATATTTATAGCGGAACTGATGAAAATTTCTCGGATTCCTCTGTGGATAGTGATGAATCTGAATGATGTGATGAAACTTCATTTCTAATAAATGTTTTGTAAGTATTTTGCATATTTTCATTAGTATATACTTTTTACCTTTGTATTTTATAAAATAAATCATAATTTAACCAAAATTGATTTTCAAAATTTTGCTTTTATATCATTATTCTTCAATTTCAATATTCTGACAACTTTTTTCTATGATCTAATTCTATATTGAAAAAAAACTCTTTTACAAAAAATTTTGTATATTTTAAGTCTAAAATATATGTAGATTTGAAATATGTAATAAAAAAAATACGCAATTTTTGAACCTATTTTGATAAAAAAAAAAAATACGCAGCGAGAGGGTTAAAATATAACAGTATTTAGTATATTAAAATTTCTTAAAAACTATTGAAATTTAAAAAAAAAAAAAAAAAAAATCACATTTATTTTACATTATTATAGTTTATCAATATATTTTAAACATGTTTGAGTATCACATTGTAGCTTGTGACATAAGTTAATTTTCTTAAAATATTTTTACCTTTGAATGCAGAAATTTCACTTAAATTTTTGTCATTCAAAGATAAAAATACTCTAAACAAATTAACTTATCTATCCATTCACAAAGTAGTACACAAATATGTTTAAAATATATTTATAAACTATAATAATAGAAAATAGAAAAAAAAAATTTAAAAACTAAATTGCATGGAGTATTTTAATTTTTTTTAATTTAAAACTTTGGATTTTAATTGTTTTAAATTTTAATGGTTTTCGAGAAATTTTTAATACATGTTGGTACATTTTAATATGTTGGTACATTTCAGTGCATATATAAGTAAAATTATACAAATCTAGGACAGTAATTTCAATGAACAATTTACAATGTTCACCATCCATTTTAAGAAATTATTTTCTAAATTAAAAGATTTTTTTTTTTTTTTTTTTTTTTAACAAGATCTTCCACTGTGTATATTGTTCATTCCTGATATCAAATATCTAGAACGTCATTTTCTTAGATTTCAAATGTTGGTCTATAAGTCTGTCTACTATTGATTTAATACTAGCAATGTGTAAACAAAGGTTCAAAATTTCACAGCAGTTGCACTACTGATAACTATGTTGCCGTTGGCATGTTAAAATGGATTATTATATAACTCGCGCTCAGTGAATAATTATAATCTACTACCAATTAATTTATGACCCAAATACGCTGTACAATTAATACATTGCTATATATATGGCCTTTTCTATATTCCATTAATTGTGAATGAATCTACTCAAAATAATAAAACTTATTTATAAATATTCATTAAAATTCTGAATCGAATATAAATGATTTATGTAAGTGCAATCTATTTTTATCTATACTTGAAGAAGTATAGACAATTTTCACATATTTATGAAAATAAATTAAAACTTAATCTAGAAATAAATTTATATATACAGTGTAATTCATCATTACTGGAACGACATGTTTGCAGCGTGTTGAAATATCGTTAATCGTTACACAGGCCTTCAAAAATGAAGTTGACAAAATTTGATTTGATGATTTAAGCTGATCTTTATGTTTTTTGATATGCTGAAACCGAAAATGCAACCCATTTTTCTCTATCACGTATAGATTTTTGTCAATACAGGGTGTTTACCGACACGATTTCTGACATATACCATTATAACAATCGGTTGGTTGGTTGGTTGATATGGTTGTAAGTCACACTAGTGCTTCCCAATTACAACAATAGGCATCTATGATCAATTAATCATGGAAAAATACTACAAAACTTACTATATAATTATACTGGTGGAAGAGTAATGAAAGAAATTGTATTGGCAGGCACCCTGTATTGGCAAAAATCTATACGTGATAGAGAAAAACTGGCTTCATTTTCGGTTTCAGCACACCAAAAAACATAAAGATCAGCCAAAATTATAAATTCAAAATATTACATGTCAACCTGTGAATTGATCAAAAAGTGGACTAGGGTAGTTGATTTTTTTCTTTTATGAAATCCATGCTGTATGCAGATTTTATAAAACACAAATCGATTGCTTAGTTCAATTTTACTTTCTCTTATCAATGTATACTAGAAAATGCATCATGGTAGGTCAAATTTCAGAAATGAGATTTTAGTTTGTCGATTTAGATTTTTTTTTTTTTTTTTTCTAAATACAGAGGTCTGGTAAAACAGCACTTGTTCGGCTTTCACATTCCTATAGATAACATCCATATATAAATCCAGTTTCTGATTTTCTATATAAAAGAAGGAAAAAAAAAAAACAAGTAGGGACTTCAAAGTGTAATGTTAGGATCCTCTTTCTATAAAATTTGAGCAGGTTTTTTTTTTTTTTTTTTTTTTTTTTTAATGAAAAATCTATTCATAATTTTGTTAATCTTGAGTTATCATTTACATTTAAGTTCATGTATAGACTTTTTTTTAACGAAGTTTTGTTTTATTATATTTGATTTATGAATATATTAATTACATGCGCATGATAAATCTATTTATATAAATTTTATAAACATATGTATTGACGAACATATTACATAATAGATTCTTTGATAATTTCAACTGTTCAACTGGTTAAATTAAAATCAACTTGAAACTTTTTATAAAGATAAAAGGCCGTTTTTAAGATGACTTTTTTTTTTTTTTTTTTTTTTTTTTTTTTATATTTGCCCTAATAAGATCCTTAGATTACGTTTTAGTTATCTGTACAGATAGAATTTGGCGTCATTTTATGTAACAATCCCAAAGTAATACTCGACAAACGGCCCCTTAATAAAAGCGTCTTCTGGCAAATTTGTCATCGTTATCATAAAAAAAATTTACTTTTTTTTAGGGAAGTGTCACTTTTAACGGAACACAATTTAATAACCCCTGCGTTAAAGGAACCTATCAGATGAATTGTGCCTATAGTCCAGATTTTTTTTACATCAAGCTCTGTTTATGCCACTTTCATGTAAGGTAAAGATGGAGAGATTGCGCACATAGGGGATCGGCGAGAAAGATTAGAGTGAGCGAATTGCAATTTTAAGTGGTTGCAACTCAACATCAATAATGAAGTGCCGATTTGAATGTGCATGTTGATTGCTTTAAGAGTTTAATATAAAACGTGGTTATTTTGTCTCATTCTAAAAAATAAATGCGTGAATTTTCAAAACCCTTCTTAAAAATTTCAGTACATTCGTAGTAGTACAAAACATTTTTAGTTTACAAAATTTTTCATAAGCTACTAAACTAGATTAACGGTATGAGCCCCACGATTTTCTCTAAAAACGAATAATTATTTATTAAAAGACTGCGCAAACTCTTCTACCAAAATGGGAGAGTTTGCGCTTGTGCTATTTAGACAAGATTGTGCATTGATTTTTATAAAATTCTATAAGAATAAAGATTTCGCAGCTTACTGGTAATGACAAAATAATGACAATGAGTTTGCTAAATGTCTGGAACTGTACCAGGAAATAATTTCGACAAGTGGCTGGACTACACTCCGCGACAAAAACATAGGAACAAAGGGTTTTTTCTTTGATTTTTCATAAAATAACGTTATCTAAATTGTGCTTATCATTTATTATTATCATAAAATAACACTATTCCTGGACTAATTTTTGTTTTCAGACTAATTTAGAAAAGTTTTAAGACTAAAATTTTTCTAATTTAAGACTACACTCCGCGACAAAAAGATAGGAACAAAGGGTTTTTTTTTTTTTTTAATTTTTCATAAAATAACATTATCTAAATTGTGCTGATCATTTATTATCATAACGAAATATTATCATATCAAAAACATATTAAATATTTGAATCATATTCAAAATATTCATATTCAAAATAATCATATTCAAAAATTAAAAAAAAACCTTTGTTCCTATCTTTTTGTTGCGCTGTGTAGTCTTAAATTAGAAAAATTTTAGTCTTAAACTTTTTCTAAATGAGTCTGAAAACAAAAATTAGTCCAGGAATAGTGTTATTTTATAAAAATAATAAATGATAAGCACAATTTAGATAACGTTATTTTATGAAAAATCAAAGAAAAAAACCTTTTGTTCCTATCTTTTTGTCACGGGGTGTAGTTCAACCCATTCGAGACGGCCGCATCTTTTAAGAGACTGTCACCATAATCTGAAATTGAACATTGTACAGGAGTGGCCCGATCGTCAAAAACCCCACTTCTGGGGGGATTTAGCTCTCGAATTCTAATGTTAGCCTATGAGAAATTGATCGCAAAGTATTTAAATCTTGTTGTATATCCATTTAATTTTGCAATACTTTCAAGTATGATGCTCAAGTTTTGTTCAGCTGTCGGCTTCATAAATAGAAGGTGTTGCAAATTGAATTGTCTTTGCATCCTCTCAGGTGGCGCGACTAGTCGTCATTTTTCGACGCGCCGATGTACGATTACTGACTAGTTAAAAATGTGATCTGAAGGGAGTCGGTCATGCTTGACCGTTTAAAATATATAGCGCTTAAGAAATGTTATTTTATGTTTTTATTGTGAATCCGTTATATGTTGTTTTGTGAAGTGAATAAATAAAATGCAAAGAACAAAATTTCATCATTTATGGTTTATGGAAATTATTATTACGGAACATTGAAAGATTTATGAACACAATTTTTGGTGACCCTAGGATGTGACTGTTTGCATTTATTTGGACGACATGCATTTTTTGGATAATTATAGAGTAAAATGAATCTGCTGAGCATGCATCGGATATGGGAGGTAGGCTTTTTCCCTTATTATTTCATTATTTTGGTTTGAGTTTGGGGGTTAAAAGTTATGGTTTCGTTTTAACAAAAAAGTGTAGTTTTTGTTCTTAAATGGTTGCAGTCTGTGAGGACATCGAATTCATTTGGTTTATATATAATATTATTTATAATTTATAAATTTTGCTGTTATATGAAATAAATGCTTTCAAATTTGAATAATTAAAAAATAGTTTGGGTTTTAAATATAAATGGTTTCATTCAACATTTAAATAATTGAAAATTACTTTCGTTTCATAAAATGTTGTTTAAATGGTGTTTCTTTTTGTTTCTTTGAAAAAGAAATTGTTTTTTTTAATGGAATATTATTTAATTTTTTGTTTCTTGCAATGCTATTAAAATAGAGTTACTTCTGATTTAATACAAAATTATTTATTTAGTTTTGGTTTCATTAAAGGCTATTTTAAATTGATTTACTTCTGTTTTAACGATATTTATTTTTTTTGTTCTTAAATGATATTTAAAGATGATGTTTACATTTTTTTGATATATATAGATAATACATGTTTATTTTTATTTAATAAATATATGGATAGGAGTTATTATTAAGCAATTAGAAGGTTTCATAATTTTTATTTTTGTTCTCTTGTTACGATATTGGGTTTAAAATGGATCTAGAAAGATTAAAGGAAAAAAGAAGAGGTTTAAGAACCTCATTTACGAAATATTTGGGGAAAATAGAAACAATCCTGAACTCCGAAATTACGGAGGAGTACACGAAATTAATGAAAATTGAGGAGCTTCTTAGATTAAAGGCTCAACTCCTGGACAAACAGGCAGAACTCGTAAACATCGATTATGAAATACAAACAAAAATTAAAGTTAAGGATATAGCTGAAGATGTGGCAGGCTGTGAGGAATACAGGGAAAAAGGGATCGATGTAAAAACAAAATTAGAAAGGCTAGTGGATAATTTAAATGACAGGCCGTTGCCTGGTGTTATTCAGATCGCTAGATCAAGTGATCAAACAGGGATTGGTTCAGAGAACCTAACAGTTAGAACTGAAACCAGAAGTACAGTTAAACTTCCGAAATTACAAGTTGTAAATTTTCTTGGTGACTGTAGTTCATGGTTGGACTTCTGGAACTCTTTCGAGGTAGCGATACATAATAATAATTCTTTAAGCAAATTGAGAAATTTTCGTATTTGAAATCTTTCTTAGGAGGTGTCGCCTTGAGCGCTGTATCTGGGTTTTCATTGACAGAATCTAATTACGATGCATCAATACAATTACTTAAGGAACGTTTTGGACGAAGTGACGTAATTATATCGTCCCACATGCATAAGTTACTATTAATAGAGCCGGTGAAATCATGCGCGAATGTTACTGAATTAAGGAGAATGTACGACGCGATTGAGGTACAAATTCGTTCGTTACAATCATTAAATGTAGCAACAGGCACTTACAGTAATCTGTTATGCCCTGTAATATTACAAAAACTACCGGAAGAATTAAATTTAAGTTATAATAGACAGCGTAATTCAGATGAATTGTTTGATATTTCTAAATTAGTTGATTTTATACGTAAAGAATTAGAAATACGAGAGGCATCGATAATTTTAGCGAATCCCAGAAATAATAGCGCAAATGAAAATAATTTTCGGAATAAAATGACAGGCCACAATAAACCTTACTTAAATTCTAAAAGGAGCGAATATCATCCCCCTAAATCATCAGCTTCCGTTTTAGCGACTCAGGCGGAAAGAAATTTATCTGGTTATCATAATAGGTATTCTTATGATAATAATAGGCCTAAATTTAATAACAAAAGAAATACGAGTTCGTTTTCTCAAAATACTGGAGTTCAGGGCTGTTTGTTTTGTTCCTCGGCACATATGAATCATGATTGTTCTTTAAACGTTTATGATAAGAAAAAGGCCTTAATGGCCAAGGGATTATGTTTTATATGTTTTTCAAACCATTTGAGTAAATTTTGTTCTCGTAAGGATCATAAGTGCAAGTATTGCGCGTCTCCCTGGCATAACTCATTAATATGTAATACAGAAAGAAATGAATCCCGCTCAGTTGAGGATAAAAAACAAATACAGTCAGAAAGTTCTTTAAATTTAGTTTGTAATAAGAATAAAGAGCTTGAGGACACGCCGAATGATTCGGTGTTGTTGCAGACTGTAACGGCAAGTGTATTTAATGTTCAGGCCAAATGCCATTTATTGAGGTGTCTTATTGACAATGGAAGTTCTAGGACATTTGTATTGCGCGAAGTGTGCAATTTATTGGGATTAAAAACAATCGGAAGGGAAACCCTTTTAATTTATACTTTTGGAAATGAGAATACTGAAAGGAAAACTTATGATATTGTAGAAATAGTATTACATAATGTAAGAGAAACTAATAAGAAAATTAAATTAAGGGCTGTGGTTGTTGATTCAATTACATTTGGGGAAATTAAAATTCCTTCACAATGGGTGCGTAATGTCGCACTAGAAAAAGGCATTGAATTGGCAGATAAGGGTAATTTAAGTAAAATTCATGTACTTATTGGATCGGATTACATTGGGGAAATTCTTGGAGAAAGGAACGTGAGAATTTCTAAACGATTAATGGCAACAGATACCTTATTTGGATTTGTGATACAAGGAAAGGAAAGGGACCCTAAAGCACTTAAGAATTGTCAGAAAGTGCGCGTTAATCATTTACATGTTGTTAAGGAGGAATTGGACCATCAAAGGGTTAAAAATTTATGGGAATTAGAGGCAATTGGAATTAATCCGGACAAAGAACATTCTAAATCAGATGATGAAATTTTAGAGTTATTTAGGCAAACCACTACTTATAGGAATAAAAGATATGAAACGCGATTGTTGTGGAAAAATAATGTTAAGGAATTGGACAGTAATTATGAGATAGCAAGACGACGCTTGTCTCATTTGAACACTGTTTTTGGTAGGAATCCGGACTTATATTTTAAATATAAGGAAATTATTGAGGAACATTTAAAGTTGGGCATCATAGAGGAAGTAGCGTCGGATTTAAATGAAAATACGGGTACAGGCTATTACATGCCGCATCATGCAGTAGTACGCGAACAAAAGAAAAGTTCTAAGGTTAGGATAGTTTTTGACGGTTCATGTAAGGGCAGGGATGAATTATCTCTTAACGATTGTTTAGAGAGCGGTCCTAATTTAAATCCAGATTTACTCAGGATAATTTTGAGGTTTAGGTTACACCCTGTAGCGTTTTGCGCAGACATTCAACGAGCTTTTCTAGAAGTAGGAATCGCGGATGAGGATAGGAATTTTTTGAAATTTTTATGGAATGATGGGGAGGGGCCCGATCTCCATTCCGATGCTGCTAAACGAATTAGGACATTACAATTCTGCAGAGTTCCCTTTGGGGTGAAATGTTCCCCATTTCTATTATCGGCAACAATCAGGCTTCATTTGAAAAAATTTGAGAATGACTACCCGGAAGCAACAGAAATATTAAGATCTCTATACGTCGATGATCTCATCTCTGGCACTGATGATGTGAACAAGGCATTACAATTGTCTAAAGAAATGATGTACATTTCAAGTGAAGCTAGCATGAATCTCAGGGCTTGGATTTCCGACTCTTCTAAACTTAATCAGTTGTGGAAGACAGACAATTTCGAATGTCGAGAAGATCCGGAGGAATCCAATGTTGAACTAAAAATATTAGGAATTATTTGGGACAATACGAATGACGAATTACTGATTGACACTTCACAATTTAACAAATTACCGGAGGACAGATTTATAACAAAGCGATATATTTTGGCTGTTTGCGGAATGTTATTTGATCCATTGGGGATCATGAATCCATTTTTGATTCGCATAAAAATTATATTACAATCAGTATGGGAAAATGGTAAACAGTGGGACGAACCTGTTCCACATGAAATTGAAATGTTGTTTTTAGAATGGCTAAATGAAGCTAAAAATTTGAAGTTCACTGGAATTCCTAGGCTGTATTTTAATGAATTCTGCTGGAACTCAGTAGAGGTACACATATTTTCCGATGCTAGCCCAAAATGCTATGGTTCAGTAGCTTATTTTCGATTTACGAATTCTGAAGAATGCAAAACAAGTTTTATAATTTCTAAGTCTCGACTAGCCCCTTTGAAGAAGATTACATTACCGAGACTTGAATTACTTGGCACTTTAGTCTCAGCAAGATTAGGATCATATCTTAAATCTGTTTTTCCTATGCTCGACCCCAGCAATATTTTTTATTGGACTGACTCTCAGATTTGCCTTCATTGGTTCAGTTAACGATTATAAGCAATTTGTGAAAAACCGAGTGATTGAAATCAAGGAAAAAACTGATCCTGAAAAATGGCACTTTTGCAAAGGCAAGGTCAATCCGGCGGATAAATTAACGAGAGGTGTGAAAGCAAATTCCTTAATGAATGATAAGGTATGGAGTCAAGGACCAGCTTGGTTGTCAGAATTAAGTATACCGTATGACTCTCTAATGGAATTTTCCTGTGACATGGACAGTGTGGTTGAAGAAAGACATGGAGTTACAACACTTCAGGTTAACGTAGAAGTTCCAATGCCATTATTAAATCTGGAGAATTACAGTAGTTTGAATAGAGTTTTGAGAACAACCGCCTATGTTTTTAGATTTCTAAATAATATCAAATCTAGGTGTGAAAAACGTTCAGGAGCGCTGACAGCAAATGAAATATCTGCAGCAGAAAATTATTGGCTTCTATTTGTGCAGCAAAGTGAATTTAACAAAGAATATACTACATTAAAGGCAAAAAATTCAGTTTCTCCTGATTCTAAGTTATATAATTTGAATCCCATTTTGACAACAGAAGGTCTAATAGTATTAAAGGGAAGAATTCAAGGCTCTAATTTTTCTGATGAATCTAAGCATCCAATTATTTTGCCGAACAAGGCTCGATTTACTAATCTTTTGATCATGAAGGAACACGAAAATTTAGGTCATTCTGGTATATCTGACACACTCACTCAAATAAGAGAACGCTTTTGGATCATTAAGGGCAGGCAAGCTGTGAAATCCTGCTTGAACAAATGTTTTCTATGCAGAAGGTTTAAGGCCAAACAAGGACAGCAAATAACAGCTCCGCTACCCATAGCAAGAACTAGTGAGGCTCAACCCTTTGAAGTCGTCGGAATCGATTTTGCTGGACCCTTATTCACAAAAGACAACAACAAATCTTACATTGCATTATTCACTTGTGCAGTCACTCGAGCAGTGCACTTGGAAATAGTCTCTAGTCTCAGTTCTGAACATTTTTTACTTGCATTCAGACGTTTCATCTCCAGAAGAGGTATGTGCAAGGTTGTGAATTCCGATAACGCTTTGACTTTTAAAGGTAGTGAAAAGGAACTAAAGAAACTTTATATGAACATTAAGAACTTTGAAATTCAGAACTATTTTGGTAATAAGGGTATCAAATGGAATTATATAGTAGAAAGAGCCTCATGGTGGGGGGGTTATTGGGAGCGAATGGTTCGTATGACAAAGGTCATTTTGAGGAAAATTCTTGGTAGGGCATTAGTTACATTTGAAGAACTGCAAACTATACTTGCAGAAATTGAATCTATTATTAACTCTCGTCCTTTAACTTATGTATACAATGACCCTGTAGAGCCATTCCCTCTCACCCCAGCCCACTTCTTAATAGGAAAAAGGTCAACTGCATTGCCACCACAAAGTGGCCGTTTAGTGATAGCAAGTCAATCTAGTTCTCAAAAACTTTTAATTAAACGATACTTGTATCGTGAGAGACTTCTTAACGAATTCTGGAAGCGCTGGAAATTTGAATATATTTTGCAGTTGAGAAATGCTAATGTTGTAAAACCTGTTAATCCAATTTCTAATTTTAATATAGGTGATATAGTCCTAATAGGTGATGACAAGGCCCCAAGACAAATTTGGAAGTTAGGAAAAGTAATTGAGACACATGTAGGACGTGACAATAAGGTAAGATCTGTAACCTTAAAAACTTCATCAGGAATGTTAAAAAGACCCATTCAACTTCTTTGTAACTTGGAAGTCCAAGGGGACTTACCTTAATTAAACCAACTGTTCACCTGTAAGGTAATATTAATATTGTTTTCTTTTCAATTGTATCCAGGTAACATTGATTTTTGTATTTGATATAATTTCTATTTTCAGTATTTTGTGGTTGTGAAATTTATTATTTATGTATTGTGATTTTTTATTGGTTGTAATTCTTGAATTGTATTTGATTTGGATTTGTCAAAATTTTGTATTGAACTTAACTTACCTTTCGGGGCGGGAGGATGTTGCAAATTGAATTGTCTTTGCATCCTCTCAGGTGGCGCGACTAGTCGTCATTTTTCGACGCGCCGATGTACGATTACTGACTAGTTAAAAATGTGATCTGAAGGGAGTCGGTCATGCTTGACCGTTTAAAATATATAGCGCTTAAGAAATGTTATTTTATGTTTTTATTGTGAATCCGTTATATGTTGTTTTGTGAAGTGAATAAATAAAATGCAAAGAACAAAATTTCATCATTTATGGTTTATGGAAATTATTATTACGGAACATTGAAAGATTTATGAACAGAAGGGATAAAAACTAAATGCAAGCAAAAAATATCAACCTATTCAAATTTCTTTTTAAGGTATGTAATCGTCTAAATTTCAAGAAATGAAATTAAATTAAATAGACGTAAAGGATTTTAAAGTTGAACCGAGAAGATTTAAAAAAAAAAGTGAAATTTAGATTTTGTGTTTTGAATATTTTTGGGCGGAAGATTTTGTGGAAAATAAAAATAAAAAAACTATATAATATTTCCCTAACGTGGACCAGTTTCAATTATTTTTTGTCGAAACGCGAGGATACGCGAGTATAAAAAAATAATATTTATACATGAACAATATTTAAGCCCGCGGACTGAATGGACTAATAAGAAAAAGTGACGACATTTGTCTGATGAGATTATTTTTTGAAAAAAATGTATTTTTAACAGTTGTTTCTTCAGAATCTTTACAAGCGTCATTTTAAACCTAGCAATATTTTAAAGATTTAACCCCTTCGCTCCAGAGGTCCACATATGTGGACCATTATTGTTTCCTTTATAAATCTATACCATTTAATATTTTTATAATTTGACTAAACTAATAAAACGCTGAAAAAATTGGCTTTAAACAGATACCGATATATGGCAGCATGAAACTAAATTTATTACTGAAATATAATGTTATATTGTCGACTTTCGTAAAACGACTCTAAAACAATAGTCGACCACATTTCAAAGAAAAGTACGCAATTTTTATAATTACTTAACGTACTTAGAAACTTTACAAGAATAAAATAAAAAACTGACATAGATTGGTTTATTTAAGGGCATCAGTTTATAAATTGTGTTACAGCTAGGCAGATTTTACAAACTTAGTAATTTAGAGTTGAGTTGTTTAAAGTACATACACTTGCACCGTATATAACTAATCTCCACACTTATAAATTTAAGTAAAATGCACATTTTTGTAATGTATAATGCGAACACATATGTCTAAAATCCTTGAAATGTTATTTATATCAAACAACGCGGTTGCGTTCCGCCCCGCCAAGCTAAAACAAACATTAAGAGAAATACAAATGAAATTTGCAAAGTAGGAATTCAATGGTGAACGCTACGAGAGTATATTATGTCGACATAGCATCTCGTACTTTTCGACTGCCTGTATCTCAGCTTCCTGATCCCCAAGACATATGATTTTTTGCACAGACCTCAAGCATACCCTTAAGACAAAACATACAAATTTGCATGCCGCTCCGAATTAAAGGGTCTGAATTATATAACTTTGAAAACCCGAAATTTCCCTGTTACTTTCTTCTTCTTCTTCTTCTGGTAATTGTTAAGACAAAAACTTTTGACAGCGATTGAGCCTAGAGTTCTGCAGCTAATGAGCTGAAAATTTGCATGGACATTCCTTCTGACCTGTACCAGTGCCTTTTGCAATCAAAAATTTTTTTGGTCGGGTTACTGCTGCCCGCGGCAGCGTTACCAGTACAAATCTTGCAATCGCTTTTTAACTAACTCCCCGACTAGCTAGAAATTTGAAACTTTCAGGATAGCTCATAACACGGTGACAATACATTATTTAACACTTTTATTCAACTGTCTCAGGTACCTACTGCCTTCGGCAGCGTTTATATGATTCGGCAGAAAATTTATTTAACTAATTTCCCGACTAGCTAGACATTTGAAATTTTCAGACTAGTTCAGAACACGGAGAAAATGCATTTTTTTTTTATTACTTTTAGCCAACTGCTTCGGGTTCCTGCTGCCATCGACAGCGTTATAAGCACAAAGCTTGCAATCGACTTTTAACTAACTTTCCGTCTAGCTAGGCATTTGAAACTTTCAGGATAGCTCAGAACACGTTGACAATACATTTTTTAACACTTTTGTCGACTGTTTCAGGTTCCTACTGCCTTCGGCAGCGTTTATGTGATTCGACAGAAAATTTGTTTAACTAACTTCCCGACGAGCTACACATTTGAAACTTTCAGGGTAGCTCAGAATACGGTGACAATACATTTTTAAACTCTTTTCGTCAACTGTTTCATCCCTACTGCCTTCGGCAGCGTTTATATGATTCGACAGAAAATTTATTTCCCGACTAGCTAGACATTTGAAACTTCCAGAATAGTTCAGAACACGGTGAAAAATGCATTTTTTTTATCCTTTTAGCCAACTGTTTCGGGTTCCTGCTGCCATCGGCACCGTTACCAGCACAAAGCTTGCAATCGATTTTTAACTAACCTCCCAACTAGCTAGGCATTTGAAACTTTTAGGATAGCTCAGAACACGGTGACAACACATTTTTTAACACTTTCAGTCAACTGTCTCGGGTCCCTACTGCCTTCGGCAGCGTTTATATGATTCCACAGAAAATATATTTAATTAACTTCCCGACTAGCTAGACATTTGAAACTTTCAGAATAGTTCAGAACACGGTGAAAATGCATTTTTTAAATACTTTTAGCGAACTGTTTCGGGTTCCTGCTTCCATCGGCAGCGTTACCAGCACAAAGCTCGCAATCGATTTTTAACTAACTTCCCGACTAGCTAGACATTTGAAACTTTCAGGATAGCTCAGAACACGGTGACAATACATTTTTACCAATTTGAAAATCCTTTAAGGACAAATGTTCTCGAATTTATAAATTTGTCCTCAAAAGTCCGCAAATTAAAGTATAATTTAACTCTGTCCTCAAATGTATTTTTAATTTGAGGACGCTGCGATGGTTTGTCCTCAAATTGGGTTTAAAAAATTTGGTCACCTTAGTGAAACCCAGTATCAACTTGAGTTTCACCAGAAAACGCAGCTTAAATAACAGCTGACAACATATAAATCACAGCACAAACGATACCATAGTCATAACATACAGAAATAAACTACAATTCAATGGTAGAGACTTAGTCAAGCAAAACTTTTTATTTCGTAAAGTCTTAGCCAGAAACTCACCTCAGTGGTCGGAACGGGACTTCTTTTATAGCCCGCCATTAATCCTGAATTTTACAGTAACTTCCGTAAAGTCCGGTTTCCATTGCAGTTGGAACTTCGAGGTTAAAAAAAGCATTAATCACGCTCCCGACACAAAGAGCCAAATGTCTTGTCATCAGTTGTAACATTTTTTTTATCAGATTGCGCATTTATTTCAAAGGAAAGCATGTAAAATTGACAAAGATATCTGCCTCTGGCCCCTCAATTATCTCAGCTCGGGGTTAGAGCCAGGGACTTCCAACCGGTTGAACCAACCCGTCAAAGCATTCCAACCGCTTGACCACATCAAAGGATTCTGAATAGCACCGCTCGAAACGACTTCCAACCAACCTCAGTGGAAACTGCACTTAATAATCGAGTTGCAGCTTGGACAATGGGTCTATCGATAATAAAGGTTTTTTTCACCAAGATCGTCAAAATAGTTGTCAAGGTGCGATAAAGTCACCAAATTCATCGCCAAGTCTATTACGTGCCCTGATAAAGTGTGTTTTTAACGGAGAAGAATCTTTTTTAACGCGGAAACAAGCTAGAAATGCGAAAAATTGACATCTTATAATGTGACTAAACCACTTAGAAAGAAATCACATAAAAAGAACTTGTACTGTTTAGAAATCTGTAACACTATATTTACATCTATGCATAACACGCACGATTTTTATCGATCTATTACACAAATATATTCATTATGCATACGTATTAAATTTATAAAAGCACATACATAACCTGCAAAAAGAAGTGATATCTCATAAAAAAAACAATACTATTGTAAAAGTCACCCCGCCCAGCAAAAACTCTTACCTTTCTTATGCATACGTATTATATTTATAAAAGCACATAGGTTATGTATGTGCTTTTATGTATGTGCATGTATCTTTCTAATAAATCCTAATCACTTTCAACATTCTTTGTTATCTGAGTTAGTTTTTTCGCTGCATTATAAAGTTATAATTTAAACTATTTTTACGGCGGGGTGCGACCTCTATGTACAAGTTTTAATTAATAAAAAATTTAGTTAGTAAAGATTAAAATATTATTACGCACCCCGCCGTAAAAATACTTTAAATTATAACTTTATAATGCAGCGAAAAAACTAACACAGATAACAAAGAATGTTGAAAGAGATTAGAATTTATTAGAAAGATACATGCAGTGTTATTGGCAGATATTCATTAAGCTAGGCATTGAGTACCCGGGATTCAATAGCGGCGGCGAAATTTGATATCAATCCTTTTTTGGCTGCTTAAGAAAGGTAAGAGTTTTTGCTGGGCGGGGTGACTTTTACAATAGTATTGTTTTTTATGACATAAAAGTATCAAATCACTTCCATCAATGACATTCAATAGAAAATAATGTTTGGCTTAATTTTGAGTACCCCGTATATTTTCTATAAAGTATATGCACCTCACATTACGTACTTAAATTTAGTCTTACATAAAAAAGACACCCAACACGAAATATAATACACTTCCAGCAACTTTCAAGTATAGCCCCACGCTGATCTAAATGTTTAAGGCAGTCCTATATACGAAAGATTTGATGAATGATTTCTGTACCACAATTTACACAAAACATGCTTTTATGCGTATAAAATATATGCTCATTCCATTTTGTTCAGGTCAGCCTATAGATGTTACACTGTACTTACAAGAAATTTCCCTATAGACAAAATGTATTTGAATTCTCTTAGGGTCGTATTCACCAAACTTCGTTGATCGAGGATTAAACCATGGATCAGAAAATCCGAGAATCAAAGCTAACACTGAATTAAATTCCTACGTTATTCACCTTCAACTGATTACGTGATCCATGGATTAACTGGAAGAGAAATAAAAGCTTCGTTTTGATTGGTCAAGAACGAAAATAGCCATTATTCATCGTTCGGCTTCAATTAACTAATCAATCAGAATATTAGAAAGGGTAAAAAGCAAATTGGCAACACTGATACACGCTTCGCTCTTGTTTACTTCGCTTTTGTTTATGCACGGATTAAGAATCAATTTTACTTTAGAGCATTTTTAAAAAGAATAATCACGCAGACAACTGTTTACGCTACGATTTAAAATCTTGATTGTTATGGATAAGAGAATCTTAAAGCTATTAAATTTTTTTTCTGCCGAAATTAATGCATTATTCTTTTCTGTGGCAGATGACAGCCTATTATCTAGCATTCGTATTAGAGATTCCACGGAATCTTTATTTAATCGATAGCGATATCGAAATGCCACTTTATCCAAAGAATCCAAACCATTTAATGCACCGTCCTTTTCCTTCTTTCAAATACTTCCAATAATTCTAAGCTTTCAATTTCATCTAGTGAGAATAGATCGTCAACGTCAGCCATGTTTGTTATTTGTTTACGAAGCTGAGCTGCGGAAAGTGCATGCGTTACGAAAAGATCCGAGAATTATCTCTGTCCTATAATCGAGCGATTACCGCTGATCCGAGGAATAATCCGAGTGTTAAGAAGTTGGTGAATATGGCCCTTAGATGTTCCTGTACACGTACCATTTGCTTCATCTCAAAAGTTTAGAATAGCATCACTATGTGATATATAGAATACAGAGTTTGGACTTCTTGCTGCTATTTGTTCTATAGACATGCTGATAACAGACACAGAGACAAATAGCTGAAAACCTGCATTTCTGATTCAGAGGATCTCTAAACGGGCAAATATAACAATAACTCAATTTCGAAAAACAATATTTTCTCTACCATATGTATGGGCAAGATAAAGTAAAAATATATAACTTGAAAAACGAGACATTATGTAACAGTCACTAATTTTCTGAATGTGAAAACGGAATTTAAAAGTATGCATTATTATTTAATAAACATCAATAAGATTACTTTCTCCTCAGATTCGGATGTCATCGACACTTACTAATAGAGCCTTAAGGGGATATTTCATCTAAAGTGGATGGCAGCCTAGTCTTATGTTATTCTATAGAGAAACTTGCTTTCAAAATTATTCATTACCTTAAAAAAAAAAAAAATCCGTTTTCACATTCGGAACATTCACAATCATTAAACTGATTCCCATTGTTCAACAATAAATCTTAAATATTTCCTTTTAAAAAGCTCCCTAAAAATTGATTAAGTGCATCCCCCCCCCCTCCACACACACACTTTATAGCCTCAAATTGAAATATTAATGCTTGTGAATTGACCAAGTGTGAAAGCGGAATTTAAAAAATACATTAAGTAATGAGTAATTTTAAAAACAAAACTCCACAGAATAACATTGGATAAAGCTGCCGTCAAAGTAAGGTGTCCCCTTAAGGGAATGGTGAACGTGGAATACCGTTTTTTGAAACTACCATCTTAGAAATACGAAAGTTTGTATACACGTGCATTGCAATGCATCATTATTCAAATTCTTCAAATTTATCGAAAACCATTAAAAATTAAATTCACGATTTTAATTTTTTTGAAAAATTTTAAAGTGTTCCATGCGATTGAGTTTAAATTTCCCCTCGATTTTACATAGTTTTTCAATATCTTCTAAATATAATCTGTAGTGATAAGTATAAAGGATTTAAGTCCATATTCTTGATTTTTCAGGAGACGAAAAATAAAGTTTAACTAGCTAAAAACAAATCAGAAGAATGGATTAGGGAAAAGGTATTTCGTTGATGTTTACCCTTTATACCATTCAGTGGTTGTCAACCTTCATTTAATAACGGGAAAAATTGAATTAAATATTTTATACCATACATGAATGGTAAATTTCTAAATTGGTCCTTTTTTTACCAATGGATTTTCTCAAAGACTAAATGACATAGAATTAAATCCTTTATACCAATCGATAGAGAATTTTTTTTCTGAGTCTGACTATGTACTTAACTCAAAATCGACATTTTTGGACTTAAATCCTTTATACTTATCAGTACAGATATTTGCACAGCACTTCGTGGATTTATTGATAAGTTTCTTAGAAAAAAAAAATATGTTTAAATGTTAAAAACGTGCCTGAAGTTTCAGCTTTCAAAGTATTAATATATTTAAATTAAAAAAAAAAAAAATCTGGAGTGACTCCACTCGACTTTCCAAACATTGAGCAATTAACAGTTTTGTAGATAAAGTAAAGAACAGTTAAAAAACAGAAGAGATAAAACCATAATAAAGTGTTTGAGTATTTTTCTCCATATATTACACGATGTTTTATTTAATGCTACTGCACTTTGAGCCCATAGATCATAATGATAAAGGATTTTCGTTGTGTACCTGTAAAAAACCTATAAATGCTAGATTCACCAAAATGCTTATAGTCAGTGCAACAGTGATTTATAATATTCATATAAATTTTCAGTTCAATTGAATAAGGCGTTTAGATGCTATCGCACTTTTAACTAGTATGTTGTGGCCACCACATGACTTTCTTCTTTATTTTCCTATACAAATTCACTCAGTAAAAATAATTTACTAAAATTATTATTTAAAAAAATTATCTTCCATGATAATGCAGATGATTTCCATATTAGAGAAGTAGTATGACACTAAATATCCAAAAATAAGTCTATTTTACTGTCAATATTACATTAAAAAAAGTCGATAACTTCATTTTAAATTATCGCAGATCTATGGTTCAACCATTCGTTTTAAAGGTACTGGTGAGCTCTTTTGAAAGATACCCATCATGAAAATTTACTCCCCTCGATCGGGGAATTCCCCTCCCAGGGGGCGGGAGGCGAGGCTCCTACACATACAAAAACTTTCCCCAGTTGACTATCTCTATTATAAATAATTCTGGTAAATTTCATAATGATTATTAAAAAATAATTTTCTTTATGCACATTTATACAAAATTTTGTACTATACCACCATGTTAAAAATTTAGAAAAAGCGGGATGGCAACGCAACCTGTAAGACAATTTTTACCAAAAGTTGATAGGCACTAATTTATGTCAAGGTGCAACTACATACCAATTTGTATGAAATTCTGTGAAGTAGTTCCTGAGATACAGTTGCCACAAAAGTTTGTCACACCCACGCAGAGACTGACAGACAAACAGACAGACATTTTCTAAAAATAGTCAAATCGTGTTCTACAGCTCTCAAAACGTGTAAATCCATCAAAAACCCGAGGTCGAAAATTTTTACGAATCCAATACTTTCTTCTATTGAATATAGAAGAAAGTAAAAATTTGGTCCCACAGGCCATAATGATAAAGAATTTTTCTTTGTGTCCCTGTCAAAAAACTGTAAGTGCTAAATTCACCAAAATCTATACAGTTCGTGCAACTGTGGTCTATAGCATGTGTACAATTTTTTTGTTAAGATTAAATAAGCGTTTAGACGCTATCGCACTTTTAAAAATTTGGCCTCATTGGCCACAATGATAAAAAAATTTTCTTTGTGCCCCTGTAAAAAAAACTGTAAGTGCCAATTCCCCAAACTCAATACAGATTGAGTAACTGTGACCTATAATAAGTGTATAAATTTTTTGTTCAATTGAAGGCGTTTAGATGCTATCGCACTTTTCAGATTTTGGTCCCATAGACCATAATGATAAAGAATTTTTCTTTGTGTTCCTGTAAAAAAAACTAGTGCTAGATTCACCAAAATCAATAGGGTTCGTACTAGGGTGACTTACAATATACGCACCAATTTTCAGCTTATTCTAACAAAGCGTTTAGACGCTAGCATGTTCACTCACAGACATACACACATACATACACACATACACACACACATACATCATCGCAAAAATAGTGAAAACGAACTCAGGGGACCTCGAAACGTATAGAAACATCAAAATCTCGAATTCGGATTTTTGACATGATTACAATACTTTCCTCGCTATAGTGTTCGGAAAGTAAAAAGTTATCAATCAATCCACAAAGTAAAGTGCATATTGATAAACTATAATGATAGGAAATAAAGGAGAAACTTAAAACTTTGTCGCATGGAGTAATTGTAAAAAAATTGAAATTTTAACTTTTTGAATTTTAATATTTACACATTTCAAAGTACATATATGCAAAATTTCATCACTCTAAGACAGTAATTTAAAAGAACGATTTTCGACGTCCATCATTCGATCAAAGTGGTTTCCGAACAACTTGGAGAAAGACTGAACCGAGACTAACTTACCATTTGAAGGCCATTGTCTATTTGTGATACTAGATGGTGAAATTCTAGAAAGAAAAAAAATTACACAAACAGAATCGTACTAAAAATTTGATGAAAGGAGAAACAAAAAAATTACCTATAATTCTCATGTTCTAAACTATTCCATAAATTAGTAATGGCTTTATCCGAAATATTTGTAATTTAAGAATTGAGATTTTTCGGTTACTTTTAATATTTAACCCAAGATAGTATAAGGCAGACTAGTGTGAATGAAAGCCAAATTATCTTATTTGTCTATATTGTAGGGAATTTCCCTTATTTAATTTGAAATCAAGAACATTAGAGGGTCTATGGTGTTTTATCCTTAAAAAGAAACTTTGGGGAAAATATATATAATTGCGAGTTGAAATATAAGCATTTCTGAACAATTTGATTATTGAACAATGACACATACGATTCTATCCACTTAAGTTCGAAAGTTTTGAGCATAGTTCTAACTGATGTCAAGACCAAACTACACTACATCCCAAACTTCGAGGCTTATTTTCTAAAAAACATTCTTTTGGTCACTATCTGTTATCTGTAAGATTTAAAAAAACTTTCAGAGCGTTTTACGCACATCTATAAGTGATCTTAATAAAATTAACATTTATTAAAATGCTATTTAGGTAAAAATTTACAGTAAAAAAAAAAAAAAGATTTAAAAATGTTTTGACTTTATAAATAGCAATTTTCAATTTTTTTTTTTTTTTTTTTCCGGCAACAGTTCTCATGGTTTTTGATACATTGCTTACAGGTTTGAAATCTTGAATTGCGTTTTCTCAGTTATAATTTAAAGTATTTTTACGGCGGGGTGCGTCCCCTATGTAGAAGTTTTAATTAAGTTTTTAAAGAAGTTTAAATTTAGTTAGTAAAGATTAAAATATTATTACGCACCCCACCGTAAAAATACTTTAAATTATAACTTTATAATGCAGCGAAAAAACTAACACAGATAAAAAAGAATGTTGAAAGAGATTAGGATTTATTAGAAAGATACATGCAGCGTTATTGGCAGATCTTCATTAAGCTAGGCATCGAGTACCCGGGATTCAATAGCGGCGGCGAAATTTGATATCAATCCTTTTTTTTGGCTGCTCAGGAAAGGTAAGAGTTTTTGCTGGGCGGGGTGACTTTTACAATAGTATTGTTTTTTTATGAGATAAAAGTATCAAAGCACTTCCATCAATGACATTCAATAGAAAATAATGTTTGGCTTAATTTTGAGTACCCCGTATATTTTCTCTAAAGTATATGCACCTCACATTACGTACTTAAATTTAGTCTTACATAAAAAAGACACTCAACACGAAATATCATACACTTCCAGCAACTTTCAAGTATAGTCCCACGGTGATCTAAATGTTTAAGGCAGTCCTATATACGAATGATTTGATGAATGATTTCTGTACCACAATTTACACAAAACATGCTTTTATACGTATAA
The DNA here is from genome assembly GCA_963930645.1 of Salticus scenicus. Classification (NCBI taxonomy): domain Eukaryota; kingdom Metazoa; phylum Arthropoda; class Arachnida; order Araneae; family Salticidae; genus Salticus; species Salticus scenicus. The sequence continues at coordinate 42,738 of CAWVNO010002094.1, read as the reverse complement.
AGTATATGCTCATTCCGTGTTGTCCAGGTCAGCCTATAGATGTTACACTGTACTTACCAGAAATTCCCCTATAGACAAAATGTATTTGAATTCTCTTAGGGTCGTATTCACCAAATTTCGTTGATCGAGGATTAAACCATGGATCAGAAAATCCGAGAATCAAAGCTAACACTGGATTAAATTCCTACGTTATTCACCTTCAACTGATTACGTGATCCATGGATTAACTGGAAGAGAAATAAAAGCTTCGTTTTGACAGGTCAAGAACGAAAATAGCCATTATTCATCGTTCGGCTTGAATTAACTAATCAATCAGACTTAGAATATTAGAAAGGGTAAAAAGCAAATTTTCAACACTGATACACGCTTCGCTCTTGTTTACTTCGCTTTTGTTTACGCACGGATTAAGAATCAATTTTACTTTAGAGCATTTTTAAAAAGAATAATCACGCAGACAACTGTTTACGCTATGATTTAAAATCTTGATTGTTATGGATAAGAGAATCTTAAAGCTATTAAATTTTTTTCTGCCGAAATTAATGCATTATTTTTTTCTGTGGCAGATGACAGCCTATTATCTAGCATTCGTATTAGAGATTCCACGGAATCTTTATTTAATCGATAGCGATATCGAAATGCCACATTATCCAAAGAATCCAAACCAATTAATGCACCGTCTTTTTCCTTCTTTCAAATACTTCCAATAGTTATAAGCTTTCAATTTCATCTAGTGAGAATAGATCGTCAATGTCAGCCATGTTTGTTATTTGTTTACGAAGCTGAGCTGCGGAAAGCGCATGCGTTACGAAAAGATCCGAGAATTATCTCTGTCCTATAATCGAGCGATTACCGCTGATCCGAGGAATAATCCGTGTGTTAAGAAGTTGGTGAATATGGCCCTTAAATGTTCCTGTACACGTACCATTTGCTTCATCTCAAAAGTTTAGAATAGCATCACTATGTGATATATAGAATACAGAGTTTGGACTTCTTGCTGCTATTTGTTCTATAGACATGCTGATAACAGACACAGAGACAAATAGCTGAAAACCTGCATTTCTGATTCAGAGGATCTCTAAACGGGCAAATATAACAATAACTCAATTTCGAAAAACAATATTTTCTCTACCATATGTATGGGCAAGATAAAGTAAAAAAATATAACTTGAAAAACGAGACATTATGTAACAGTCACTAATTTTCTGAATGTGAAAACGGAATTGAAAAGTATGCATTATTATTTAATAAACATCAATAAGATTACTTTCTCCTCAGATTCGGATGTCATCGACACTTACTAATAGAGCTTTAAGGGGATATTTCATCTAAAGTGGATGGCAGCCTAGTCTTATGTTATTCTATAGAGAAACTTGCTTTCAAAATTATTCATTACCTTAAAGAAAAAAAAAATCCGTTTTCACATTCGGAACATTCATAATCATTAAACTGATTCCCATTCTTCAACAATAAATCTTAAATATTTCCTTTTAAAAAGCTCCCTAAAAATTGATTAAGTGCATCCCCCCCCCTCCACACACACACTTTATAGCCTCAAATTGAAATATTAATGCTAGTGAATTGACCAAGTGTGAAAGCTGAATTTAAAAAATACATTAAGTAATGAATAATTTTAAAAACAAAACTCCACAGAATAACATTGGATAAAGCTGCCGTCAAAGTAAGGTGTCCCCTTAAGGGAATGGTGAACGTGGAATACCGTTTTGTAAACTACCATCTTAGAAATACGGAAGTTTGTATACACGTGCATTGCAATGCATCATTATTCAAATTCTTCAAATTTATCGAAAACCATTAAAAATTAAATTCACGATTTTAATTTTTTTGAAAAATTTTAAAGTGTTCCATGCGATTGAGTTTAAATTTCACCTCGATTTTACATAGTTTTTCCAATATCTTCAAAATATATTTGCACAGCACTTCGTGGATTCATTGATAAGTTTCTTAGGAAAAAAAAAATATGTTTAAATGTTAAAAACGTGCCTGAAGTTTCAGCTTTCAAAATATTAATATAAAAATTTGTAAAATTCGAGTTTATATAAAAATTTGTAAAAGTTATGTTTATTTAATTTTTTTTTTCTTTTAAAAAGATATTGCAAAAATCCATACCTAATTCTTTTAAGTATCTTCTATTAAACATTCACAAAAGATATTAAGCTTTAAATATCTGTAGAAGCTTTAAAATTTTTGAAGACCATGAATTAATGAAAAAATTCAAACTGAGAAACTCAAAAGATTTCAGATCTGTAAAAATATCTATCAAAAACCATAAGAATTTTTCCCTGAATTTTATTGAACTAACCTAATGTAGCTCAATTTTTAAATATTAAATAGAAATAAGCTTTCATATAAAACCTTCACTAATGCTTCTTTTGAAGTTAAAGAAATTATTGTAGTTAACACTTTCAGGGGCAGTGGTTGCATAGTGCAACCCACAAATTTTAATTCAAAATTACAAGTGTCCCCGGAAATTTTTTTTAATGAAATTTTTCTTTTATAAACTTAGACGAATAACTTTATTTCTTGTCTTTTAATATTGTTAAAAATTTCTTGTGGCTGTTGATTTCAAACGAAGAAAATTTGCTTCTGAAAGGGTTAAGTTACAAAAATTCTGCATTTGAAAAATCAGTACAATATTTAACGCCACATGTTTTCATAAGTGTTTCAATTAAATATTTTAATACCTGTTTTTCCCACTCCCCATTTAAAAACTACAGTTTCTGTTATATTCAGTTTCAGATCCTAATTCCTTCGAAAAATAATTATACAAAAAATCATCCAAAAGATCCAAATTAGCACTTCAGCAGTGAACATTTCTTAAAATCTAGTTTAAGTCTAAAGTTTCTTTCCTTCAAAAATCCTACGAAATAATTACAAGATAAAAAGAGCTTTTTATATACCATGTTTTTATATCTTCTGTTGAATTATATAAACGCTACCGAAGGCAGCGGGAACCTGGAACAAATGGCTAAAAGTATTAAAAAAAAATCATTGTTATCGTGCTTTGAGCTATTATAAAAGTTTCAAATGGTAGCCGGGAAGTTAGTTAAAAATCGATTGCAAGCTTTGTACTGGTAACGCTGCCGAAGGCAGGAGGAACAGGGAGCAGTTTTGGTTAAATATATTTAAAAAATGCATTTTCATCGTGTTCTGAACTATTCTGAAAGTTTCAAATGTCTAGCTAGTCGGGAAATTAGTTAAATTTTATGTCGAATTATATAAACGCTGCCGAAGGCAGTAGGGACCTGAAGCAGTTCACTAAAAGTGTTTAAAAAAATATATTGTCTCCGTGTTCTGAGCTATCCTGAAAGTTTCAAATGTCTAGCTAGTCAGGAAGTTAGTTAATCGATTGCAAGCATTGTACTAGTAACGCTGCCGAAGGCAGTAGGAACCCGAAACAGCTGGCTAAAAGTATTTTTAAAAAATGCGTTTTTACCATGTTCTGAACTATTCTGAAAGTTTCAAATGTCTAGCTAGTCGGGGAGTTAGTTAAAAATAGATTGCAAGATTTGTACTGGACAAACAAACAAGAAGCAAAGTTAATAAAAACATGGTAATAAATAGAAATTACTTCCAAGAGAGGTATAAAAATCATTTATTGCATTTTTACAAATTTAGAGTACTTTTCCAAATTTCAACCATTATAGCAAGACAGATTAAAAATACATTTTTTAAATTTATACAGCAAGACTGATTAAAAATACATGTTTTAAATTCATAAACACATTTAAAAAAACCTTTTTTTTTTAACTGCACCAAATCTGACAAATTGCATATTTTACATATGGATGGTGGCACTGACTTATTAGAAACTGATCGCTTAAACAGTCTTTGCGATCACTTATAAAGTTTCCTCTAATCCAATATGTTCAAAGTTTCTTTAACGATTTATCGTACCCTACTTGCACTCGTAATGCCTTAATATTTAAATTATTAAAGTAGGTATGGAATTTCTAGAGTCTATAAATTTACTTGTGTTGTAAAGCTTTAAAATTATATTCAACAATTTGGTCTTGATCGGCAGTAGAGATATTTTGAAAGTTATGAAGGTTGATAGGAAAGAAAAACTATAACTTAAAAAATGTTAAATTAACAAAAAAAAAAAAAAGCATCTGGCTAAGTTATCATAAAACTCTTCTGCCGACTGAGACCATGAGGGGATCTGAATATACAACATCCGAAACTAAATTTATCTTAAATAACAATTAAATAAAAAATCATTATCAAAACGTTACTCTATAAGGCGGGGGAAAAAAAAGTCAGTTTTACTATTCATTTACACTTTTAATCAATTTCTGTAAATTATGCGTCTTTAGAGAAGTTTAAAAATTTTGTGAACAAATTACCGCAGATTCTAACCTAGACGTATTTGAATAAAACAAAGCAATTATAAATTCACGAGTTAAAAATTGAGTCAAATGAACATAAATTTGTAATTAGAATTTTTCTTTCCCTGAAAAAACCGCTTTTAAAAACACAAAGCTTTTCGCTATTAATTAAAATAGCATCTTCAGGTGTTGTTAATTAACAGCAGAGTAGACAGCATTATATACTGGAGACGTTCAATATAGTTACAGTTAAAAAATAAATCTTGTAAATATCGCTTGTCATTTAAGATCACTTGGCGTCACACTAGGGTTACACAGCAAGTTCTGTAGAAAACGTTGACACAAAAGTTTTCAGCATACCGGAACTATCTTGTAGTGTAGTCACGTACTTTTAGAAAAAAGAAGGTCCAGTTCACAAAAAGTCGCACCAGAACTACATGGCAATAAAATACTTGTAGAAGCACACACAAATTTCCGAGCAGAAAGATTAGAAGTCTCGATAACAGCCGTCAACGAAGTTAAAAAGTCAGATGCAGCCATGAGGCAAAGTTAAGGTTCAGAAAGGTCACACTGTCTTGACATGTCGATATTACTCCAAGAAACCAAAACTTAAAGGCATACAACAGAAACTCGAAAAATGGAAGTCTTTGTGGATTTGTCTAGGCTGGAACTTCTTGATTGTTTTAAAACCTGCAAAAAAAAAAAATGCTTTAAGTATCGTATAAAAATACTAAACTAACATTTTTTATTTAATGAAAAATACATTAATAAATAAATAGAATTGGGGGGGAAAAAAGTAAACCTCATTTCACTAGTACTAGTTTATATTAATAAGTTAGTACTGTTACAGTTAGTATTCGCAAACATTATCAGTGATTAGACCTAGAGTCTTCAAACACAGTTTGTAATAGTATTTGTACATTGTAATAATCAAATTTCAACATTTTTATCGTATATAAAATGTTGTACTGCAGTTTTTATTTATTTTTTTTTTTTAATAAATCAAACTGCATAATGAATATTGGTACACATTTTGTAATAAATTGAAATCGTATCTTGGACAATATTTTTTTTTTTTTTTTAATCTTAAATGAGGGTTAATTATATACATTTTTCATAATATTCAACTTCATCTATTTGTTATGTTCATGTATTTATTAAAGAATTATCTGAAATACAACTTATATAAGAAGTCAATACTCAGAACCAAGCTCAATAAGGGAAAAAAAGCAACCCAGTACAAAAAGAAGGGGGCAAAGCAACCCAGTTCAAACAGAAGGGGGGGGGGGGGAAAGCAACCCAGTTCAAAAACAAGGAAAGAAAAGCAACCCAGTTCAATAACAAGGAAAGAAAAGCAACCCAGTTCAATAACAAGGAAAGAAAAGCAACCCAGTTCAATAACAAGGAAAGAAAAGCAACCCAGTTCAATAACAAGGAAAGAAAAGCAACCCAGTTCAATAACAAGGAAAGAAAAGCAACCCGGTTCAAAAACAAGGAAAGAAAAGCAACCCAGTACAAAAAGGGGGTAAAGCAACCTAGTTCAAAAAGGGGGGGGGGGAAGCAACCAAGTTCAAAAGAGAAAAAAAAAAGTAACCAAGTTCAAAAGGGGAAAAAAAGAGTAACCAAGTTCAAACAGCTTGTCAGAAGCTTATGAAAGCTTTTATGAAATGTAAACCCAGAAAAGCTGAATCTATGCGACAACGCCATGAATTAGTTTAATAATAAAAATTTTTACGTAACATTCATTATATTTTAGGTATTAACAATGATACAGTACAAAAACTTGCATTATATACCTTAACACTTATTTATGATTTTGTGATATCATTTATAAATACTTCATTGGTATTATTTGATCTAAAAAAAATGCATATATAATGTAAAAATTCTTGGATTTACAAATTATTTTGCCCACTGTATTTGATAAATAAGATAAATTTTGATACGAATTTTGAAAACATAATTATGAAAATACAATAATTTAAAATGAATATAAAAATTTCATAAATATAATTTAAGCTAAAGATACAAAAAAGACCGTATAAAAAAGACATTTTCATAAATTAGATTTTTCAAAATTTATGTAGCATTAAAAAAAAAAAAAAAAAAAAAAAAAAAAAAAATATTCTAAGACATGGAGCCTTTTATAATTTTTAAGTTTTACGTAAAATATACAAAAATGACCACCACCTGATTTAAAGATTCCATGTAGAACTAGAGCTCAGTTTCCTTCTGCTGAGGATAACAGTCGGCATCCAGAGTCCGAATTTAGGTAGAAGTGTCTTACTTTCAATCAGTTGAGTGGAGGATGAATCAGGAGAAAAAAATATTCCATCGTTGTAGATTCTTACGAGATCTTGAGAATCGTACAGCTCTAAAGAACTGGAAGAATTTAAGGCCTTCTCTTATTCCTGATAAACCAAGACGTAGGGCAGTTGCGACTTTCCGCCTATCTACAGGACACGACTGCCTGGCCGCTCATTTGAAGTGCATAGATATATTTAAACGATTCTACTTGCCCACTTTGTGATTCTGGAGAAATAATGGACAGGGACGTTGTGGGGCTCTTCGATGTTCTACAGAAGAGTCGAGATATTGGGAGGCAAGATCGTTCCTTAGGCAATGACTTCGGTCTCTGTTTTGTAACTTTATAGTCCTCTAACTTTTGCCTAGCCATTGAAAGAAAAAAAAGATTAGAGATCAACTAACTGGCGAGATTAAAGACTCTCATAAGCAGATTTTTAATATGTGTGTATTCTTTTGATGCAATCTCCATCCCCCCCCCCTCTCCTCTTAGCCTTTATCGAGTTCAGCAAAATGGATCGTCCGCAACGTACCAGAGACGCTAAAGTGATTTGCACTGAAACTGGCAAGAGATTTTGTTTAAGAAATGATACTTTTTTTTTTTTTAATAGTAAAGTTTAAACAAGATTTTGTAGATGATGTGCGGTGAAAAACAGTGGGGATTTGTCTTAAAAAAAAAAAAAAAAAAATCAGATGGTTTTTAAATGCCGTGTAACCACCACCTCCTTGTTCAATTACGCCTTTGAACTTAATGCATGTTCTCATTTCTTGAAAATTTATGAATAGCCACGCGTGTCTAGTACAGAGAGACTTAATAGCTCTGCTGTCATCCTCTTTTTTTTTTTTTTTTTTTTTTTTTTTTTTTTTAAATAACTGCTTTTTAAAGTGATTGCAAAACCTATGCAATATATTTTTAATAAATTTAAAGTAAGGTCATAGAATAAATGAGGGAGAGAACTTTAGAATTTACTTCTGCTTTAGAATCTAAAAACATTTTAAGGAGAATATCCTAAAGATAATTTGAATCTTATCTTACGTTAAAAATGAAATAGCTTATATAAAGCTAACTTTAAACATTGTTTCTTTTATTCAAGGATTATGTAATTACATATAACACCAATATCGAAAGAATTAACATTTGATATTGTTAAAATATAAATTTAGTCCATAGTTATGACTTAAAATTCTTAAGAAATTAAAAGATAAAGGTCAGTTAAACTATTAAAGCTATACGTAGCCATTCAATGAAATGGTTTATAGCTTTGTATTTCTAAAAATGGTAAATCTCTCACATGCATTACCTTACCATCTTTTAAAAAAATGGTTAACTATCCTCAAACTTTTATAAACACGAGATACTTTTTACCTTGTTTAAAATACAAGACTAGAATTTTCGAAATTAGTCATATTCAGCCTTAAAATGTCAAATCCTTATGGAATTGACTTCATAGTTTACAAATTCAAAGCAAGAATTAAGTTCAGATCAGAGAAGTTCCATTGTAAACGGCATTAGCCTACATAAAATGTTATCTAAACTAACATCCGATTATCACGTTCAGTTTTAAGTAGGAAAAAATATAAGAAGTCTCCAAATTGTAACTCAATGTAAAAGTTATTTTTTTATTGTTAGTAAAAAGTGGAAAGTAATATTTAAGAAAAAATTATCAAGAGCGCGTTTGTTACGACTTTAGCTATAAATTTAAGTATAGAGCAAGGTTAATATTTATGAAATAGTAAATATTATAAGTTATCACTAAAACAAATTTTGCCGGCCGGTCTTGGGTTAAAAACTAGCAAGAGTCACAAAATGGAGACTTGTTTTCGAACAAAATTCATATGTGAAAAGTTAACAGGAATCAAATTCTTTTTAATGCTTAGTGTCCATATCATAAGCTACTACGAGACTTATGATGACTTATGACTAAATTCAGAAAATTGCTTTTGGCAATTAATGTTTTGGATAGTAAAACTAATCGTGAAAAATTGATTTTTTAAATTTTTTACACTTCATTTTGCGGTTAGAAAAAAATGAGAAAAATGTACTTAATGAAAATTCGCATTTTTGAACTCAAAATTAAAATACAAAAAATTTAAAAAGTCAATTTTTCGAAAATAAGTACTCATTTAAATGTTATGAATTTTTTTGAAAGTGAAAACTGAATTTAAAGAAATACATTAGGTAATGAGTAATTGTGGAAACAAATTTTCCAGTATAATAACATTAGCCACGGCTGTCCGAGGGATTAGGTATTGTCCCCTCTTAAGGTCCCTCTTCATTCACCGCCGCCGGAAGCCGAAACTAATGTTATTCTATGGGAAATTTTTCTTTACAAATAACTTATTAACCAATACATATTTTTAAATTCTGTTTTCCCATTCTGAAAATTCCCAGCTGTTAAACTGACGGACCTTTATCAAAATAATATTTTTAAATTTTTTAATATTTTATTTTAAAGCTGCAAAATACGAATTTTCAATATGTAAAATTTTTTCATTTTGCAATTTCAAAATAAATTGCAAAAAAAAAAAAAAAAAAAACATTTTAAAAAAAGATCCGTCAATTTAACAGTCGGGAATTTTCTGAATGTGAAAACAGAATTTAAAAATATGCATTAGTTAATAAGTTATTTGTAAAGAAAATTTCTGCATAGAATAACATTGGCTCGGGCTTCGGGCGACGGTAAGTGGAAAGGGCCGTTAAGAGAGGGAAGCCTCCGGCACAAACTTCATTTAACAAAAAAAAAAAAGTTTTCCGATGAAAAAAATCTTTAATATGTGTACACAAACAAAAATCAAGAATTTTAGCTAGAAGTTCACTTTCTATGCAGGGATTTTTTGGCTGAACAATTCTAAAACTATTTTTTTTTTTTTTTTTAATTAGTTCATACAACTTCTATTCTACAAAATATCTTAGGAGTTTAATATTCGATTTTAAAAACTGACTTATAAAAAAAAAGTTAGATCACATTCTTAAAAAATTAAACTTGTTAGCTATACACTTACTGAATTTACTTAATTTCACTGAGTAACAAAGTTGTATCTGAATTATCTATGGAATATTCTCCTTGAAATATTTTACATAAAAAAAATTTCTGAATCTTAAGTAAATTTCAGATAAACTCGTCAACGTGAGTTCTTCGGAGTACCTGTAAATGTTTGCAACCAATGATTACCTCCATCAAAAATATAAAAACAAGAAAGTTACATAAAACGAAAAGTAGCTAAAAATCTATTAAATTTAGAATTTGTCACTTAATATATCCCCGCGAAAACAGGAGTCCTTCAGAATAAAGCACCAAAAGTCCAGAGAAAAATATTACCATTACTCCTTGAAACAAATTTGAGTGTGACAAAATTTTAAATAATAGCTGCTGCGTGCATTAACGGAGCTAGTCTGGATGTCGCAAAGGAATTAAAGGACCTAGAATCTCAAAATACTCAATAAATGAGGGAGGGGGGGATTTTCAAGGCCATAATCGAAAATTTTGCTTACCTACATTCCTCCTCAATAACGTACAGCATGAAATTTACAAATCGCATTAAAATCCAATTAGAAAAAAAAGCAGTACTATTCATCTATGATTTAAGAGCCGAAGACCCTTGATAGTTCATAGATGTCTTGACGAATACCACTATGCATTAAGTTCAAGGGCGTATAGGAGAAAGAGTAAAGGAGGTGGCTACATCTGATAATGTAAGCTATCTGAGCTTTTCAATTATTTAGTTAAACAAAATATTTAAAAAATTATTACAATAAAACTATCCCTTTTGCAAGATGACAATAGATTTCATTACATCAATATATAGATCAAACAGCATAAAGAGCTTGCATCAAATTCGGTTTTGTAACCCTGCGAGTTTATTTCAAACCAAGATTCAAGTTCACATTTGGACAACTTGCTTAAGCTTGATAATTGTCTGAATGAATACTTATTAAGCACAGCACTATGCTTGCTACAACACACATGAATCACACAAACATAAAATTGGTTTTTGAATTAAAAAAAAATCCCTTTTTAATGCGTTGGTGTATGGAGTTTTTTATTCTATCTCTGTTAAATTGATTTTTTCCCTCTCTGAACCAGAGTAAACTAATTTCTACACACATGTAGATTCCAGCCTGTGTCTTTTGAAGCACATAATTTTTAAGCTTATAAATTTGACTTGTCAGACGTGATTTCACAAGTGTGAATCTGGTTGGAAATATCTTAAGGAGGAGGTCATTAGGCGTACAAGATAATAAAAATGAAGGCTCCATATTACCACGAATTTAAGTCATTGTAATGAACTCAAATCACTTCATTAAACTTGCTAAACTCATATTGATACTACAGTTTATTTTTTTGCCGATATTTTATAACTAATATACTATCTAGCTCAAGTAACATCTTCTTGCAGATGGTTCAAGTTTTTTCTTGACATAATTAATACACCCTGAAGTACAACATTATATTACAAGACTTCATTTTACAAAATTACTTAAGGTCAAGTAATATCTTCTTGCAGAATGGTTCAAGTTTTTTCGTAACATAATTAAAACACCCTAAAGTACAACATTATGTTACAGGTCTCCATTTTACAAAATTACTTTAAAAAAAAAAAAAAAACACCCACAAACTTACAACATAATCGCCTACTCGATAACCTTTCTTATATAACTTATGACAGCCCACCCTTCTACTTTTGCAAATAAACTTACAGTTAAATAATATAAAACATCTTAAACGACCTAGGGGTACATACAAATGAAACACTTCCTGTTGCAAAGCAGTTTGTAAGCGTTCCAAATGGATGACTACAGTCGGCAGCAAAAGTATCCGACCACTAGCAAAAATTCCTATGTAAATAAAAAAGAACACTTACTACTGTTTTGTTACATAAATCCTTGTCGAATCATGTTCTTAGATTGACTAAGAACAGCATTCGAAAAGGATTTATTTAACAAAACTGCATTAAGTGTACTTTTATTATATAAGAATTTTTGCTAGTGCTCGGATACTTTTGCTGCCGACTGTATTTGCAAAAAACTTGCAAAATTTACGTCATCGGAATTGCAAGCGTTCCGTTTATATGTAACCGCTAGGGGACCATCCCTAGGGGTGCGTACTAGACCATCACCGATTACCCATAGCGCAGTAATAGTGTGACGTTAAACCCAACCTACCTACCTACCAAGGATTGAAAAATTTCGAAAATTTGTACCGCAACTTAAAAGCTTTTTAAATTATTTAATAGGATAAATACTTTCTCTCACAACTTGTGGGGCCGCAGTAGCTCAGTCGGTAGAGCGCCGGGCTCGTAATTGGAAGATTGCGGGTTCGGTACTCAAGCCGGCCAAAAACTGTCGTGTACACTAATGATGGCTGGTGCACGTAAAATCTTTCGTGGCCGCAATGTCCTCCATGTTCCCGCAAAAAATTATACCTCTGAAGTCACCGAAGCGGGAGAACCATCCCTTCCGGGGAATAAAAGTTGTGATGGCGTCTCCGGACCACATCTAGGGGTGAGTCAAAGACCGCCGCCAATTGCCCATTGCGCAGCACTAGTGCGACCTAAAAAAACTATCCAACCAACCAACCTCACAACTTGTGAAAATCATTTGCAGATAGAAACAATATAGCGCAGCACTAGTACGACATTAAACCCAACCAGCCAGCCGACCAGACAGGAACAAAGCTCGTAATCGGATGGATGGGTTTTAGTTTTAACGTCGCACTAGTACTGCGCAAATGGGTAATTGGTGACGGTCTGGGATGCACCCTAAGGATATCCCGGAGACATGTCATCACAATTCTGATCGTCAATGGAGGGACTGTCTCCTCCGTTTTGGTGACCCCCAGCGGAAAAATTTGTATGGGAACATGCAGGACATCGCGGCTACGACGGATTTTACGTGCACCAGCTACGTGCTACCATTAGTGTATACGATGGTCTTTAGCCGGCTCGAATATCGAAGCAGCAATCTTCCAATTATGAACTCGGCGTTCTACCGATTGGGCTACCGCGACCCAGTTCGTAATCGGAGAATGAGGATTCGATGTGCAAGACAGCCAAAAACCTACAGTCGGCACAAAGTCTCATAGAAAACAATACTATTGTGTAAAAGTCACCCCGCCCAGCAAAAACTCTTACCTTTCTTAAGCAGCCAAAGAAGGGATTGATATCAAATTTCGCCGCCGCTATTGAATCCTGGGTACTCAATGCCTAGCTTAATGAAGATCAGCCAATAACACCGCATGTATCTTTCTAATATATCCATATCACTTTCAACATTCTTTGTTATCTGTGTTAGTTTTTTCGCTGCATTATAAAGTTATAATTTAAAGTATTTTTACGGTGGGATGCGTAATAATATTTTAATCTTTACTAACTAAATTTTTTATTAATTGAAACTTCTACATAGAGGACGCACCCCGCCGTAAAAATACTTTAAATTATAACTTTACTAGCAGACCCGGCCACGCGTTGCTGTGACTAAGTTATATGTTGAATTATACGGCTGTAAACTATTTAGTACAGTCAAATTATTATTTACGAACAAAGACGAAAACGTTGTAGCCGATGTAAAAACCCACAGGGTTGAGATTTGAAACTTAGGTCAAAATTTGGAAGCGATTGATAAAAATTTTCGTAGTGTTGATATTAAGCACAAATTAATTTTATTGTAGGGTCCTATAAATTTTAATGGAGAAGTGATATATATTATTTCTAATGCTACTTTGGATAAAATTGCTAAAATGACTAATATATAAATTAAATTCTATTAAAATTCTATTAAAATAAAAGTATAAAAGAAACAGACGATTTTAAAATCAATTTTTATGGAGGAGTGAAATATAATATATGCTATAATGGATAATTTTACTCTAAAATGACCTCATCATTTTAAATATTTTAAAGAGGGCAACAGCTGTAGTTATAAAAAGGAAAACAATAAGGCTAAACCAGAAAAATAAGTAAATTTGATAAATATTTTAAAACTTGAAGATTGGAAATGTTATGAAATATTGGACATTTAAAGTAAATACATGTATCATTTTAAATAGAAAAAGATTTTGGAAAAGTTTAGTGTATTTTAATGAAGTGATGAGAAGTTTTTGAGTATGTTAAAATTTTAATAGTAAATTCAAGTTAATAAAGATGGGAAACATTGAGGATTAAGATAAGAATAATTATAAGATTAAAAAAAAAAAAAAAAAAAAAAAAAAAAAAAAAACTTTTTATATACCATGCTTTTAAATTTTAATATACTAATTAAAAGGAAAATGATAAATATTCTATCATAGTTTGAAGTCAAATTTGTTTTCAAATGTCTAAATAAAATATCTGATGCAAGATACTAATATTTTGCAGCGGAATAGATTTCATTTCTGTCATCCTTGGCGAAAAAAAAGAATATCGCCAAATTATCTGGCGAAAATATTTAATTCCTTTCAAAAATCATGGTTATTTTAACAACTTATATTAAAAGAGTAATGAATAATATGAAACAATATTTCGTACAATACATATTACATGTCATACATACGTACAATGAATAATACATATTACATTTCGTACAATGTATACATCTGGCATGTATATTTTCGTGTTACGCTTTTGATCGCCAAATAATAATAATAATAAAAATAAAAAGCCAAGGGCGACAGAGTTTTGAAATTTAAAATTAAAATTTTGTCAATTTGACAGCAAAATAATTCAATCTAACACCCGCGATAACTAATACATATCTATACCCAAATATAAGGATTAAAATCGGGAAATAAATTTCCTCGATTTTTAATAATTTCTTACAAAAAATCCAGTGGGCAATTAACATAGGAAATCTTTTTCTTGGCTGCACAGACGGTCAGTGAGTCACACTTCGCTTGCGTATAGAACTCATAGATATAGTATAGCATATATAGAATAGAGTGATCATTGGGGAGAAAAAAGTTATTCCTTTTCATTTGGGAAAAGACGACGTTTTTACCAAAATATGGCTGTCTTTCCCCGAGTGAATACACACGGGAATACATACTAATATTTTAGCAAATAAAATTTATGAATAATTTATTTGCTAAAGGGGAATGGAAGACTCCAGATACAGTTTCAAATTAATATTTCTTTCTATCTTTTTTTTTTTTTTTTTTTTTTTTTTTTTTTTTTCAATACCACTTAATGGCTGTTTCCAAAGCTTTTATTTATTTATTTTTTTCGGCATCAAAAATCTTTGTACGATAACATGGGGATGAGAGATCTATATATATTACTATATCTATGATAGAACTACATTAGCACTTTATCAATGTGTATAAAATCTTTAAATTGATTATGACGTCAATTTTCGTGAGATGCATAATTTAACGTTTTATAATTTTTTAACGTTCACGTTTGATTAAATGTATTTATTTTTATGTCGAAAGAAAATGAACTCGTATTTTTTTTTTTTTTTTTTTTTTTTGGCAACAATTAAATTAATGGAACTCACAGATATTTTGGAGCAACTTTAATAAAGGTCTATAATTAACAAATAGTTGCAATAAAACAATATTGTGACAATAAATTGAGATAAAAACTATCCTATCTCTCAAGTTGGACCAAACTGCACACAATGTGCAAAATTTCATTAAAATCGGTTCCTTAGTTTAGGAGTTTACCCCGGACAAACATTGTGACACGTAATTTATCTATATCATTATATAAAGCGCAAAAAATTGTTTGTTTGTGGAGGGTAATCTCTGAAACTACTGAACCGATTTAAAAACTTCTTTCACTGACCGAAAGCTACAGTATGCCATATTGTTATAGGCTATATTTAATTTTGATAAAATAAATTTTAGTTTAAAATCTGAGCATTTTAATTAAAATCCCCATAGAAGCCGTAATAGAAATGGAAATAATGAAATATTAAAAAAATTAGCTGCTGCCAACATAAAAGAAACATTTACATATTCATTTCGTTTTTAAAATATCTTGACGTGAAAAGAAAAGAAATATATTTGCACGTGCATTAAATTGAAATTCATATAAAGCTTTTTTAATTGTTAAACTTACACGTTAAATCTGACGTCATTATAGAATTAAAAGTGTTTATTTTTCTAATAATTTAATTTGATATGATATGATATAATATAATGATCTAAGCATCAATGTTTAAACCACGGAGTCTTTATTACTCCGTGGTTTAAACTGATGTGTGTAAAGGAAATTGGAATTTAAAAATAAATAAATAAATAAAATAAAATAAAATAAGAAATTCTATTTTATAATATTATTTATTTTAATTTATAATTGTTGCCAAAAAGATTTACGAATTAATTTATTTTTAGACATATAATAAAATATATTTTCACGCGAACAATAATATAAAAAGTGAACTGGATTTTTTGTAAAAAAATAATAAAGATCGAGGAAAATTATTTCCCCATTTTAATCCCCATATTTGGATATAGATATGTATTAGTTATCATGTGCATTGTGCATCCGTTAGATTAAATTGTTTTTGTTGTAAAATTGATAAAATTGGAATTTTAAATTTGAAAACTCTAGAAAAAAAAAATGGCAAATTTCCATATTCGATTGAAAACATAAACATTTCATTTCAAAGGATGATATTTACACAATAAACATCCAACTAATAAACTAATTAAAAGGGAAAGGATAAATATTCTATCATAATTTGAAGTCAAATTTGTTTTCAAATGTCTAAATAAAGTATCTGATATAATATACTAATATGTTGCAGCGGAATAGATTTGATATCCGTCATCCTTGGCAGAAAAAAAAAATATCGCCAAATTATCTGGCGAATATAATTTAATTACTTTCAAAAATTATGGTTATTTTAAAAACTTACATTAAGAGTGTAACGAATAATATGAAACAATATTTCGTACAATACATATTACGAAAATATACATCTGGCATGTATATTTTCGTATTACTTTTTGATCGCCAAATACAAAAAACGCCAAGGGTGACAGTTTCGAAATTTAAAATTAAAATTTTGTCATTTGACAGCAAAATAACTCAATCTAACGCATGCATACAATAACTAATACATATCTATACCCAAATATGAGGATTAAAATCGGGAAATAATTCTTCTAGAATTTTAATTAAAAAAAAAAAAAAAATCCAATGAGCGATTAACATGGAAAATCTTTTTCTTGCATCCATGGGCGGTCAGTGATGTCACACTTCGCTTGCGTATTGAGATGTTTAAATTTATTTGGCGACTATTTTTAGCAACTAACAGTTATGGCAAGTAGCTCAATATACATAGCGCATACAGCCATTACTGAAATGTAAATAGCATTTAATTATTTGAGTTACATTATGTTGATTGGAAACCTATTTAATATACCTATGCTCTATAGCTATACTAATATAAAAAGAAGAAAGGTTTATATGCATATGTAAAGAACGATCGCTAGAACTAAAAAGCCGATTGCTTTTTTTTTTTTTTTTTTTTCCTTTCAATAATCAAAAGTTACACTGTCTCTCTCTAAGTGCTAGAAGCTATAATAAATTTTGGTAAAATAAATTTTTAATTAAAAGTTTCAATATTTTAATTGAAAACAAAGCATAGATTTGATATCTATCGTCATTGGCGATTTTTGAATTTGGCGATCGAAAACGTAATACGAAAATCTGTATATTATCGTAGTAAATACGAGATGTATGTGTTTACTTCAATTACCCTACTACCGTAGGTAGTGGAAGTATTGTATAGGTTTTGGCAATTGGTCAGTGTGTGTGTATATGTGCATGTGTGTGTGTAATCTTCTGGCTGTCTTATCTCCAAAACTAATAAAAATAGAACTACTAAACTTCACAAGTGATTCAGGTCTGGTGTACAGATAAATTTTCCAAATTTTCGTGAAAATTGAAAAACCGGAATTGGGTCATCGAAAACCAGAAATGGGACCGTAAGCCCATATACAAAAACACCTCTAATGATTTTCTTCAAAGTTGCTGTATAAATAATATATTAGATGCCCTTTCGATTGAAAAGTTGCTTAGTTCAGGAAAATTGATAGGCGTCCTCTATAAACAGCTCAATTTCAGACTTCGCAAGTGCGTTCCTTTAAAAACGCCTGTACGGATTTTTTTCAAACTCGCCATGTTAACTTTCTATTAAATATCCTTTTGTATGTAATTATTGTTTTTAGGTCAATAATTGAGTATGCTAAGTTTTGGTAAAAGTTGGTATCTCAAAAACGGCTCTAACGTATTCTTGAAAATTTTTTCTTTAATCCAATTTAGATAACCTTTCTCAAGTATTACGTGCTTATTACAGGAATATTAACGGTCATCCTAATTAGGTAGTTCAGTTTTAGATCTCGGAAATTCGTGTTTAAAAAAATAACTATCTATTTTTTTTCCCCTTATTTTTTAACTCGCTATGCAAACTCTGTTGTATGTGTCTTTATACGTGTATCAAGTTTCTCTTACTCGAAAATCTCAAAAAATGCAAGTAATATCTCCAAAAAATTGTATATATTACGTGTAATAGTGGGTAATGGAAGTCGTATGGTTGTTTCACACCAGATTCTGTAATAGTATATATTGTACGAATATTGTTTCATATTATTGATTTCTCCTTTAATATACATTATTAAAATAATAATCAATTATGGAAAAAATTAAATATATTTGCGAAATGAACAAATAAATAATAATTAAAGCTATTATGACGTCAATTTTATCAAAAACATTTTCATGTCATAGGTTTATTTTTCAATATTTTTTATTCATGAGTAAAGAAATGTTTCTTTTTATGAAATAAATAAATAAATAAATAAATAGCATTAAGTAAAAATTGCCAACATTTAACAACTAATTAAAAAAAATAATTGTAAAATTATATTTTGACTTTCCAGTTAATAATATTGCCTGACTATAACATATAAACTGATATATTTCTTGATTTTTTACATATCAATCCATCTTTAACTAAAATTTGTTCATCAGTGCGAAGCCGGACGGGTCAGCTAGTATATATATACAGATAATGCAGCGAAAAGACTAACACAGATAACAAAGAATGTTGAAAGAGATTAGGATTTATTAGAAAGATACATGCAGTGTTATTGGCAGATCTTCATCAAGTTAGGCATTGAGTACCCGGGATTCAATAGCGGCGGCGAAATTTGATATCAATCCTTTTTTTGGCTGCTTAAGAAATGTAAGAGTTTTTTTCTGGGCGGGGTGACTTTTACATTAGTATTGTTCTTTATGAGGGTCCGAAGAGGATATACAGAATATGAACTTTTGTGTCATAAATTGACTAAAAAACACAATCATAAAAAATATAATCAAAATAGGAATTATTTTATTTTATTTTATTTATTTAAAAAAAAAATTATACCAAAATTAATAAAAAGTCATCGTCAACATGGCGACAAAAATTTAAAATGTGTCGTGGGAGTCCTATATTAAAATTGTACTGCCTGTGGAAGTATGAAAATTGGGTCGTGAACCATGAATTTTGTTTGGAAACCTTTCTTTGAATGATTTTGGTTTCACTATTGTACAATATTAATCTGGTTTTATTAATAATTTGGCTTCTGGTAAATTAAAATTTTGACAGCTGTTTACTCAATAACTTACTATGAACTAGAATAAACTATGTACTAGAATACTAGTACTAGAATACTATATACTATGTACTAGAATACTAGTAGTGCAATGATTGTAGACAACGAGGGATTCGGTCAACAAACAAGAAATCATCATAGCTCAAAAGGAAATGAGCTAATTTTAAGTTAAACGTGTTACCTTGTAACTTAATATTATTTTCTGGTCTTGTTCTATTTTCTGTTTCTTTAATGTTTTTCTTTAAATAAATTTTTGTAGTTCTGTTTAAATTTCTTTTATTTTTTTGATTTTTTAATTATTGAATTGAAATAAACACTCCCAGTACAAAAATATTTGTTTACAATTACCTTACAACAATGTCATTTAACGGCAATTATTATTAGTTCCTCAACATACTATAGGTATGGGGAAACTTAGGTAATCGTGAAAATTTTCAACCTCGGTTTTTTCACTTTTTTGCATGTTTTCAGTGTGAGGAATGCGAAAATGACAAAATTTGTATGGTGTCCGTCTGTAGGGTGTCTTTTAGTTTGTTAGTCCGTTAGTGTGTTAGTCCGTGTACACGATATCTCAAGAACAAATTGTCGCAGAGATGTCAGATTAGTTTTAAAATATTACTTTCAATACTGGCAAGAACCCTATTCATTTACAACATTCGAATTAAAAAAACTTCGTAAGTTATTAGAAATTTACGATTTTCTTAACATGAGAGAATAGGACAAAATTTCACTTAAACGTGCATTAAATGGAAACTTTTTACTGTAAAAATATCAGACCAGTTTTAAAATATCAGTTTTGATGCGGGGATGAACATCAGTAACTATAAATATGCTACTTTGAAAATTTCGCAAGTTATTGGAAATTTACGAATTTCTTAACATGGCAGTATAGGGCAAATTTTCACATAAATGTCAATTTTGAGAGATATTTTCATCGTAAAGATGTCAGACTACTTTTGAAATATTATATAGGACACTGGCATGAATATTAATGACTATGAATTTTCCAATATAAAAATTTCGTAAGTTATTGGAAATTTACGAATTTCTTAACACGGCAGAATAGAGCAAAATTTCACATAAACGTCAATCTTGAGGGATATTTTCATCGTAAAGATGTCAAACCACTTTCAAAATATTATTTAGGCTACTGGCCTGAATATCATAGACTATGATTTTTCCAATTAAAAAAATTCGTAAGTTATTTTGAATTTACGATTTACTTAACATGTCAGAATGAGGCAAAATTGAGCATAAACTTCCATTTTGAGGATCATAACATTGAGGATCATTAGACAACTTCAAAATTACATTTATGATATTTGTTTGAACATGATTGAATACAAATATTCTAATAGGAAAATTTCATAAAATATTCGTATTTTACGATTTTATCAACATAACGAAATTGAAAATTTTTCATATAAATCTGAATTTTGAGGACTATTGCATTGGAAATAGTAGCATGAAAACTAAACAATGGAACTGACCCTGATAAAATAAATTTATAGATTAGAATAAGATAAATATATCGAAGTTATCGGTGGATAGCCTATTAGGCGGGGATTTCATTCTGTCACTGTATCAAGCTTTGGTCATATTCATTTCTGTTAACATGATTATAATATGTCTCGCACTAGAAATGTATGAGAACATAAATATGATAGAGAACTGAGCAGAGTCCACCTATGCCAACTAGGTATTATTAATGTAATTATAGTTATAATGAGCGCAATCTCTCCTACCCATGTGCACAATCACTCCTACCCTAAAAGGAGAGATTGCGCAAAATAGCTCTCTTGCTTTTATTACAGCTGTTCTTTTAAATTATAACAGAGCAACAAAATAGCAATGGAAATGCATAGAAGAAGGATCACTTCAAAGTTATGCACCAATAGTTTAGCAAAAAATTAATTTTTGGATTTTTTATATCGTTCTGTTGACTTGTGCGCAATCTCTCCTAGCTTTACTTTATCCTTATAATTCAATTCGTGTCTTGAGATATTTGTCAACTAGGAAAGTGTGCCTAAGAATACAAGTAGATATCTTTCTTCGAGAATCCTAACAGTCCATCTAATTCCCTCTAATATTCCTATTCCTTGGACTCTAATAGGGGACTGGTTACGCCTTTCCTGAATTTCTAGCGAGTCACTTTGTATCTACATTTTACCGAATCTTTCAGCTTCAGTTCGTGTGAAAATTCAAGTGATTGATCCCATTTTAGCTTTCGAGACAAACCTTTCACTGGAACATATGGGGTATAATATATCCTTATTATATCTCAAATTTTAAGAGAATTCATGAAGCATTTCTTTATGTATTCGACAAAAACTTTTGCATTCTAATGTATGCCTTCACTTACAGTGGGCAGAAAAATTATTAAAGCAGACATCCACATTTTTCTTTTTTTTTTTTTTTTAGTTTGATTGCCAATTTTTATCAACTTACTTTTTACTTTCTCTTACCCCTTATATATGGTAGAAAAAATATTGTTTTTGTGTCAAATTTTCGAAATTGAGTTTTTGTTATATTTAGACGTTTCAAGGTCCCCTATGTCCAAAAATCATGTATTTAACGGTTGATCTGTGTGTCTGTCTCTGTTTGTGTGTCGGTCGGTTATCAGCATATCTCAAGAACAAATAATAGCAGAAATTCCAAACCCGGTATTCTAAATGTGTATCACATAGGGATGCTACACTAAACTTTTCGTTGAGATGATGCAAATGGTTTGTGAACAGAGACACCCGAGAGAATTCAAATACATTACGTCTATGGGGAAAATTGCACGTAAGTAGAGTTTAACATCTATAGACTGCACGAAAGCATATGAAACGAATACATATTTTTTATATTCATAAAACATGTTTCATGTAGAATATAGTACGGAAATCTATTACTGTCTATTTACAGGACTACACAAAAGAACTAGATTATAGTGCGACAATGCTTGAAAATTGATGAAAGTGTATTTCAGGTTGTGCCGTGTGTTATTAATATAGGATTATATTTATGTGCACAATGGAGTGTGTACATAACCATCAGAAGATATACAGGGCTGCCAATATTTAAACCATAACATTCTTTTTTATTGTTAGTAAAAGTGCTTTACTATAATATTTTACCATGTACAAGAAAGCTGCTCAGGAATTGAAATTAATTCCCAATAGCCATGTGGTGAATAATTTTTTTTTTTTTTTGTACATTTACACGTTTTGGGGCTTCCTAAATACCGAATTCAAATTTTTAACACTTGGCCTTTGTCTGTGTCTCTTAGAGTAAATAAAAAACAAATAATTTCAGGCGATCCAAATATCGAATTTTGAAGTTAATACGTTTGTCACTAGGAAAATTTGATCAAAATTGATAAGTTTCAAGGAATGTTGCGTGTGAAAGTTGTCTGGATAATTTTAAATGAACTTTTGAATTTAATAACAGATTTGAATTCTATATAAATGTAGGTACAATAACGAAATGGGGTTTGAGGGGGCGGCAGCCCCTTCCCCCCCTCCCATACACAATTATTTGTGACATAACGCTGTTCCGAAGCCTAATTTGAATTTTTTTAACTTAAGTTTAGATAACAGTACTGGTCATCTTACCCCTCTCCAATCTGTATTTATAGTATTAAATTTCAGGTTAAGAGGAAGTCATGAGAGTGACACACCAGATTATTTTTAAACAGCGTAAAGACTAAGATCATGACTCGACCAATATTTGCTTAACAAAACAGTATTACGTGTACATGTTTTAAATAGGAATTATTGCTAGCGCTGCAATAATTTTGCTGTTGACTGTATGTCGATGACTGTACCACATAGCTGCCAATTTTTTTCGATTTTAGAGAAGACTTTACAGCAGAATTTTATGATAGCGTACTTTGAGATCTTGTAAAAGTTGGCTGGTTGGTTGGTTGGTTGGTTGTGGGGATTACGGCGATTGACTGCAGTAGGGTCCTAGGCTTCAGGGAAAGTGTCCTCCTTGGGGGGTCTTTCTAAAGTGTCGTATTTACCGAAGTTTCGGAGGAAACCACTTGTAAAAATTAGTAATCATGCTGTACCAGTGAGAAATACACGTACGTATGAATGACCAGATGTTCTCATTTTATAAGAACAGTCCTCATTTATCGAGTGTTTGTTGTCCTCAGCCCTCAAAAAATGTCATATGTCCTCATTTTTGGACTTTTATTCTGATTTAGCCTCATTTTTTAGTTTTTCTCCCTTTTAAATTCAAATTCCAACACCAGGGAAGCTACTCACCTCATATTAGTTTTCATTACTTATTCTGCAACTGAACACAATGTAATAAATCATGATATTTTCCAATCATGAATTTGATTTGAATCCTACAACACATACATGTGCATGTGCTATTATCACATACATTTTTTTTTTTTTTACTTCACTTTCCTTTATATTTGAAGGAAGCTAGTAATGGATTCGTGAATTTTCGACCTCCAGTTTTTCAATGAATTTACAATTTTAATATATCCTGAATACGATTTGACCATTTTTAGAAAATGTCAGTCTGCCTGTTTGTGTCCAAAGTTTTATGGACGCTGTATCTCACGAACCAATCGACGGAATTCAATATGAGTCTATTCTAAATTGGATTTCGGTTTAAGTTGTTGCTGATAAGCATTTAAAGAATATCGTTCAACATGATACATTGCATGAAGTTATTTTATCAGTATTAAGACTTTATAGCTAGCTAATTGTTAAAAAATTTTTACATTGAAAAGCAATTTTTAGATAGACTGAAAGACTGGGATAGGATCGAAACTCGGGTGTTATAGCATAACATAGATATGCTGTGCCAAGTTACCTTGTTGAAATCTGACTGACAACACTGAGAAAAAAAATTATGTAACTCACATCTAGAATCTAAATTGTGACTCTAGAAAAAAAAGTTCCATGTCAACCTCATAAATTCTAGTCCCCTTTGAAAGCGAGTTCTAGAAACCCCTTCTTAGAATTCTAGAGCTTTTGCCTATATTATCGAGGGCAAAGTTATTTAAAAATCTCTGGAAATAAATGTGAATAAAAGAGGCGGGTTTCATCAAGATAATAATAATAATAATAATAATCTTGGTTTATGACCCAATTCTAGAAAATCAAGCGAGAATTTCTCGCATACAAAAGGTTCAGAATATTCAGAATATTGTTTCGCTATCTAGAAATGTGCAGACTAGAAATTTTCGATCATTTCGTCTGTTCAGTTTATTGGCGTGCCTTATGCGCACAGCTTGGAAATCTATATTTCTAGTTTAGGGACATAGAAAATGACCACTTATTCATTCTAGATGAAGACGGTATATTTTTTTTAATCAGTGAATTTCTTTATTTCAGTTGAACGAATAGTGCTAATCGAAGGTAGCTCACTTTGCAGAACACTAGTACTTTATGCTATAAGACTCAAATTCGTTTCCTACTCCTGGCCTAGTCAGTTTTTGACATTTTTCAGATGAATCTTCCTTCCCTTCTAAAATATGTTATTTGTTGGATCATATTCATTTCAAATAGTCACTTTCATTTCATTATCATTATGTTTACACTGAAAATTTTGTATATGAGAACTATCTGTCAACAAAAATATTATTAAAGCAGATACAAAATACTGTTTGAGCAGTTTTGCACTATTTTTTTTATGAAATTTTGTGTTTTCATAAATGTTCTCGTTTTTTTCATGATTTGTTGGTTGGGTGGATTTTACGTCGCGCTAGCATTTTTCTCATGAAACTGTGCACATTGAATAATTTGTTCTCATTTCGCAAGCGCAAGACAATTCGGATCATTTAAATTATACTGCCACCGGAATTCATGAACTAAATTAAACTAAAAGAAATTTTAAATTTTAAGGTTAAAAAAAAACCGGCCTTTTTTGATATGTTTAAAAGGTAAATTTTTGTTAAAAAATTTCCGGGATGAATATTTGCAGCTGGATCTTAAATTTTGCGTCCTCGCAGCGAGGACAGCGCACGTTAAGGGTTAACGTTTATTGAAAGGGAACAATTTTAACTAAAAGAAAAAAGAAGTATTTTCAAGTTTTGTGAAACAAAATAGTTTTTATTTTGAAAGTTGATTTCTACTCCACCAAAATAATAATAATTACGTCTTTTAGAACGCACAATAAAATTTCTATTTAATAAGAAAATTTAATATTTTACGTATTTAAATTAAGAATTAACAAAATAAATGTTTAAAATAAGATTTATAAATGTTTAAATAAACCTTTTTTAAATTAAGAAAAAAAAAAGAAGAAGGAGAAAAAAAAATAATGCTTGCTTTAAATTAAACATAACTCTGTACACAGGCAGGTATTATTCTATTTAAAGATTTGTTTATATGTAGGTGAAATTACAGAAAGAAATTGTTTTTCAACGAAAGCTAATTCCTGCAACGGTTTTAAGATTATAAAATCTTTTCACAATGTTTATTTAAATGTTTAATGCTTCATTTGTTTCTATTTTTAGAATAATTACCTAAATAAAATAGAAACTAAAGGTAAAGTATTTAAAGAAAAATATTTAAGCATTGTTTATGCAGTCTAGTAATTTCCTTACTTCCTTTAAATAGAATTTTCTCCAGAGATTAATGTGCATTTCTAAAAAATATATATATCTTTAGAAGAATGAAAAATTAAATACCTAAAAAGAAAAGATAAATATTTGAAATAGAAATTATTAAAGCAAATACTAAACTGTAATACCTCGTATTTAAAAAGTTTGTAATTTAAAACTGTTTTTTTTCACAAAAACATGTTTAGAATTTAATTTAAAAACCATTATATTGTAACTTAATATTTACACAAAGAGTCTGTGTTAAAAAATTTGCAAGACATTTCTAAAAAAGAGAGAGTTATTATTTCTCTGGATTTACTATGGAAAATGTTTGTGTTTGGAAAGGAAAATTATTTCATTATTTTTTGGCGGGTGAGTAACCTAAAGTAAAAGATGATTAGCCTTTTTACCTAAATAATAAATGTTTTTCGTATTACAATAAGTAAATATTGCTTTATCAAAATTAAAAAAGCAACAATATATTTTATTTAAGCAGAAGATTTTGCCCCGGAAAAATTTATCGTAAACTGTGGAAGAGATTTTTTTTTTTTTTTTTTTTAAGATTTATAATAGACTCTCAACGACTATTTTTCAAGTTCAATCTCTAATTTTCTGTTTAAATTTAAGAAGTAAACGCTATTAGATCTCGAATATCATAAACCCTGAACGTATGTGGAAACGTATAATATTCTTCGTAAAACATATTTATACTAAGTTTTGAAAAAAATAAAAGACAACCCTCCTTTTTGTACACTAATTTTAACAAAATCCAATTAGTTTTGAATAAGTATGTTCTAGTAGTCTCTGTTCTGTCAAATGTGGTAAAAAGGATAATCGGTCGACAATATTGTGACGATATTCTACTCCCACATGTTCGATATACGAATGTATTTTCATAGTGTGGTCAAGTATATACCAAGGGCAAAAGCACTGCTCGGCATGAAAATTGCCTCTGACACCATTTCAGCATATTCTTATGTAAAATGACCTCCTGAATCCGAATAGGACGCCCATTTTGCCCTTTCATTCATCATTTTTTAGAAATGGCCCCCTATTTTTACCATTTTTCGGTGATTTTATGGCTATAAATTTTATTTTTAGAAGGGAGGAAGATTATTTCAACCGTTAAATATCTTCTGAGGGGCTACAGAGTTGGAAAATTCTAAAACATGGACATTTGCGACAAGCGAAAAAATTTTAGGGAGTGGGGGGATTTGCCACTGAAATTATGCATCACATATCTTTTTTTTTTTTTTTAAATCTATTATTAATGTTATTTTTTAAACTTTATATTTTTTTGTTTTTAGGTGTTAAATTAATTCTTTTTCATTCTTCAAATCGAATTCATGTCACAAAATTATCGAACAGGGAAAGAAATTGAGTAAGGGGGTCTAGAAAACGGTGGGTGACTGAGCAAAATGGAAGTCATATTCGGATTCAAGAGGTCATTTTACATAAGAATCAGCAAGCATAATATCAGTTCTCGATTTTTTTTTTTTTTTTTTTTTTTTTTTTTTTTTTTTTTTTGCAGAGTAGTGTAGTCATACGAAAATCTAATATGCTTGACCAAGGATTCATAATCTGCCAGTGTTAAGTTTTGTTTTATGGGGGATAGCAGAGCATGTCACGGTACAAGAATATCTTGACGCCAAAGATTTATGTCATACTGGCAGGTCAGCACGCTCCTTGGATGTGAATTTTATAGAAAATATATAGATTTCCTTGGATAAATGCATTGCTGTAAATTCCTCCTACAAGCGAGGAAACCGTAATCCATGCAAGGAGGAAGAAATGGGCTAACTTGCCTCAACAGCTCCTTGATCATATTATTCTGAACTAGAAGGCTACGCCCACTTCACTGGTCACTAAATTTAAATAAATTTTCAAACGAATGGCCTCTTCCCACCTGTCGTCAGAGGGCACATAATAGAGGAAAAACAAATAGCAGACGAAGTCTTGTTTATCTATAGCGATTGCTGAAATAACCTATTTTCTATTCCTATTTTTGATCAATCGTATTTAATCTGTGTTATTTTTTATACATCACCATTTCTAATCCATTTTATATCATTATTCATCATCTTTTGTTTGCTGTATACATTTACAATCATCATTTAGTTTATATTTGTTATTGATGTTCATGAAGAACATGTTAAATACTCTGATTTTTGGTACTTAAATCAGTGACGGTGCAATATCGTACTGCGTAAATCCATTTAGACCAGTAACTAAGTTAATCAACTTGTTGTAACACCTTTATGCAATTAAATTAAATTAAAACATTTTAAATTTTCAAATTATAATCCATAAACATTCCACAAGAACAAGCTATTATTTATTGTTAGATCAATTAATGTAGCAGTTACACTAGAATATACAAAAATCGATTCTTACAGTTAAAAATAAATAAACACATAAAGTGTTTTTAAAAAATTATTAAATTTACAAATACAACTATTCTACTGTTTACAAATGCACAATATTACTTTTATTTATTTTATATTAAATATTAACATTTTTGTTCTTAAGAACAATATTTAATTGAATTCGATTCTCAGAATTCGATTATTCGTTTTCCTCTATCACATGACTGAGCAGACGAAACGAGGAAGAGTCCATTGAATCACTATTTATTTTTTATATCACATTTTGGGCTTGTAACATAATTAAAAATTCCTTTTAAGGTCAAAAAGTCAAAATAACATATTACAAATTAAATTAAGTTAAATATTTCATCCATTTTGCAACAATGCTCTATGGTCTTATGTGAATGATTCTCAAGAATAAATCAACAATTGTTCACAAATTTAATGGATCATGTATAGAAAATAAGTACGCTGTAATTTAAAAATTACAGCTCTTAGAACTTCAAAACTGATATTTTTTAAAAAGTTATTCATTATTCTTTAATACTAGACTCTTATTTTAAGATAAAAGCAATCGAATGATATCGCGTTGTGAAACTTTGCAACATAATATCTTTAAATCTAATTACTTGATGTACCGGGTGATCCAAAAGTCAGGACAAACTTTAAAAAGGAGTAATTCGAAAACGAATCAAGATACAAAGATACAGTTTGCACCAAATGGATGGAAAAGAAGCCGGGTTTTGTGTGGCAAAGAAATAAAAAATAGTTATGTTGGCGACCAACATATGGCGCTGTCGTATTTCTGATGTAGGATTATGCAAAGCAACAAACGATATAAAAAGGAACAACAGCAGCAGATAATGGTAGTCGAAGCTTATATGCATCGAAATATCGCATTCTCAGTCGCTACTTTAATCACGCATGGCCTCCAAGATCTCCCGATCTCGCACCCTGTGACTTTTGGCTGTGGGGATTCTTGGAAGTCAAAAGTGTACCGCGACCAACCGGCATCACTAGCAGCACTGAAAGATGCCATCCGCCAAAATGTGTCTGCCATAACGCAAGAAATGCTACTAAATGCTGTGAACGATGTGGTTAATCATCTCACAGCTGTACTTCTGAATGATGGACATTGAACAGTTACTGTAGTAGTACTAATTAACTGTAATTAAGCTGACCTGTAAGTTGTCAACATATTTTTTCATTTGTAAATCATCTTTTGGTGAAATAAAACACTATAGCGCCATCTGTTGGTCGCCAACAGAACTAATTTCTTTCCTTTGCCACACAAAACCCGATTTCTTTTTCATCCGTTTGGTGCAAACCGTATCTTTGTATCTTGATTCGTTTTCGTATTATTCATTTTTAAAGCTTGTCCTGACTTTTGGATCACCCGGTATATAGTGTCCTCACAAAAAATGAACAGTTTTTAGAGCTCTTTTAAAAAATTATAAATATCAATGCAGTATCTTTTTTAAAAAAATCATCAATTTTTACTAAAAAGAATGGCCAACTTTCAACACGAAAGTAGTTAAATCTAGACTAATCAAAAATAGGTGTGGTCCGCCGACAAACTCTTTGCTTTATTTATATAGATACGCTACGCTTTGTTGAAAACTGCCTCGCATTATAGGGTGACCACATAATTATAATTATATAACTTCAACCAAACGTAACATATATTTTAGATATAATTGTACAAGAGCAGTGGCATCTCGTGACCGAAAATAGGTGAAGAGGCACACTGTATTTTACACTGTATTCATTTATAGAATATAAATTTACATTTAAATAAGTATTTTTAGTTAATTTTAGTTAAGACTCTGCTTAATAAAAATTATTCATTAAAAATACTTCAATATTATTTTTGAGCTCTTCACCTATTTTGGTTCACGAGCCACCACTGTACAAGGGCCAAAAGTAATCAGGCTAAGATCCAAACCTGATTTATTAACTAGCACGTCAAAGCTTTACCAACTGAGCTATACAGTCGCCTTCTAACCAGCAGTTATTTAGTCAACGGTAAAATAAATTCGATAATATATTCCCAACTTCCGAGCTACCGAATAAGCGCCTGTTAACTGTTGACTGTTATCTGTTGACCATTTGGCACACTATGCAAATGATCAAATTTCGAATCCTGAACTAGTCACATTCTACTCTTGTACAAATAAATTCGGCTTTTACATCTAAAGTACATAATAACCACATTTCTCACTGAATTAATGCTGATCATTGTTAATTTAAAATATTGTGCTTTCTTTGTACAGCCATGCATTTGGGTAATAAGCATTTTGTACAATGATAACCTCTTGAAACACATTATGTAAATTCGCCCAACAAAATTTTTATATTAAATCATATTGAACGTGCTGACAATATTGATGTTTCCCCTCTTGGTCTACAATCGCACCTAAAATTTCATTATCATGTTCATTTCTTCTTTGTCCTTAAGTTTATGTCCATTGGTGTAGCAACCGATTATTTCAATATTGTGTATTAAAAAAATAAATGTCAGAATTGTACTAAAAATCACCAGAAATCACCGTGTGGAAAGATACAAGAAATTTATTTTTTAGCTTCAAATTAAAACATATTTTATTTCTGTTATCCATAATCTGTGCGCGTCTCTTTGTTGATCTGTCTGGAGCTCACGGGAAAGTCTTTCGAACGCGGGTGAGTAACGCTTGAAACCTGGTACCCACGGGCGTAGAAAAGATTGACGAGGGTCGTGTGCCCATTTTCGAGCTTGTACAAATGTTATTAGAGAAAATATTAATTTAAAAGAAAACCGTGAAGGCAAATAAATTTATTTTCTTTTATAATAAATTCGTTCACGAGCATTTCCTAAATTAAGTATTTCAAAAATATTTTCACTGATTAAATACACGTGGTTCTTTTTTATTTCCTTTTAAAGATATAATTCAGTATAATGAACACTTGATCGAGATTTTTGTCGTTTTTGAAATTTAAATTCTTTAAATTATTTTTTTCAATTTTATCCATTGATTTTCCCTGTTACATTTTCGTAAATCTTGTTCAAACAGCGTGTTCTTTTATTTCAGTCGTTTTCATTCCTTAGCAACGGTTACTACACTTTTTAAATATTATTTATTTAATTACTTTTTATTCCTTTGTAGTTAGTCACGTGATTAAATATGGTTTTATATAATCCTGATTTTTATATAAAAATACTGCTTCGAAAATTTTTATACATTTCGAAACTGTCGTTCGATATACACCCAAAGTAAGCAATTGTCACATATAGTGGAGACCGCTCGAGATAATGTGGAAGGTGAAGGCGTTGCAGATAGCAACGTGATCCCAAAGCAAAATTTTGATTGTTTACAATTTCAATAGTTTTTTTTTTTTTTTTTTTTTTTTAGTACGACAGGACTATTCTTTTCAGACAGCGATTTCAGCGTTCTGAAAATTTGCAGTAATCCACCTTGCAGTCAAGTCTTAATTCGCTATACAAAGCTACACCATTCAATTGATTGCTACGAAAGTTGGTACACTTATTAATAAGGACAAAATCTAGCTAACACCGTATGTTTCAGTTCAATCGGTTAATTGGTTCATATTAAATAAGAACCCCATATTATTAACTTTCAAATTATTAAAAAGGTAAAACAATTGATGAAATAATAATAACAATAATATATATGCGTTCATTTTCTTCCGATATAAAAGGAAATATATTTTTAATGCCGGAAAAAAAAAAAAAAAAAAAAAAACTTCTTTTTTTTTTTTTTTTTTTTTTTTTTTTTTTACGCTTTTTGCGTAGACCAATTGAAATATTTTTTCCCTTTAAATATTAAAATCCTTTTCCCTCTCTCTCACATCAAGTTAAAAAATATTTGAAACAAAATTCAGAAAAATCCTGCTAAAGAAATGTAACAGCTTTAGAATAGGACCTCTTGGCGAAATTTGAAATTTGGCACCGGAGTAGCTCGGACGTTTCTCGCCAATATCTTTATTTACGCAATTGCGATAGCCATTTTAATTCATCACCAAAATGACAAGAAAATTTGAAAGCCGCCAAGAGAATCCTGTACTACAGCTGAACCAAATAAATTTTTAAAAATTTAGCACAGTAACTGTTGTTAAAGAACGAAATACAGTTACTGTTGGCCTTTTTCATCAAATAATAGATTAAAAATGTCCTATGGTATTAAATTAAATTCTGTTGCCTGCTAGTTGTTTGACTGTACTAGTAATTATTTAATCCCGAGGAAAAAGGTGTCAAAAAAAAAAAATAGTTAAGATTAACAATAAAGAAAAAATATTAAAAACTATTTAAAATGTAATTACAAACTTTTTTATATTTTAAACTCAAAAGTTGTTTTTAAGAAAATAAAACTTATTTCATTTATCTTTTAAAAGTTCGCAAGAAAATATTTGAATTTAAGGCACATTCGAACGAAATGTTCACTTTAAAGTATCTAAAAATAAATTCAAATATTATTTGCTTTACCTTCTAAATTTATATAGCAAAAAGTTCTCTCCATGCGATAGTAATTTATCTAGTAACGTCTGTTACATTTTTTTTTTTTTTTTTCTTTTTCTTTTATTAACAAAAACAAAATCCCTTTTCTCCATTTAGCTTAATGAAAGTTTGTTTTATTTCAGTTCAAATGGAAAATGTTAAGGAGTAGTCAGATTACTTTGTAAAGAAACGAAAGTAATAAACTTTTATGTTTTTTAGTCTTTGAAATTTATGGATGTATAACGAAATAATGAAGTTATAGGGTTAATCAAAAAAGAAAATTACGTAAATAACTTTTTCAAATATGTTGTTAAAATAAATACATTAAAAAAAAGTGTCATAAACTTTAATTTCGGAGTAATTAAGGTTCTGAATTCGTAAATTAATTCTTATTTGTTTTATCTCAAAAAAAAAAGAAAAATTCAAAATTAAGACTATCAAAAATATATGCAATGCTTTACATCTTCAAAGCTTTATTTTATTTCACATATTGAATAGTCTGGTGAGGCAATCACACTACTTTTTTTTTATCCTACATTAATGCTTCAACTTTCAGTGTATGTTTTCTTTTGAAATTTTACTAAACTAAATATAAAAATCTGGAGAGACTCCAGACTTTTATATTTAGTTTAGTAAAGTTAAGAGTTTCTAGTTTCACTCAACTTTCCAAACATTAAATAATTGCATAAATAAATAATAGTTGTATAAATAAATTAAAGTAAAAGAAGTCGTTAAATAAACAAAATAGAAAATTATAATAGTGTGTTTGAGTATATTTCTCCTTATAGAATGTTGTTTAATTTTACACAATTGCACTTTAAATAACACTGCTCTGAAAGAAAAAAAAAAAAATTCGAGGTCTGATACCATTCTTACTTATTCTTACGTAAAATGACCTCCTGAATCCCAATAGGACTCCCATTTCGCCCAGTCACCCACCGTTTTCTGGAAACACCACCCCTTCCATCAATTTCTTTCCGTGTTCGACAATTTTATGACCATGAATTTGATTTGAAGAATGAAAAATAATTAATTTAACACCTAAAAACAAAAAAATATATAGTTTAAAAAATAACATTAATAACAGATTAAAAAATATATAAGATATGTAATGCATAATTTCAGTGGGAAATCCTCCCCGAAATTTTTCCCTTGTCGCAAATGTCTATGTTTTACGATTTTCTAACTCAGTAGCCCCTCAGAAGATATTTAACGGTTAAAATAACCATCCCCACTCCTAAAAAATCAAATTTATAGCCATAAAATCACCGAAAAAGGATAAAAATAGGGGGCCGTTCCTAAACAACGATGGCCGATAGGGCAAAATGGTCGCCCTATTCGGATTCAGGAGGTCATTTTACATAAGAATATGCTGAAATGGCGTCAGAGGCAATTTTCATGCCGAGCAGTGTAATTTGAGCCAATTGATCATAATGATAAAGAATTTTCGTTGTGTCTCTGTTAAAACCTATGAATGCTAGATTCACCAAAATCTATACAGTTCGTGCAACGGTGACCTATAACATGTATATAAATTGCATTTATATAACATGCATATATATGTTATATCACATGTATATACATGTATATACATAACATAAAAATTACACGTATATAACAAGTACATTTATTTAACATACATATATCACCGTAAAAATAGCAAAATTGAATTCAGTGGTCCTGAAAGCGTATAGGTACACCAAAATCTCAAAATCGAATTTTTGTCATGATTACAGTACTTTCCTTATATAGTATGTTCGGAAAGTAAAAATGGCTATTGGACGCACAGCTTATTCTGAATATGTAAAGAGTAAAAAATTAGCAATTTTGATTTGGAACATCTACATGTTAACCTGATTCAATGCAAATAATAATTTAAGTAAATATTATAAATTACAAGAAACTTGTAATAGGACTCCATGCGATCGTTCAGATGTGTTATGTGCTGTTAGCATAAATGGAAATTGCTCAATGTCAGTTTTCATTGTTATGAAGATGTTTTTTAGATGGGAGGCATTCATTTTACTTTGTTAGCAAATTTTAGAGGATATACAGGGCTACACAAAAGCAAGATTATTAATGCTTTCTCTTTAGAAATAGACCTATAAAAATGCTTTTGGGAGATTCTTTCCACCATAGTTAAAAACTATAAATATTTTTTGTAGCCTTGCTGTTTTAATATACAGAACTACACAAAAGCTATCTTTACTAATACTTTACTACCATGCTTTTATTAACTTCGATTCTTGTTTATTTGTTTGTTTGTTTATCCGGTACAAATCTTGCAATAGATTTTTAACTAACTTCCCTACTAGCTAGACATTTGAAACTTTCAGAATAGCGCGGAACCCGATGACAACATAATACTTCGAAGCCCGATTTTCGAATTTTCGGATAGTTTTCTTTTAATTAATTAAAATATGAAAATAATAACCTCCTAATACCTTATAAATAGCCATTAAAATATTAGCTATAATTTAATGGTTACCAAAAAAAAAAAAAAAAAATGCGAGTTCATTTTTTTTCGACATAAAAATAAATACATTTAATTAAACGTGAACGTTAAAAGATTGTAAAAAGTTAAATTATGCATCTCACAAAAATGGACGTCATTATCACCTTAAACATTTTATTTGCATTGATAATAAGTGCTAATGTAGTTCTCTATCTATGATTCAACAGAAAATTTAAAAACATGCTATATAAAAAGTTTTTTATCTTATAATTATTTCTTTAAAATTTAAACTATGATTATATTTTTTTAAGTTTTTCTTCTTTAAAATAATAAACAAATTGTATTTCAAGGTGACGTCATGGAGGTAAAATATTGGAAAGTAACTGCAGTTGAAAACTGTTTATAATCCATGCAATCCCATTATTTTTCTTTCTTGTTTCTTATTATGGTTGATAAAATATTTCCTTAATATAAAACTGAATCATTTTAATGCATTCTTTGAACTTGGCGCAGCATTGTAATTATGATGTAACTCGGTGTTTGTTAGATATTGAATTTCTGTAACACTTTGTCAAAACATGTTAGATACTGCGAGTATATAAATCAATAATTCTGCATAGACACGAAATATAAAAACATGAATTATCAATACTGCAGTATCTATTATCGATAAGACTTATTGTTTATTTGACAATTTTATGAATTTCAACAATCTAATTAACAATGACCTTCTTTCGATGTATATTATGCGGTCTCAAAGAGAAAAACGTTTTCTCTTTTAATTAATGTATCTATTTATCCATTCACTTATTTTTTTTTATCATTTTTTTTTTCTTTTTAAGCATTTGTATTAGGTGAAATGTAGAAGCTATCGGAATTTCCATCATTTGAATTTCTTTAAATCCTACTCTGTGATTTTAATTATGTAATTCCGATTTCCGATTGCATTTCTTTAAAATTACTTTCAATTAATAATGTAATATTATTGTGTCAATATTATCTATACTAATAAAAGAACATGTTTGTCCGTCTGTGTGCGATATACAGAAAAAACTTTGTCAGGTACAGATCAGATTTTTTTTTCCCTAAATAAAAGAATGCGTGCGATTTACAATACACCTCTAGATTTTCGGTGTTCATGGTAAAATTTTTTTTAATTTTATGTTTTGTGCAATTTTTCGCATTTTTTCTTCTCAATTTTATTCTTTGATTTGTAATTTCAAGCTGATGCCAATAAAAGGAAATGCTTACAACTTTTCATTTCATTCATATTTACTTTCTTCTATGTGTAATATAGAGAAAGTATTGGATTCGTGAAAATTCTCGACCTCCATTTTTTGATGGATTTACACGTTTTGGGATGTCCTGAACACGAATTGATAATTTTTAGAAAATGTCTGTCTGTGTGTGTATCACGAATTTTGTGTCCACTGTATCTCACGAACCAATGAATGAAATTTAACTAAACTTTTTATTTAGTTGCCATTGTGGGGGGGAAGGGGGATTTTCAAGATGGGTATCTTTCGAAAGATCTCGTCAATACCTTTAAAACAAATGGTTGAACTATATCGATTTTTTTTACTTTTAACATTTTTTTCTTTTTTTTTTTAATATTGTTACTGAGTGCATTTGTATAATAGGAAAATACAGAAAAAAGTCTTGTGGTGACCAAAACATACTAGTTTAACATTTAACTGCTGTTTAATTTTCCTTCCTTTGTGTTTTCTTGTTGATCAAATACATAATTACTTTATATTTTTTTCTGTTTATTTTAAACAGATCATCTTTTAGAGTTTAAAACTAGCTTTTAAAACATTTAAATGGATAAACTGTTGAATACAAAATATTTTTGATCAGTTTAATTTTGAATTTATATTTACATTTTAACTTCGCGGTCTGGAGACAGTTTACAGTAGTCATTTCACAATTTTGATCACAGCATTTAATGGTTAACATAAAAAGAAACATTTCTGTACACATGAATTTAAAAAAATTTAAAAAGTAAACCTTTATTATCAAAAATTTCTGATAAAACTGATTATTTTTATTTATTTATTTATTTCATTATTATTATGTTTTAATTAACTTGCTTTCTTGCCATTGTGTCTATTTGGACAGAATATTGAAATCGACTTTAAACTGACTTACCGATGATCTAAAGGCTTGAAACTTTAAACATACCTCAGAACTGGTTGACAACACTTTAAGCAATAATGGGCTTCAGGAGGGAACCTAAGCACCCTGGGCCCTCAACAGCAGTTAAAACATGATTTCGAATTATAACACTCTTCCTGTCATAAGACTGAGCTGAAATTATCCATACATGTATAACTTCAATGAAAATATATGCTCAAGACAAAATAGAACTTAAGGGAAGATGGCCTTTGGGGCCCTAGGCCCCCTAATCCATTTAATATTATTTTGAAACTTATCCCGAATATTATCATACATATATTACTCTAATCAGAATGCATATTGAAGCAGAAACGGACTTATACGAGGGGTCCTGGGGGCCCTGGGCATAGAAATCCAATTAGTTCATTTCGAATTTTAATCTCTTCCTATCACCCAATTGAATTAAAAATTTGCATACATGAATAACTCCAATGATAATACATACTCAAATAGAAGCAGACGTAGGAAAAAGGGCCATGGGACCCCAACTCCAATCAAAAATTTTATTTCGGTTTTTAACTCTCTTACTATTAACCGAGTGAAATAAAATTTTTCATCATGTATAACTACGATGATAAATACATAATAAAGCAGAAATGGACATAAGATATAGTGACCATATTAGAGTACCTTCATAATATATTAGCATTGATAACTGTTACAATTACCCAATTACAGAGGTACAGTTTATTCTAAACGAATGAGGACTCAAACGGTAATAATTATGATAAATAATTTCCATTCTACAATTTTTCAAAATTTAGAAAAACAATCTCAAAATATAGACTGCCCTCGAAATTCGAGAAGATATGGTCACTATAACATAAAAGAAGGGACCTTGGAGGATCCTGGGCCTCAACTATAGTCAAAAATTTATTTCCATGTTTTTAAAAACATGCAAAAAATAAAAACATCTTTCTTTCCCTCCCCCGAAAAATATATAATAGGAAATAAGAATGAAAGACAATTTTAAAACTGAAAAAATTCTTACGAATTGTAAATAACAGTCATTATTTTTATATAATTTAATCTAAAGAGGCTTATTCAAGCTGTAAAATAATTATTTTCTGCATTTCTACCTTGTTTTGGCATTAAAATAGCTCATTTTCCTTTAAAAACCCATTAAAAAGCTTCTCAGCGGAAGAATTAGACAGGGCGGTGAATTTGGCGCCATGTTGGCGAGTTTAACAACTCCTGGCGACTTTTTTTACCACTTTGGCGAGAAAATCTTTATTATCGATATATCAATTATCTAATCTCTAAATCGAATATTTCGCGATATACCCAGAACATTCTCGAAATATATAGGCGACTATAAATAGATCGCATTCCGGTCATACAGAGTCAATTTAATCCAAGTTATTGAAGTGCTGAGACCTCCTTGACTGAGCCTCTAATTACAGCTAATGCTATGTTTTATGCTACTGATTATAGCAAATGCTATGTTCTGTTAAGATGCAGATTATGGTGGTGAACATATTGTAATGACTTTAAGACTCACTAGAGGGCGCTGTTTGTCCAGCGCAGAGAAAGAATTTCGATTTGAGGAGAGACTTTGAGTTTGTTTTAGAAAGTGAATGATGCAACGTCGAGAAGCGTAGACGCCGGGTTTGAGTGCCGGTCATGTTTTATTTGGTGGACTGGAAATTCAAAGTTCATTTTAAATTATGTGAAATATTGACGTGTTTAATTTATGGTAAATGTGTCTGTGTCGTATCGTGTTTGTAAAACGAGAATTAAATAAATTTCTCGAAAGAAAAAAGCTAGGCTTCATGATTTCCAGCCTTCGATACGTTACAATATATTTCTTATCTCTTTTAAATGTAAATTCCATTTATACACTGTTGGAGAAAACTTTGGCGGCCACCTGAATCTCGACGTTTATTATTAATAAAAAGCTATGCCATGTAAAATAAAACAATAAATCAATAGCATGTACAAATGAACATCAAATTACTATATTTTCGCCCAAACAATAAATATTGTAATGAAAAATGCGAAGAGTTTTGAAAATATTTCATATAAAGATAAGTGCTCCGTTACCAGTTGTATAGCTTACAACTGGCGCAATAAGCATGCAATAAACTCAAAAATATAAAGGATGCGAAGACAAACGTGTCAAAATCATCAGGTAGTATGGCCAGCTTGAAAGTCTTAGGAAAACAGACGTCCATGCAAGAGTTTCCAAGGATACAGTCACCAGCGTGCTCAAGTATAGGAACGTAAAAAACGTAAAACGTCAGCTATGAATGCAAATACCAAAAAGCAGCAGCTGCAGAGAGTGTATCTACATTCAAGCATACAAATAATGTACCAGTAGCCATAATGGATGCAATGAAGCCAGTATTCGTTGAAATGTCTTCCATAAAACTGTTGAAAAAATGATTTGGTGGAAAAACTCAGAATGCAAACAAATCTCTCAGTGCTACCATTTGAAAGTATTGTCCGAAAAACTCCGTCATCTTTCAAAACAGTCATAGGTATTGCTGTAAACGAAGCAGTAGTTATGTTTAATGAAGGAATGATTGACTATATAAATATTATAGAAGCTGGAAGCTCTTGGACTTAAACTAGGACATTGTTCTGTAATTTCAGCATTTCACACCAACTATATGTGCATATAAGAAAAGATAAAATTAATCGAGATCTTACACATTTGAGGCCCGTAGGGCTAACAGGATAAGAAAAAAAAAATAATATGCATAAGCATTTCAATGAACTAGAAAGAGCAATTTATGAAGCTGGAGTATTTTAAACCTCTTAGATTTAATATTATCATTCATATTAAAAATTTAATTTTTAAACTTGATTTTCTCAGTTTCTAGTTTTTACACTATCCCGCAAGTTTTAAAAAAATTTTTGAGTGTAGAGATATAAAACTTTGCATGCATATTCTATTCATGGATCTCTATTCTGTAAAGCTTAATTATGTTAAATAGATCACTAGCTGGAACCCGTCGAATTCGACGGTCACTTTATTGTCCGTAATGTTTCAAAAATCGTCGCATCGTTATTTAAATGTGTTTCAAGTTAAAACATCTATATAATTAACGACCTTTCACTTAAAAAAAAAAAGAAATTCGGAAAAAACGCGCTGCAAAATCTACTTTCCTCCACCAGGGGCGCAGTATGTTGTATACGAACATCACCAATCGCCTTGAATTTCCAAGACCTTACAAATAAGGTGTCACATGGTGGTGCCAACTGCAAAATCCTTTAGTTGCATTTTCCACCGCCAGGAGGCACAGTGTGTTCTGTACGAATATCACCAACGGTCAGGAAGTACTAAGACCTTTAAAATAAGGTGTAACATCATAGGGCCTACCACAAAATCACCTAGTTCCATTTTTCACCACCAGAGGGCGCACTATATTGTATACAAGCATCCCCAATCAACGTGAAATTTCAAGACCTTTAAAATGAGGTGCTACATGTGTGGGTCTAGAACGGATTTCCCTCTCAAACTAATTTCGCCCCTTTCCCCTGCCCCCCCGGGGGAGAACCGTTCGACTTTTTTTATTTTTCTCTTTTGATGGATCATCTACAGACCAAGAACTTTTTTAGACACCTCAACCGAATTTTTACACCTAGCCGTTCTCTCAATTTAGTTGACACAGACAAAAACATGTTTCAAATTAATATATAGACTAGCTGGAACCCGTCGAATTCGACGGTGACTTTATTGACCGTAATGTTTCAAAAATCGTCGCTCTTCGATTGTTCCTGTCTGTTTCTTAAATCCGCATATATAAATGTCACCAAGGTCTTGGAGAAAACGGACAGGAACAATCGAAGAGCGACGTGGACGTGAGATAGCTTGTGACAGAAAGTAAACAAAAAATTTCGCATCAATTCAGCTTACTTTAACAACTCTAAGCTACAGTCACCAGAAAAATTAATCGAGCGCTGGTCCCCACACAAAAAAAAAAAAAAAAAAAAAAAAAAAAAACATTATAATATTTAACCGATTGATAATAATAATAATAATAATAATAATAATTTTGAATATCAATCGAATTAATTCGACTCCAATTTTCAATAGTTATCATTCATCTCCCAACGTATACATCCTATATTGGTTATAAAAAAATATAGATAATAATCATTTTTAAAAAACGAATAAAGATGACGACGGATGGATGTAAAGAAATCGAACAACTTTTAATTGAAAAGGATAAATGCGGACAAATAGAAGAACTTCGAATTGAAAATAAATTGTTGCTCATAGAAATTAAACGGTTATGGGAAA
The DNA here is from genome assembly GCA_963930645.1 of Salticus scenicus. Lineage (NCBI taxonomy): Eukaryota > Metazoa > Arthropoda > Arachnida > Araneae > Salticidae > Salticus > Salticus scenicus. Next base: position 1,211 of record CAWVNO010002094.1, on the reverse strand, counting down.
AATTGGATTATTTGCAAAATAGAGACTTAAACAGGTTGAATGAAGAGAATGTTCAATTAAACGAAAAAAATGTCAAATTAAATGCGGAAAACCTTTGGTTGACGGACGAAAAAGCTAACTTGAAGGAAGAAAATGTCTGGTTACACGAAGAAAATTTTAAATTGAATACGAAATTTGCTACTTTGAAAAACGAAAATGACACCTTAAAACAAGAAATCAATATTTTAAAAGAAGAAAAAACTAGTTTGAAAAAAGAAAACGCATGGTTACATGATCAATATACCAAGGCTACCGTTAAAGATGATGCTATAAAAGAAAAATTATATATAATTGAAAATATCTAACAAACATTAAATAATATGATTATGCATCTATAATGTTTTTAAAAAACTTTCAGATTGTTTACATTTATGAAATAAATAAGAAATTATTTTCTTTAAAATTAATTAATTAATTAATAAAAAAAAAAAAAAAAAAAAAAAATAATTATTATTATTATTATTTTTTTTTTTTTTTTTTTTTATTTATTTATTTATTTATTTTCATCAACTCAAACATATAAATAGTTAACATACTCCGTGTAACTTTATTAATTTTATTAAACGGTAAGGTAATTATGGATGTTTCTCTATCCGATATTTGTTTGGTGGTAGATATGGATGGTTTTCCCATTTACCAATTCTTTCTCACGAGAGAATTTGGATACGAATCCCTCATTGACGGTACAAACGACTCACAGAGGTACGATCTGACGAAAATGCAAGAGACATTATTCGAAAACCCATTTGAAGGTGTCAAGGAATTTCTAAAAGAGGCCGGCATGGAAAAGGAATACGAAGAGCACGGGTCGAGAATTCGAGAAAAAATTCGACGGCAGTTTTTTGGGAAGGAATTGGAGACTATTAAAAATATGACGAGTGAAGTGCATGGTTTACCATTTACCCCCGTTGACCAAGAAGTGGTCGAGAAATATGAAAATATGGAATCCGACATAAAAAAGTTATACGAATCGCATAAGACCGAAGACAAACCGATTGTAGCCTATAAAGGGGATCCGTGGATCGAAGCATTGATGGATTCTCTCGGAATACCCACAGTCAATCTCGAAAACTTTGGATGTCCCGACTTTAAATGTTTACCGATGCCGGAAAAAAAGAAATGCGATTACCACGCCCGCAATGTTAATAAAAAATTTTCGTGTCCCAAAGAGA